>OU015769.1:27324516-27425309 GCA_907173295.1 Fagus sylvatica | reverse complement strand
AATATGTATATATTTGTATAAATAGTATTTGAAAAATAATATATCATTAATACAAAAAATGTCAAAAACCGATATAGATTGTGACAAAAATTGACGAAAAAGAAGCTCATCAGCCTTTTACAAATGATTTCAACCTGATTTCATATATTGAAACCGTTGCATGATAATTTCATTATCAATACTATGAAAAAAGTTTTTCCCTATCCATACAATCAAATTATCAATCATCTACTGATCATTCATTCGACTACACAGTTGATTTTCCACAATCTTCATAACTGAAAATGCTCTTTCTACTGTGGCAATCACAACTAGTAAGGTTAATGCCAAAGTCACCAATAAATAAACTAAAGGATATATCACATGATTTTTTAGTCTCTACCATTTTTTGAGCAAGATCACAAATCTCTTGCAGTTTTGAAAACTCAATACTAAAGTGTACATTAAAAATATAATTATTAAGCCGACCAAAAAATATCATGAGCTTCAATGAAGAAAATTATTTTTGGATAAAATTGTGCGAAGGCAAATCAATTTTTGTTTGTCGAAATTAGCAAAGAATCAGATGGACTCAAACATGCCACACAAAGAAGCAATTCAATATTCGACTTGATCCATAAAAATATTCTTTAACTCTTGGAGTTACATATCTATAATTGCATAAAATAGCTACAAGATTTTTTTATTATGATTTTTTTCCACAATCACAAAAGCCAATTACAATTGATAAGTAAAACAATGCACATAATATATATGCACATTCATTCTCCTTCATATAAGAGTTTTTATACCTAGCTCCATGATAACATTGTCCATGCAATCCACACAAGCTCAATCCATGTCTAGAAAATAAATCTTCAATTGCTGCCTTGAGTGAGAGAGCACTCGTATTAGTAACATGTTCAATGCCTAAAAAGCACTCAACCACATGTCGTTTCTTATTAGGATACTGCAATGCAACCGTCATCTGCTCTTTTGTTGATGAGATTCATAAATAAGAAAAGAAAAAAAAAAAAAAAAAAAAGAAAAAAGAAGCATCTCCAAGATCTCTAATAAAAGTATTTGAAGTTCAATTGTAGCGACACTTACAATGTCCTTTTGAATATCAGGTGCAATCAACTTATGATTTTCATGAGCATTTTTTAATGCAACAACTTTGACATTTTCATTGTGTTTTACAATAAATCTCAGAAGATTAAGAAAGTTTCCTTGATTACTTGAATCCTTTGATTCATCATGACCACGAAAATGCAAGCCTTGTCTTAAAAGAAATCGAATGTAGTCAACTAATGCATTTGAGCGAGTTCGTTACTAAATACGAAGCTTGGTATGTCTGCTTAAAATGAAATGTCTAAATACTTTATTTTGGGTTTAACAGATCTTGACAATTTCTCCAAACTTGGATGTGAGAACTATTGGGGCCTCCTATATGAGTTTGGAGCTTATCTGGGCTCTTCCAATTTGAGAAGCCCTCACTAACAAAGACTCACCACCCGCTAGTTCTCCAATATCTCGTTGAAAAGATAACAACATAGACTCTAGGTAATTACCAAATTGAAACAACCAAGTTTGGTTGAATTGTCGTGACTTAATACCAAATTTTCTTTGTAGAAAATTATGGCCATGAGGTTGGCAATTTGTAGATATACTCTACAAATTTGATCTCAGTTATTAGGATTGTAATGGATAATTCAAGGTGTGAGAACTATGACCTTTAACCCAATGTCAAAGGTCTAAACAATATTCTCAATTTTTCAGGGGGGGAGCTTCATTGTTTTCCATACTAATCACTAGTGGAAGTTACAATGGAGTTGCCACTTAGCTTTTACATAAAAACTAAGGAAAAGAATACTTCTTGTTTATTGATTGAATAAATAAATATACAATGTTTTTACAAAATTAAATAAATTACAATGCTTTTACCTTAGATACAATCTAAATAAAAATTATATTTCTTAAAACCTAAATACAGTCTAAGTAAAAGCAAAGTACAAAGCTTTGTGTCCTAGTATATAGTCTAAAAGAAATAACAAAATGACAAACAAAGTAATCTACTCCTCCTAAAGATTGGGGTTCAGGGACGAGAGGATTGAGTGGGAAGGTGTTAGGCACTCACTCAATCTGGCCTAAATCAGTTTTTATAGTCTCCTTAACCTATAGTTCATGACACAATCACACAATCCAACTTGCATTTGATATACCATCACAAAGGTACATGCAAAACAAAATAAAAATAATGTAATCAATCTCTTAGCAATTAAATAAATTAAGCATGCATATCTAATTCAAAATAAACATTCAAGTCACTGGAAAAAACATCATCGCATGTTTAGAAAAATTATAAAACAGCAAGCAAAGTCATTAAAATTGCAAAAAATAAATTAAAGAATAAGGAAGGGATTTACCTACGTGTGTTGTGGAGGAAGCTCCTTGATTCGATTTGATTGGATCCGGTCTTGAAAATTGTTCTTAGAGAAAAGATTGTTAAATTCGTTTAAAGAAAAGTAAATTGAAATTGAAAGATTAGAAAGTGAGATTACAAGAACGGCTTCTTGTAATCTGTAGACTCTAATATAAGAACACACTTGTGTTCTTATTAGCAAGTCTAATCCCTCACAAAAATTCTTTGGAATTTTTTTTGGGATTGTGAGCAATTGATTTTCCAACCTCACTTTAAAATGAGAACATTTTCTATTTATACGAGAGGAAAAAAGTGAACTTACTCACGTTCTGGATCCCATGAGAGTGCATTAGGATTTTGGAAATTGGATTTATTTCATGAAAATCATGAAATTGTGACTAATTTCTATTCCCTGATTGTGGGCCTGTTTTAGCCCTCTAAACGCTCGAATTTGGACATTTTCGTGAAATACATAGTTGTAGCTTATCATGTTAGCGTTTCAACCCAATTTGAATAAACTCAATCGGATAACTACGTCAAATACCTAGCAGTGTACAAGTTGGAATCCAAACCCAAATTTGGCTTTGGATAATTCCGGTTTTTTTTCACCTTTGGTCAACTTCTAGTGGATTTAGAAGTCATTCTTTGGCTGCATTAGAGATTCCTTAATTTTAATCAATTTATTAATAATTAATATGATAATTATTGGTCAAAATAGTTATCCCATTAGTTAAAAATAAATCAATTTGAGAATTATATTTTGGTGAATATCTTGTGCATGAATACTTACCATTTTAGGGTGTTCTAAACCAATAGGAATTATTTAATTTAATTTAATTTAATCCTTTAGAGGACCAATCAAATTAATTAACAAATAATCCTATGCATGTGAGCTTATAGTAAATATTATTTCAACCAATCAATTTTATTTCCTTAATAAAATCTTGATTTTTTTATCCAATTTCCAATCCGAAAAACGCACTCTCATCATTAACTCAATTTTGATCACTTAAGATATTATTTTTAAAATTGTGGACCAACTTTGAATTTTCAGGCCTGTGAAATTATTATTTTACCCTTTATGCACTAAAATGTAAAAATAGTAAATTAATGGTTGCAAAATAGGGTGTTAACAAGGTCTTAGCCTTAGATCAAATGAAAGATTTACTAAATTAATTTCCGCAATACTTTGTGTGAGCGCCTGCAATCCTTGTTGGGGCTTTTCCTTTTGGAGGCCCCGCTTATGCTTTTGGAAATGCATGACACCATCACGAAGTGGGGGATCATGTTTGCCCAGTGTGAGCCCATTCTATACATGAGTTTAGGAGTACGCCTGCTAGCCTCAAGGGCTAGAGCGGAGAAAAATGAGTTGCCACTTGGTTTAGGTTCAGGAACTAATTTAAATCCATGCACAAAAGTACTAGCCTTGGATCTTGATTCCAGAGCTAAGGTACGGTTTTGGGAAGGTGTTAGACACCCAAAACTCCCCAACCTTTCAGTTGGCCTTTATTTGTATTACTTAGATTAATTTGAAAATGAATTTTATTAACCAAACCTTTAACATGCACGCAATATATCAAAGCGAATAACACACAATGGAGAAATAAGACAAGGCATAATATATGAAGAAATATACAAGTACGATGCGAGTACATGAACATGTGAGAGAAGTGAAGACGCCAAATAAACATTTACACGAAGAAATGAATGATGAAAAGAAATGGGAGATAAAATGGTCATAACCCTAGAACCTTTCTCATTAACCCCTTATACGAGGCTTAGTGACCTTGAGTCTTTTGGAAAAGCGAGGTTCGTCATCAGATTAAAGGGAAACAATATATATTCTAACCCTAAAGTCACTTCACCAATCTTGCACGAAACCCATGGGTTTCAAATGTTTGAGTGTTTGAGACTTATCATCAGATTACAAAGAATAGGAAAAGGAAAATGATGCATAGTTTACATGACTTTAGAGTCCATTCTATCGTCCTTACATGAAATCTAAAGATTTTGGATGGATCTTCGAGTAAAGGACTCATCATTGGATCAAAATGAAAAATGAAACAGATGCATGAACAATTTATGTGGCCTTAAAATCTATTATATCATTCTTGCATGCAAGCCAAGGTTTTTGGATGGATGTTTGAATAAAGGACTTGTCATTGGGCCTTACGAATGTATAATGAACCAAAAACTATAAATGGGATTACTCAACTTAATCATTGAGTTCACTACATCATCTCCTTATGAAACCCTAAGGCTTCTGGATTTTGAGAGTTTAAACTCAATATAAGTCTCATAGGAGTCCAAGCGAATGAAAAGAGTCAAGAAACGGAAGAGAGAAGAGTAAATAAAAGTGTTTTTGGGCATGTAGGCGTACGCCTATGGAATAGTGGTGTACGCCCACTAGATAGAAGTGTACGCTTCTCTTGCATAGAAAACGTAACAGAGAAAGGAATAGTGCAGGAAATAGTATATTTAAACTAAAAAATGCATATAATCAATTTAACAACTATTTCTTGATACAACAAATTAAACAAGGCATAATACGGTGAAAGAGAAAGGATTAGGAAGTTAAGGCGAAGAAAATGGATCATGGAAAAGATCCATTTTGCACCTAAAAGCCTACCTTGAAGTAAAAATCATTTTGTTAACCGGTCCCTCGATTATTGTTTATCACAACTTTGATTGTGATGAAAGGATGAGATGATTTGAAAATAAAAGGAGTGATTAAGAGGCTCATTTTCTTGGTTAGAGAACCTAAGAAAATAGGCAAGTCCTCAAAAGACCTCTTTAATCACTCTTTTTAAAACTATTTGCCTAGAGTTTTGGAGAATTTTTTTGGTCATTGTAAATGGTGGAATATGGATGTTTATATAGGAAATGGAGTTTGGGGGCTGGTGTGGCCGGAATAGTGAAACCCTAGCTGAGCATTGTCAGCTCTCCAATATGGTCGGTTGAGACTGGTATGAAAAATTGAGGGATTTTGAGTGTCTATGTCAAAGTTGCGTACGCATACTACTTGTAGATTTACACACATATGGGAGATGCGTATGCTTCTTTGAGGCGCGTGACCTTTGCTGAGCGTGTGACTTAGGCGTACGCTCCTAGGAGGGATGCGAACACCTCTAAGAAAGAGACATATGCTCACTTGGATTGGTTTGGCGTTTTGGGCTTTTGTTTGATCTTGATCTTGTTTAAGGTCTCCTTTTGGGCTCACTTCACAAAGTTGTTTTTTATAGACTAAAGTAGTGTCGTTATTGGGACCGGGGATTCCAGATATTGGTAGGTACAAAGTAGGGTATCTACACTTTGTAATAGTAATTCTAATTTTGACTTTCGTTTGAAGTGTTTCTCCTTTACTGCTTCAAAAATATTAAAAGAAAAACAATGGTTGTATATTTAATTTCACTTTAAAAATAACTTCAAATAACAATGTTCATATATTTAATAAAGCTCAATGACCATTGAACCACAAATGAAAAATAGAACAAACAAATACACAAAACACATTGCACACATTACACACATTTGACACTCAATCAACCACAAAAATCAACTAATAAACTAAAAATAACAAATAAAATAAAATAAAACTAACCAAAAAAAAAAAAAAAAAAAAAAAAAAAAAAAAAAAAAAAAAAAAAATCTACTAATAAAATAAAACTAACCACAAAAATTTAAAACTCCATCCTAACATTGACTTATTTGTTCATAAAGTCACATCAATTTCTCTCTACCACAGTAGGTTAGCTAATATTGAGTTTCCAGTAATTATAGCATGAACCAGTACAACACCATCACTTTTTCCCTTTTCAAGTTAAGCTCCCCTTTTCAAGTTAAGCTCAATTAGGGGCTAGCAACCTTATTTTATTTTAATAAGATAAAACTAACCAAAATAAAATCAACAGTGTCATGCCTACCAGTAGAAATAAAGAGAGAGAGAGAGAGAGAGGGAGATGAGAATAAAGATTACCAGTTGGAGACCACAAGGGAAGGAGCAGTCGCCAGTCCAGCCGTAGGGGATCCATCGATGGGAGGCCAGGCACACTCTCTCTCGACTCATAAGTGCAGACAAATTTAAGGTTCGTTATTTTTAAAGAGAAGAATTAATAGAACAATGATTATGATGAGATGAGTTTTTCCCTGATGTTATTTGGGCTAATTAATTCTTGATGTTGTTGTGATTTTGGGCTAATTTTTATGATATTAGTTGGTGTTTTTTTTAGTGTTTCTTGGGCTTCTAATTTTTTCCTAGTGGGTCAACTTCTAAAAATCCCAATATATATATATATATATATAGGTAAATAATTTTTCATAACCGCAAACCGAAATTTTTACTTTTAAGACCCAAATAGACCGAATTTTGGAAAAAGCCAAACTAGACCAGATATTTGGTTCAGTTTCGATTGATCGATCCATCATTGATTATTGATGAGCCACTGAGCCTAAAAAGCATGGGTACAATATGACATGGAACACAACAACACACGACAATTCCTGAAAAATTAGGATACAACACGACAGAGATACATCAGCTAATTATTAATATATTAATTATATATATATATATATATATATATAATATTTTATATATTTTAGACATATATGTGAATTTAAAAGCAATTATGGATAATAAAATACATCAATTACCATTAAATGGTCTTTAGAGTACAAACCAAGATCTAAAAGAGTAATATAATAAATAAAAAAATTCAACTTGAAACCAATAAAAAAAAGTTTGTGATGAATTCAGATTATTTTCGGGATTTATTTAAGGTCATATCCATCAAATTCTAGAATTTTTTTTTTTTTTTTTTTTTTTTTTTTTTTTTTTTTAATTTATTTGTAAAAAATTGACATTTTAGGAACATGCAGACAATAATATCCCTGGAGGATTCATGCTTGATAAATGTCGGACATGGGTACTACGATATATTTAAGTTATTCGTGCTTTCTAACCGAGCCATTGATGTTTACCATTGTCGATAACTTAGAAGGATGGCTTGTTTTTGTTGCTTAGATGTGTTTTGGAATTTTGGCAAAATGAAATGTCCTACTGTCCACCTAAAAGTGGGGTGCAAACGGTTTCTCCGGATTCGTCCGTCAATAACGGGTGGAACTCTCATCCAAAAATATTAGGCCGATTACTGATTTGACAACAATCTGAGTCCGACGAATTTGAGTGGCCAGTGAGCACCATTACTCCATTAGTGATATTAAATGATCTTTTGGTCTGTCTAATGGCACTATACATGCTCCAATGGTAAGATTAAAACTTTTATTCGCTTGGAAGCACTAGAGCAAGTTTCCATGCAATACTAAAAAAAATACTGCACCAATAATACTTTTAATCTTAACCACCTAATATGAAATGAAAAGATAATTTTTTAAAAAAGTTATAACTTTTCATTGTGTCTGTTTAATCATTGCATGAGATCTCTATCCAAAGACACCTAATGCTGCACTTTCACTTTTTGAAGTCATCCTAACGTCCAAACTGTCACCAACCATGTGTGTAATACCGTATATAAAACAGTGCATAAATATTGGGAGATATCCATAGCTCTCTCTCTTCTTATTTTTGCATTTTTCCCAATTACGTAATTCCAAGATTCACAATCGAGACTTATAATTTGTTTTTCCAATTATAAGGGTTTTTCCTTTTTTTGGTTAGACAACTCAGGAGTCCGGACTGGGACGTGGCATTGATTCGGGAATCCAATATACCTTTGTTATTTAGATTCTCAAAAATGTAATAATTGACAATTTGAATGCCTAGTAATATAATTAAGTTGATCATTGATGTTTATTTTGAAAAAAAAAAAAAAAAAAATAGAATCTAATCTGATGGGTCCACTACCCAATAGAAGGACGACACCATTATAACCATCCTCTATGACGATGATTAACACAAAGAACCTCGTAATATCATCCAAACGGAACATCGTCGGACACGTCTTCCACTCAAGGGACGATATAGACGAATGATCGTCGTACCATGTCGTCCATCAGTATGCATGGACGACGTTAAACGTCCTCCTCACTACACTCGTACTAACCACCAACGCTCCGTTACAAACATAATTAAATGACATTAAAACCCATTAATCACAATATCTCCGAGATATTGTAACCGCCTTTATGCACGCCCTCATAAAAACCCCTATTCAAATCCAATAAAGAGGAGAATTAAGGAAGGCTCAACGGCTATTTTTCTGAAACATCTATATAATTCGCTAGGGAGAAAGACACAAGGTACGCACACTATTAGCCTAAACACTTTTACTTACCTGTTAATCATTCTCTCCAAATCTCTAACAAAGGCATCGGAGGAACTTTGGCCGGCACCCCACCGGTGTTCTCCTATCGTCGTCATCATTTCTTACTGTTTCAAGTCTTCCATCAAAGAGAGCATCCGTCGGACGACCGTGCTGATTTTACACATCATCATAATCAGATTTTGAAAAAAGGACTTTCGTGTTTGGCTTATCCAAAAGAATAGTGTAGTATATATATATATATATTTCAAAATTCCCTTATAAATGATAAATATAAAAATTCCCTTACAAATGATAAATTTAAAATACCTCATGTATATTTTGGGGTAAATACGTTATAATCCCTCTAACCTCTATATTGTTATAATTAACTTTGGTATCTCAATTTTTTATTTTTTTGATAAAAGACTATAGTTGGTCCCTCAATATTTAATTTGAACAATTAACATCATTTTTTTGATAAAAATGATAGATATTGCATTTTAAAAAGTCTGAGTTACATAAGATGGATACAAGGATCTGGTTCAGGAACTTAAGCCCTTCCTCTATCCATATACAATCATCATTGGTCTGAATAATTGTTTTTCTACCATTGTCAAAATGTTATTGAACACATACCGACAAATTATTTTTAAGGACACTTTTTGAATACAATAGAAATCTTATTCTAATCTAATTCAATTTAAACAAACAATTTTAATACCATGAAAATGCAAATACGCCCAACACACGATAAGGCTCATGAGCAAGAAAGCTCCAATGCAATCGAAATCCCTAATTAAGAGAAATATGAAACTAAACAGAAATTATGCGTCAAGGACTCAAGATGCCTGAGAAACACTAACACAATTAACTTATAACACTTTAACATCTTACCTTGACTAGCAAAACTTAAATGGGGTGTTAAATGCATAAAAGCTATATTTTTCTTTTATTTCTTTAAATAAAATATCTTAATTGAGGTATTAATGCAGAAAATTTAAATATGACTTTGAATAAGTTGAGAAAATTTATTTTTGGTTAATATGTCTTTTTTTAATTAAAAAAAAAAAAAAAACATTTTCAATATATATATTGTGTCGGTTTATAAACATGTTTTTGGAAGTACAAAGCTGGAATCAAACGTGTGCCAAATCAAACTTTAACTCTTGTATGATTTAGACTAGTTTATAAACAAGAAAGGGAGCAGCTTGACATGTATATAAAAATTGGACATGTGCTGGACCCAATCCTTTCTCAACAAGAAAAACTCTTGTATGATTTGAAAGGAGGAATCCCCTACTTGCATAGTTAACATTGTTGTTATTGATGTACCCTCCTAATAGTGTTCTGCTGTTCGTAATCTTGGAAAAAAAAATAAAAAAAAAATACACATGTCAAGATCTTAACGAGTCCAGTGCTTCTGTGCACTGGACCTAATCCTTTCCCAACAAGAAAAACTCTTGTATGATTTGAAAGGAGGAATCCCCTTCTTGCATAGTTAACATTGTTGTTATTGATATACCCTCCTAATAGTGTTCTGCTGTTCATAATCTTGGAAAAAAAAAAAAAAAAAAAATACACATGTTCAAGATCTTAACGAGTCCAGTGCTCTTGTGCACTGGATCCAATCCTTTCCCATCAAAAAAAACTCTTGTATGATTTGAAAGGAGGAATCCCCTCCTTGCATAGTTAACATTGTTGTTATTGATGTACCCTCCTAATAGTGTTCTGCTGTTCATAATATTGGAAAAAAGAAAAAAAATAAAAAATAAAATGTGCCAAAATATAGTCTCGGAAGGTTAGAAGGAGACAAGGAACACCAAGTGGGGAGATGGAAGTTGAAATTGGAAGGTAACAATCTTGGAAGCCTAGTAGTACTATTCACTGAATCACATCACAATAGATACAAAATAAGTCAGTAAAAAAAAAAAGATACAAAAATTAGTACACGAGAGTGTAAAGAAGAGTCTGTAATGATTATCCAAAAAAGAAAAAAAGAAAAAGAAAAGGAAGAGTCTGTAACACATTATAAGGTCATCCATGCGTCAGGATGGCGTATGATTGTTCCTTCGTCTCATTTGATGCGGTACAACTCGGATTAAGATCCTATGCAGGATATTGTATGGGGTACAATTCATTTAAATGGTTATGATTTAAAGTTAAAAAATTAATTTTTAATCTTAGCCTTAAATAGAAAAAGCAAAAAATATCAAGGGAAAATAGCAAAAGAATATAAAAGAAAAAAAAAGGTTATGAGGAAAAAAGTGGTATTATCCATGCAATACCTTTTGATCTCATTCCGTAAAACTCAACTCATCAAATTTTGATTTTTTTTTTTAACAATAAGTTGTTGGTTGAAAAAAAAAATTAGAAAATCCAGGCAACACCAAAGGAAGACCCTTGTTACATGTTTAACTATTCACAATATGTTATTTCTTAAAGATTTTGTTAATAGTTGTTTTTAGGGCAATTGTTAAAGATCATTAAATATTTACATTTTATAAGAAATAATGAAGGGTAAAACTTAGGTACAGTTTCTTAGGTTAGATACATTAGGTTCTTCAATTAAATTCAAACACATGTTGACATTAACCAATGAAACACAAACAATGTTATCTTTTTCAAGAATATTTAAATTCAATGTTTTTTGAATTTAACTAGGAACCTAATTTACTTGACCTAAGGAACTGTATTTAAGTTTTACAATAATAAATTTTTAATATTAAAATAATAAATGAAAAAGTAAAATATCTTTAAAAATGTTTTTTATTATTTTAATATTAAAATTTACTATTTTCTATAAAGTGAAGCATTAAATACTTTTTAACTATGCTTAAGAAATTAGTTAACATCAACTTTTTTTTCTTTTCTTTTTTTTATATAAATGATCAGTGAAAAAATAAAAAAAAATCCAAGCAACATTAATAGGACTCATGTTAAAGTGATGTTTAACCTCTCGTAATTTGCCAGTTGATTAAATTGTGAAAATAGTTGTGAATATGATATTCCCCGCAATGGCCCCACTGCTTCACAGGACACAGACCACAGGGAAATTGCCACGTGCACTGTAGCTATCTGCCATTAATTTTTCTTCTGTATCATGAGTCATGACACCTAGGTAGGCCCCTTACCCTCGTGTAGTCATTGTCTATTGGTCAATTTTTTTGTTTGGACTGTGGAACCCTAAAAAGATTTTATTAATAAGTGTCACTGAACTTTATATATTTATTGAAAAAGAGAATAAAAGAAAAGAAAAGAGTTTTCTGTTATTGTAAGGCAGACCGTACCAAACTCCAATTTATTAAAATTGATTCAACAAAATCTTTCTTTTATTTGAGAGTTGATATTTTCACACTCTTCAATGATATTTTTATACCATTTGATATGAAAATATCATTGTTTGAAACAACAATCTCACCAAACAGTGATATTTCATACCAAAATGTGGAAATATTATTTGTCCTTTATTTTCATTAAAAACTAGAATATCAATTTTTAGATAGTATGTATTTTTTTGGTTTGTTAATCCAAGTATAATATGCATGTTTCTATATATTATACACGTGAAAGGGGGTACCTTCTTGATTTTAATACAATTCTTATTACTTATAAAAAAAATAATTAAACAAAAAATTTTATTTTTCCCTATTTATACATAAAATTAGATAATTATGTTAACTATTATGAGTGTGGTTGTATATAGAATTATATATTCTATTATAGAATCAAAATATGATGTAACAAATTTTTAATAGATGATGTAAATATATGAGGTTTTATAGAGAATTCCTATAGAATTTAAATTCAATTAAAAAATATATAGTGGAATAATGATGTAAAATAAACAAATAATAATAAATAAGTAGGGAAATGATATTTCTGCACCATTTTCTACTCTTTCACCACCATTGTTGCGAAATAGCAAAAAATTGTGTGGAAATAACACCACCCGAATAGTATTGCTAATTGAAATATAGCTTTGAACAAACAGTAATGCAATGTAACTTTGAATAAAATTACTCTTGATAAAAGATAAATACAAAGCATACTTACAAATACAACTAACTTGGAAAACTTGGCTTGAAAATAGGACTAATACAACATAAATTTTCTGTAAGAAAGATGAAGGCTTTTTTTTTTTTCTTCTTCTTCTTCTCCAAATATCAATTTTAGACTTTGATGTAAATATTAAATCTTTTTTTTTTTTTATTGTTTTTGTTAATGATTACAGATTTAGTGATAGACATATTTTCTACCATATCATCAATAATATTGAAATACTATTGCCATGCATATTATGGCGTGATTAATTTTGTTATACTTGAGTTGAGGATCCAGGAGATTGGATTAGGTCGTGAGCTTCACTAGCCCACCCAGACAATTTGTAGGACCAGAAAGCAAAAAAAAAAAAAAAAAAATGGAGGCGGGGTGGGGCGGTTCGGGAGCGGAGGATAATAACTAGGGGTGTGATGATCGTGTTGGGTTTGGGGGTAGGGTGTTTTTCAATCCAATCCAACCTTCTCGGGTTGAGAAATCTCCAACCAGCCCATGTTACCTTTAAAAACCAACCCAACCAGTTTAGTTTGGGCCATTTTGTTAACCTTAATAAAATAAATAAATAAATAAATAAAAAATTTTCATTCAACAAAACTCATTATTCAATAAATACCAGTTGTGCATAATATTTAAATTTTATTAAAAAAAACTAAGTGTCAAAATACCAAAATAAATCAAACTAACAAATTTTAATTAAGTCCCAAAATCCAAAATAAGTCCTACGAACAAATTTAAAATACATATATTTTTTAAACTATCAATATTGTGGGTTGAGTTGAGTTATTCGGGTTGAAAATTTTGCAAACTTAAACCCAACCTAAGCTTGAAAAAAAAAAAAAAAAAAAAAAAAACAATCTGAGATGTCGGATTGGGTCAGGTTTATGGATTTGTGGTTTGAATGCACATCCCTGCCAATAACCACGGGCTGTGTTACAGTGTTAGCAAGTACTCGGTGTGTGAGATTAAAAGGGCTGGGCCAGTTTAAAAGGTATCTTAAGGAACCAACATAGATTGGGGCCTCCGAAGAAAATCCCATTCGCAATTGCAATTTTTATATAAAAAGTTACTTTTTATTGTCTTGGATTACAGAGATACATACAACCACTTGCAATTTGATTGAGGCTCTTTGTACATGGGCTGAGTGAGAGTCACGTGCCTGCTCACCAAGCCCAAAGTATTCAAAACCCAACCAATGAGATAAAGAGGAGGATCCAAGGCAGTTTTTGGTCGCTTCATTGGCAAGGCTTTCCTCCCTTTCTCTGGGAAATACCCACAGATCATCAATCAATATCTTCATCCAGCAAATCAAGCAGCTTTACTTCAGCTTTGCAACAATCATAATTACACAATGGTTTGACTAAGTAGTTATATGAAGCTATTTCCTAGTTTTTATTAGTTTACTATTGTATTGCAATTGTCATTAGTACAGAGAAAAAAGTATTATATATAAGGATAAAATGCATCTATACCCCTAAACTTTGAAGTGGTTGCACTTAGACTTCATGTACTTTGAGTTAGACCATTTACTACTTAAACTTTGGATATGTGTCAAATAAATTCATTTGCTAATTTTTTGTCCAAAATACCCTTAAGTGGCTCACATGAAAAGAAAAAAAAAGAAAAAGAAAATTACATTTTAAACCCTCTAGTTTGGGAGTGTTAACAAATTAAACCCTAAACTTTCAAAAGTAACAAATAAAACCCTGAATTTTCAAACAATAACAAATTAAACCCTAAAAGTAAATTTTTCTAATTTCCATTGTTAGATTAAGCGTTAAGTATATATATATATATATATATATATATATATATATATATATATATATATATAAAATTAAATAAATACAATACAATAAAACAATGGTACAGAAAGTCCGGAGGAAAAAGAGACGGCGGCGGTAAGGACACGTCGTCAAAATCCCCCTCCATAGTAGGTCGCCACATGCCCCGCCACCTAGAGATTGCTGTGAGCTCGCCGTCTACCACGGGTAAGATCTGGATGAACAATCAAATTCAAATTGGACTTTAAATAAGACTCTTGGGCTTTGATATCTTTTATCGATCACTATCTTTAAATAAATAAATAAAAATTAAACCCTATAGTTTGGGAGTGGTAACAAATTAAATCTTAAACTTTCAAAAGTAACAAATTAAACCCTAAACTTTCAAATAATAACAAATTAAACCCTAAAGGTAAATTTTTCTAATTTTCGTTAGATTAAGCGTTAAGTATATATATAAAAAAAAATTAAATAAATACAATACAATACAATACAACAATGGTATAGAAAAGTTTGGAGGAAAAAGAGACGGCGGCGGTAAGGACACGTTGCCAGAATCCCCATCCACAGCAGGTCGCCACATCCCCCGCCATCTAGAGATTGCCGTGAGCTCGCTGTCCACCGCGGGTAAGATCTGGATGAACAATCAAATTCAAATTGGACTTTAAATAAGACTCTTGGGCTTTGATATCTTTTATCGATCACTATCCTTAAATAAATAAATAAAATTAAACCCTATAGTTTGGGAGTGATAACAAATTAAATCCTAAACTTTCAAAAGTAACAAATTAAATCTTAAATTTTCAAACAATAACAAATTAAACCCTAAAGGTAAATTTTTCTAATTTTTGTTAGATTAAGCGTTAAGTATATATATAAAAAATTAAATAAATACAATACAATACAATACAACAATGGTATAGAAAAGTTTGGAGGAAAAAGAGACGGCGGCGGTAAGGACACGTTGCCAGAATCCCCATCCACAGCAGGTCGCCACATCCCCCGCCATCTAGAGATTGCCGTGAGCTCCCTGTCCACCGCGGGTAAGATCTGGATGAACAATCAAATTCAAATTGGACTTTAAATAAGACTCTTGGGCTTTGATATCTTTTATCGATCACTATCCTTGAATAATTTTTTGTTTTTTAAAGTAGCTTTGCCGCTTCAGGATAGCTTCATTAGGAAGAATATGAAAACCCAAAGTACTTGCACAAACAAAGTTGTCTTAGGTTTGTCAACCTAACTTTACTCCAAAGTCCAAACCGTTCTTGCCATGGTCTTACTCGTCTTTGTCTGTAACCAATATCAACTCGATTCCACCAATTATTCATTTTCAAAGGGGAATTTGAATGGTTCCGTGTATATATATATTTTTTTTGCTGGTCAAGAATAGCTCAGTTGAGATGTTGCTAAGTGGATTTGGTCTGAAACTAAAGATGTTTGCTATATGTGACCTGACTCCAGCACTCATTACAGAGAAACAAATCTTACCGGCAGGGTGGTGGGAGGCTGGCTCACGGTGGCGGGGGAGGCGGCAGCATGTGGTAGCAGGGAATTCCGGCAACCTCTCTCTCTCTTCATGATTTTCTGTATCATCGTTGTGTTGTATATATATATATTTTTATATACTTAACCCTTAATCTAATGTGAGTTACAAAATTTTACAGTTTAATTTGTTACCCAATTGAATATTCAGGATTTAATTTGTTATCACCCTCAAACTATAAGGTTTAAAGTGTAATTTTTAAAAAAAAAAATAATAATAATAATAGAGAGAGAGAGCAACTCAAGTAGTTATTTATTTTTATTTTTTTATGTGAGCCACTTAAGGGTATTTTGGATAGAAAATTAACAAATAAGTCTATTTGACACATATCCAAAGTTTGAGTAGTAAATCCACTAAACTCAAAGTACATGGGAGTCTAAGTGTAATCTTTTCAAAGTTCAAGAGGTGTGGAGGAATTTTACCCTATATATAAAACTCAAGTATTCTTAATAGTAATAGAAAATTGATAGACTACTAGATCTGTTCTGATACATGAGAACATTAGTTCTTGGTTTCTTGTTGCTTGATAATTACATGCAACCCAGGGCTGACTCTAGGGCTAGGCCTCTGCCTAAGGTTCCCAATTGTTTAAAAAATTTTAAAAGGTTCCAAGGCCTCTATTATATTAAAAAACATTTTTTTCAAAATTATACAAAAATGACTTAAAATGCCCTACATGTCCCAAAAAAATTTAAAAGGGTCATAAGACCTCTATTATATTAAGAAAAGACTCTCAAAATTGTGCCAAAATGTCTAAAAGTTTGTAGGATGATAAATTAGTAACCGAAAGACCCATGACAATTTTATGTTAAACCTAAAGGGTGTGACTGTCATTTCTCAAGATTGAGGTATATTGTCATTCTGCGATACCTCGAGGGAGGCTAGTGTAATTTACCTAAAAATATAAACAGATGGATTATGCATTCTTTCATCCACCACCAAAAAGACCTTCAAAATATTTAATAAAAAGAAATCTAACACATTTAAAACCCTAAGTTGTTTCACTAAAAATTGATATTAAAAAAAAAAAAAAAAAAAAAAAAAAAAAAAAAAAACTCACTTAAATTTTTTGTCTTAGGTCTCAAAATATATTGAGACAGTCTTGATGCAACCATTGTGTATATTGCACATGCATTTTATTATGATATAATCAGCGTGATCCTCTTTTTTAGTGCATTGGTTTTCTTCTCCTTCACTCTGAAAGTTTGAGTTTTGTGAAAGAATATTTTAAGATCTCTCTTTTCCATTGTAAACTCCCTGCCCTCCATATATTAAGAGAGAAATCAAATAATACAAATGAAAACTTTTCTAGAGAATGTGGTCACGTTCTTCCTCAGAACATATAACATCAAATTTGAGAGATTAACAAATTTAAAAATGAACTAATTTTCTAGAGACATAATAACATTGAATTGAATACATAAATAAAGTGTTAACGGAGTCTCTGTATTATTATACATGTTCCAAAACTTAGTTTTCATATCTTTGGCTAAGTAGTGTAGTTTGTGTCGTAAGCGGTTCAAATTTTGTGAAAACCCAACGTTCATAAATTAAGAAAATGAATTAAATTGGATTTTAAACTACATGGTAGTTTTTTTTTTTTTTTCAATGTAGAGAAACTCTTTAAGGAAGAGTCATTTGAACTAACTTTTAGATAGTAAAACCTACAGGTTACAGGTAACTGTCCCCATCTACTAAAATTAGTTGCCAGATAAGTTAGGGGCATTCATCCTTGATAAGCTAAATAGTTTATGCTCATCTCTAGAAATAGTATGATAAAATGAATAAATTGTATAATCCACATTAATTTGAATGAAAGTGAAACTCTCATTTTTTGGAAGTGAGTTACAAATTTCAGCTTCAAATTCTTTTGGTTTAGCTTAAAGATGGAACAAAAATTTGGTCGTCAATTGTGGTAATTTAGCTGCATTGTTGTATACTACTAACTGTGCATTATTATGTTTATTTTGCCCTATTTGCATGAAGTTAAAAACTGAAAAATCTCAATCTCGTAGATTGGGATGTGAGTGTGACTCATGTTATCACACGGCCGATTTGAGGAAGAGGAGGGTGGGGGGTTGAAGTCCTATTGGGATGTGAGTCATGTATCTGTGCCAAGTGCCAAGTGCCAAGTGATCAATTGGTTGATGAATAGGTCCGCTATCTGTTCGAGACCAGCATTTGAATTTTGTAGTGCTTTTCTGGCCTTTCAAACCTTTACTCAGCTCTGCTAAGAGTCTCTGACTCTTCACTTTAGTACGTTATCTTATAGGGAAGGGAGGGGTGGGCTTTTACCGTTGATTCCTCTCTGAGAACTTGTGCCTTATTAAAGAGGGTACATAAAGCTTCCACGAGTGCTTTGATTACTGATTACAGGTACCTGATGCTCTCTTTTGAGAAGGCTCATCTTTGTCATATCCACTGCGAATGTAACTTTAACACAGATCTTTTATCCAAGGCGAGGAACAATTCTCTAGATGTATATTTGGAATTTGTTGCTCTCCTCTCTTTTGTTGTAAGTCAACTATTGACAGATATTTGGAGTGTTTCTTACTCTAGACTTCTGTAATTCTGTTATTATTTTAATGCATTTTCCTTTTCACAAAAAAAAAAGCCTCCCACCAGTGTGACCACATGTCAGTCCAATATTCTCTTCAATACACTGGAGCTAAGCCGAATCCTATTTAAAGACTTGTCTCATTCTTATTTAAAACAATTCATAGTTTATTTACTATGTTTCTCTTTCAAGTCCTTTATAAAACCACTAACGTGTAATCCAAGTTAATTTATTTTCTAGTGAAATTTATCTTTACTGATATTTTTTATATTTGTATCTCCCATTGAAAAAGATAAATATAATTTTTATTTTTTTTTGGTATGCGCGTGCTTTGGTCCCCCAAATATTATGAGCTCTCTCCCCACCGATAAATCTCTCCCCACCGATAAAAATAAAAAATAAAAAATAAAAATAATAAAAAAAAAGTTTGGATCCCTTAAATCAAATACTCATGAGGTTGAAACTTTTAGCAAAACAAAAAATTATCTTATGTAGAGTACTGTACATTTAAATTTTCAATCACATTCAACCAAAAAAACAAAAAAACTACTAATAAAATTCAAGTTTTTTAAGTATTCAATATTGTATAACTGGCACCTACTTCCTTTTTAAATGTTAGGTGGAAGGTGAGGTCGTGGGTTCAAGACCGATCAAGTGCGTGTGTAACTTCCAATTAGAAGTGTTAAACTTATAAAGTTCAAAAATGAAATTGAAAGAAGAGCATTCCTTACAACTTTAAAGTAGACACATACATACATGTACAAATGTAGGTACATGTCAGTATGTTACTGTACACATATGCGTGTGTCAGTGTGTGTTTCAATTTTGTTTACCATATATAGTATGACCTCCCCAAATAAAAATGCTTGGCTTCCCCCCTGGTTACTTCCCTTACAAAGAAATCAGTTTTGTTGAATTTAGGTACTTGGGATGCATAACATGAGACTCCTCTTGTGTAGTTGTGTGTATTGACTTGTTACTTTCATCTGCATCTATTTGTTAGGTTTGTTGCTTCTGTTTATTTATGTGTATATGCACTGATTTTGTTGTCACGGTGTCTTGGTTAGCCTGCATTTGTTACCAAAATTGTAGACTATATTGCGGTCAACCAAGTTATATTGTAAGCTCCATCATACATCATACATGTATCTGATAGTATCATTTTTGTTTCAATCTTCAATTTTTGTTAGTGAAATCCATGTTGAACTATCGGCATCTTTTGTGATTAACATATTTTAGGCTTTTAGCAGGAAGCAGGGTTTTAAAAAGTGGGGCACATGTTGCACGGAAAGAAAGAAGAATACCCAACAAAATCCAGGCAAAATTCATGGCAAAAAGTAAACCTTTTGGGCTTTCTTGAATTTAATGTTTCAATGCTGATGCTAACTTATAAAATGATTAGACTAAGCACTTTCTTCATGTTAATTAGGATCTCAATATATGAGACCCAGAGGTGATGACCACTTGGTCTGTGGTCGGCTTCCTATGAGAAATTATGTTCGATAGATCTTATTCTGTGCTCACTTGGTCCGTCCCAGTGTTATCATTTTCATTCTATTCAATAGTTATCAATTTTCTTTGTTTGAGCCCACTGTTGTCGCATGTGAGCATTTCCCCAAAAATCTCTTCGTTCACAGCTCTGCTTGGAGGCCCACAAATTAAGCTGATGATAGTGGGGACTGGGGAGGATAAGGGTCCTTTTTTCTTGGGGTGCACGTCACCAAAAAGGTCCAGCCCACACCGAATTAGAAAACAACTTCTATTAGAAATAAAAGTTTGGCTTAGGCGGCAAAGCTCTTTATATAAAGGGTAACAGATGTGCAGCAACCTTTGGAAAATGGTGCAGCCAATAAAGAGCTGCAACAAGAGAGAAAGAGTTGTGTGAGCCACAAGCCGAGCAGTGTAGTGAGTGTGTGTGAGAGCAAAGAAAAAGTAAAAGATTTTTCTTTAATCGTAAGACATACCCAAGTGAAAAATATTTGAGATTTTCTTTAAAGAGTTTATTGGATGTTACAACCAAGGAAAGTTGTTGTATTTAAAGATCACAAGTGAATGTATTAATTTCTAGATAGAATATTATTATTATTTCGTGGGAATTTCAAGTTAGACATAAACTTGAGAAATATTGTAATTGATTTTATAATAGTGAAATTATTTAGAGTTGGTCTTATGGTTTTTCTCTTCAAGAAGAAATAGTTTTCCACGTAAATTTTTGTTTCTTGTACATGTTCTTTATTTTCGTATCCCACAGGTTTTAGCAATAATTTTTTATTCCCAACAAGTGGTACTAGAGTTTCTATTGCACCAACAAGTGGTATTAGAGCGATGTTCTAGTGGGAGCAATGACTGGAGAAAAAGGGAAGACATCAGGAATTGAGAAGTTTGACGGCACAAACTTTGGTATTGTGAAGATGGGATAATACCAGTTATTCGAAGATTGTGGAAATTGGTGATTTGTGCATAAAAACCAATGTTGGTTGCACAATGATGTTGAAAAATGTGTGACATGCTCTAGATTTACGTTTTAATTTGATCTCTACACCAGCTATAGATTAGGCAAGTTATTGTAACCACCTTGGCAATGCTCTAGATTTGGTATTGTGAAGATGGGGTAATACCAGTTATTCGAAGATTGTGGAAATTGGTGATTTGTGCATAAAAACCAATGTTGGTTGCACAATGATGTTGAAAAATGTGTGACATGCTCCAGATTTACGTTTTAATTTGATCTCTACACCAGCTATAGATTAGGCAAGTTATTGTAACCACCTTGGCAATGGAAGATGGAAACTTACCAATTGATTTTCGGTTGTTGCAAGATGGCATATTTGTCGTGGTATGTACAAGACTCATGTGAAGGCTTGTAAGAAGAAGTTCAATGCAGTTAAAGCTATTGAAAAGACTCCACAATTGAGAGTTGAGGTTAATAGTGTTATTACCAATAATTAATAGCTCAACAAATACGAATACACAATGTGGTGGCATTTACATCTTTTCCATGTATTTACATATTTGCCATTAAGCCAATTGCTGATAAATTGTCCATCAGACTTATCATTTTGGCATCAGAAAAAAATTGCATAGAGTTTTTCTTTACTGAGGTTTGAGAGGTACAGTTGAGAGGGGTGTACAAGGGGTTAAGGGCTCGGGTTTGAGATATTAAACTTGAGCGGTTCAGGCTTGTACCATTATACTTAATATTTCTCAATAGTAAACAAGGAAATCGGGTCATGCCCCGTCGATGTAGACATATTGTTGAATCACGTAAATTCTAGTATTTCTTTTGTGCTTTGCTTTTATTTCTATCGTACTGATCAATTTGTTGTGAGAATTCCCCAACAAAAACATTCTCAAATGATAATCTATAATAACTAACTTATTTATACCTAATAAAAATTGAGGTTTTAAGAGAGAGATTAAGAAGCTATTGTGCATGCCAATCTCAACCCTTAATAGACTAAGATCTTGTTGGTGGTGAAGTGAAATTGGAAAGAGATGATGACAACGGCGAGACCAAAGGCCGAAAGGCAACTATGACTGGGCAAAGGCTGAAGGTGGAGGCCAAAGCCCAAAGAGTGATGGGGTGAAGTCACAAAGAAAGAAGAAAGGGTGAGAAGTTGAGTGATGAGAAGAGAGAGACAAGAAATGTGTCTCTATGAGTGGAGTGACAAGAGAAAGTGAGAACTTGAGTTTGAGAAAAAAGAAAGGAAAGAAATTGGGAGGAAATCCAAAAGCAATTGAGGTTTTTTTCTTAGAAAGAAAATGGTCGATTCACTTGACTCGCAAGTCAACCCAACCTAACCCGTCAAATGGTTGATTCACTTGACTCACAAGTCAACCTAACCCGTCGTTTTAACACGACGTCGAGTACATGCTACGGTGCTAACCCTTTTTTATTTTTTGGTGAGTTTAAAACTTAAAAGACCTCATCCATACTCATTATTTTCTTTCAGTCTTTTGGGTTCTGGCGGATTAACGGATTTGAATGCAATTTTTCGTAATCTCCATGGAACCATGAATGCACACACAAAAGGTAAAGGGTATTGTACCCAAAGACTGGTGCCATGTATAGCATGGAAAAGGCAAGTGACAAGTGGCGGATTTAAAATTAATATATAAATAAATGGATTTTGTTAACCAGTGTCCTTAGGGCAATGGTTAAGGAACATTTAATGATTGCACTTTACGGGAAATAACAAATTTTTAATATTAAAATAATAAATAAAAAGACTAAAATACCCTTAAAAGTTATTTTTGTATTAAATGGAAGTATTAAGTGGAAGCATTAAATGCTTCCTTAACCATTGCCCTAAGAGCACTCGTTAACAGGACCCTAAATAAATAATAGATAAGAAGAAGAGAACCAGCTAGAACCTACAACTACAACTGTAAAATAAAATACATTAAGCTAATTTTAACTAATTATTTTTTCCACAAGCACTAAAATCCTTCGTACGTAATGATTAGTAAATGATCATCTCCGTGCTGACATCATGCATATGACATGCCCACGTTAGGTTTCAACTATTTATAATCAATACCCAATTTCCTATTAGTGAAATCTTTTTTATCAGAGACTACAGTACAGGCCCATAATTTTTTGTTTGTTTGTTTTGTTCATATCCAATTGTGAAAAGAGAATGTCATTGACACTGGCTTTTATGTTAAGTCCAAAAACAGGTTCCGACAAAGTTCATTACTAAGGGAAACCAAATGCTATTATGCTAATACTCCACATACATTTACATGGATTTCTTTTTCTTTCTTTATGGTTGAAAATTGCAATTTATATTATATTTAATACAAGAAATTTCAATTGCTACATTTGATCTTTTAAAGTTTTGAATTAAAATGAAATTATTAGATTCCATCCAAATAACAATTATGTATTTTGTAGACAAAATTTCAATTACAATTTACCTCTTTGTAGTTTGATCATATCAAAATATAGTCTCACAATTTTTTCAATTGTTACATTGGGACTTTCAAAAATTTGGATTGAAATGAAATTTCATTAACAGATCATTGAATGGAACTTTAACAATTTCATTTAGTCAAAACCTTAGAGGGTTCAAAATTCCTAATCGAAAGTTTAAAATTAAAATGGGACCAAACTGCTATGTCAAAAATTATAATTTGCTATTATTATTATTATTTTTTATTTTTTTTATCCGAAGTAAGTTGCTAAACCCCTTTACTATTACGATTACATTGGAGTACGAAGTTGGAATAAATGAATGATGCTGTGTCATGTAAATGGGCCCCAAGAAGAAGAGAAATCATGCTGAGATTATATTATATATCATAAGTAACCATTGCTTCTATGGGTTCTTTCCCCCTTCCCTTTATTTTTGGTCAACTTGGTTACGCTAATCACATTGTTTATACCAGCTAAGCACATTCATAAATGAGCACTAAAGACATCCCAGTACCAAAGTGTATGGTAAAATAAGATAAAAGTACCTTATGCTACATTATTTGGGGAAAGTGTATTAAATTACAACCACCAAATGTTGTGAAATTTTGCAAGACTGCCTAACTGACTTCCACTAGAACATTGTTTACTATTTCTCAGAGGATTAATGATTTCAGGTTAATAATAATAATAATAATACATATTTAAGTGTATGATACTTCATACCAGCAAATTCTCTCCAATCCACTGTATCATTAATGAGATAATCATGATTGTCATAATGTAATGCCTTTTGGGACCCCACCATATAGTTCAAGCTCAGCCAAATCTGGTCCCCCACCCTTCCCCACCAAAATTTCATAACCTGTTTCCGGCACTAATATGATTGTCCACGGGTCCTTGAATCACCAATTAGAAGTAACTAGATTTTAATTTTGTGTAGTGGTAACTTTACCTAATTTGACTAATCCCCTGCCATCCATATTGCTTTGTGTTATATTCTAAAAGCTGAAATACTTGGGATTAAGCTTGTTTAAGAAATACTAATGTCTGCAAATATTATGCGTGGGTGGTGGGGTACAAAGAACATGAACCTCAAAAGTAATCTTGGAATGAAGGAAAAGAAGAAAAACCGAGTGAACATATTTTTGTGGCTTTTAATTTAATAAGTAATTAAGAATAGAAGATATGCAAGTTCCAGATTCAGTAAATAAGAAAAGAAGATAAGGGGATGAAATTTATAAGTGTAATTCAAAACTATCCTTGTAGTCTAACTTTAAATGTGACCTAAACGCGTTTATATTTTGAAAAGGAAAATGTCAAAAATACTAAAATTTTTATTATATAAGGTTTATAAAACATAATAAACGAAGGTCTGAATTACCTTTTTGTAATTGGCAACACATCAATTTGTAAAGGCTAGATAATAAAAATTTTATTATCTCTAACATCACTCTTTTGAAAATGCTAAACTACTACCAATTTTATTATAAAAGTTTTAATAAACTAACATGACAAAGAATGTGACTGGAAATACTACAAAATTTGTAAAGCTTGATTTTAGAATGAAATTTGTAATAGTTTTAGCATCACTCATATATCTCTATAATCTTATGCCATTATACAATTATTATAATCATGGCTTTGTTATCATCATAAAAATAGCATAAACTCATTTTTTTTTCTCTTAATAACTTTACTTATATATAAAATATAAAAAAAATAATTAAAAACTAAAAAAATCATAGACAACCACTAAGGAAGGGGTCTCATATCCCTCACCCAACACGCTCTGGAAAATAGAGGAGGGCACCGAGGAGATAAAGATCCTTCCCTCAAAAACAGCCACTGTTAGTAAACTATATAACTTGCCAAGTTATGTGCCAAAGTAATGCATGGCTTCCCTAACAAGTAACAAGTAACAACATGAGTAATAAACCGAAATATTACATAACTAAGAGCATTCCTTACATCCACAAGGATAAGCAATTGACCAATGATGATCCACTAACGAGCAAAACCTCGGGTTGATGACATTAAGAACATCACTTTCCATTAAAAAATGTGTATACCCACCATCCTTCATACTCTCAGCAAAAAGGGTCACTTTAGCTACGATCCAAATTAAAGCAGCTGCCTTGTGGTTTCTACAAACAGCAACCACCATCACAACATTAACTCCAACAATCGTATCAAAATTAATCTTTACTAATCCAAGGTAGGAGCATCCCAACACTTGTGCATATCCTCATTGTTAAGTATTCATAAGTGTTGGCATGCAATTATATCTAAATGGATTGCACAACATCTATTATTTAAATTTGGACATTTCAGGAAAGGAAATTAACTAGTTTGCGGAGGACATCCTCTCAATAAAATTACCTCAATGTTAAGCCTTTTTGTTTTCACTTTCCATGTGTATCGTTTTGGTTTGTTTGTAATGAACTAATTATGTAAACTAACTTAGGTTAAGGACCCCACGTTTTCTAATGATACTTCGACATGGGTTCTTTTCCTTCGCAATAGTGTAAAGGTGACATGAGTTCTTGTGTCCTTAAGTGATAAAAAGAATAAAAAGGTAGAAAGCCACAGAAGAAATGGAGGTATAATAATATCAAAGATTCTCAGCTTAACAACGGGATCTAACGGCTTACAAAACGTCAAAGCAAGTCAAAAGTAAGTCATGATTTGTACGGAAAAAGTGAACCAAAATCCCACTCAGCCCACCCTAAAATATTTTATTACTAAAGTAGGAAAGAGTCATGTTAAAGATTTTGTCAATTTTATTACATATATTATAAGCCTGACAAGCTCTTGTATCAAGTTTTAAATACAAAACAAAAGTTTAATTTTAAGAATTTATTTATTATGTTATTTATATAATATCAATCATATTTATTGAACTCTCAGATGATAGAACTAGAAGATAATCTACTTATCAAAAAAAAAAAAACTACAAGATAATCTTATTGGAGCAAACCAGCTTGTGGTTAGATTAAAGTTAATTATGATGCTGCTATAGGACCGTCTTATTCTGTAATTGCTATAATTGCTAGGGATTGGAGAGGGAGTTTGTTATTTGCTCTTTAAAAAGAAGTAAACACCAAATCCCTGTCCAAGCGAAAGCTTAAACTTTGAGATGGTCAATATTGATAGCTCTGGACCGAAAGCTGTAGAAGGTGATGTTTAAAAGCGATTCTCAAATTTGTATTAATGCTGTCACCTTGACAAGTTTCAAACCTCCATGGAGAATCCATGGTCTCATTTTGGACATGGAAGATGCAGCAAATCATATCTCAGGTTCTGCCTTTAACTTGGTTTATAGAGAAGCCAATGAAGCTGCTCACCAGCTAGCTAATTAGTCTCTTAAAAATACTTTTGTTGGACCTTTTGATCTGAATCATGCCCCGTCAAGTTATTTATCTGTTATCTCTAACGAGGCTGCGTCCTCTACTATTATATAGTTGTTTTTCTCTTCTTAATAAAATTTTTCTTTTATTAAAAAAATAATGTCAAATTGTAAATATTTTATAATATAAATTAACAGTTTTTATTACCAAAATTAATTAATGTTACTTTTACAAACTATTATTCACAAACCTAGGTTCATAGTTCAAAGTAAATTGGGACAAAATATATATATACAATATGCAAGAAGCATGAATTTTATTATGTTCAAAGTTTATAGAATAAATACATTTTTTATGCAAAAAAAAAAGTGATAATTAAAAAACATAAATAGAAGCACATATATAGTATATTCTAGAATTTAATGAATTGAAAATTAAAAAGAAAACTTATATATGTTAGATTATTTCATTTACTATATTCTAATTCAATAAAATATTTCTATTATCTTACTATAATTTCATAAGATATTATAAAAAAATAAAATAATAAAAAAAAAACCAACTAATTTGTGATATTGATAATTGATTTAATACA
Organism: Fagus sylvatica; assembly: GCA_907173295.1. Classification (NCBI taxonomy): domain Eukaryota; kingdom Viridiplantae; phylum Streptophyta; class Magnoliopsida; order Fagales; family Fagaceae; genus Fagus; species Fagus sylvatica. The sequence continues at coordinate 27,397,845 of OU015769.1, read as the reverse complement.
TTAAGTATAGATTTCATCAATTTTTTTGTCATACGTTCCAGCAAAGTAATAAAAAATAATAATATGATTTATATTTTCTCAATTGATTTTAATTAAAAATAGTTTTATATTTGGTTAACTTAAACACACACACACACATCAACATGTCATCCTAATTATAGATAAATATTGATAGATAAAAAAATTCAAATATATAAATAATATTATGAAAATATTGGTGACTAATATAAATACTATAATATGAAATTAAAATATTAATTTTTTATAATTTTGTTGTCAAATAACACAACTTGGTAATGTTTGATAATAATGTTAAATTTAAATCAAATTAGAACACTTTTATACAAGTATAGTACGGAAACATTTAATGGATGTTGATATTTTTGAGATATGCAATTCTCACCATTGAGAAAGCCTTAACCACATCTACTTTTCAAAGGTTGTTTATGATATTATTTGTCACCCATAGTTTAGGCATGTATATAGTCTCTTACATGTACATGTTTATTTAGAATATTCAATACATAGATTATTCTCTCTGCCTCTGTGTGCTTCTATCTCTAAAGTTAACATGGTATCATAACCATAATTATTTTTTTTGCCTTGTTTGCCTCCGATCTCCGTTGTTTTTTGTTACTTTACGCATTGTTCTTTCTAATATTTGTGATTCCAGTACCCGTTGTCGCCACTCTAGTCCCTGAGACCCTTGTTTGCCGCCGCCTCTTTGCTTCCCAACCACCTGATCCCTGGTAAACCTCGCATGCACCGCCTCTTGTTCCTTTAAGATTCAGCTATTCACTATGCACCTCTCAGATCAGCTCCAATCAGCCCGAAACCACCATCATTGGATCAGAAATTGATTGATCTATTAAACCCTGCAAAAATAAAGTTAAACTGGAGTCTCATGCGCAGTGGCGGAGCCACTAGTTGGCTAGGCTGGGCTGTAGCCCAGTCCAGTTTTTCTAAAAAAAAAAATTTACAGCTATAATTTTTTTCCTTTTTTAATTTAGCCCAGCCAAAAATAAGGCATTAGCCCACCTTTTATGCCCTCTAACCCAGCAATCTAACACAAAATCAGCCCAACCTATTTGCCGAGCAACACTAGATCCTGCCTCTCTTTTGTTTTTGGTGACGTTTGGCTTTACAACAAAGTTTTGTTGATGAAGTCATGGTGGATTTGAGGGAAAGAAAAACAAATAAAAAGATGATGAAGAAGATGAGAAAAGAAATTTATACGGTGAGAAAAAAAAATAAGAACATGAAGAGATCCAAAGAAGCAACGTGAGAATGAAAAATAAAAAATAAAGAATGTGAGGAGGGAGGAGATTCAGTAAGGAAATGTCATGTGAGAAAGGAAATAAAAGAAAAAAAAGGAAATGTGAGAAAGTAGAATAGTCAATACGTTGGATTTGGAGAGGAAAAGAAACTTCTTGGAAGGTTCCTAGTTCACAAATGCCATTACATCTATACTTATTTACATAAATACCACATATGATTTTTTGTTTTTCGTTTGAATAAGCAAGTGATCACTTATTAGATTTTTTTTTAAACACTACATTAGATTCATTAATTTAAATTAATTAGTTTAATAATATGAATAAAAAAACAACATTTATATATATATAGAGAACTATAATCCCGAAATGATATAATGGTACATACCGATATCAAAATATTCAGTTACAATAACTAATATGAAATGGATTTCAAAACTTTATTTTACATTCCCTCCAAATCTATTAGATTAATTGCTCCATCTTGTGAGATAGCACCATTTGCAGTGAACAAATAATACATCAAATATTCCATTTGCTATGGGTGTCATAGTATAAGTTTTTAATATATTATTGTTATTATAATAGAATATAGATATAGTGATATAACTATGAAAGTTATATTCTATTGATTTTTGTTGTACATTTTTTTTTATTAAATAAAATTCTCTTCTATTGGGGAAATTTACTTAACATTTTTAGCCCATCCCAAAAAATATTTCTGGCTTCGCCCTTGCTCACGCGCCACCACGCGCTGAGAACGTCTCTAGCGTTGATGACCATGCACTACACACACCGCCACGCATTGCACTATTCCTACTGACGTCAACCCTAGAGATATGCTTCGACCCACACCCAACCTGTGACCCACTCCAACTCGATCCCAAACTGCAACCTGCTTCGACCTGAGACCCTCTACTAATGTCATCCCTACCTGTTGCTGACTTTAGCCCTAGCTACATTTTTTATATAAAAATAAATAAAAAATCTCACCCATTATTTATTTTCTCATGTTGTCTTTTTCAAGTATTTATAAATTTTTATCCAATTCTGATGGATAAAACTAAACTTCACAAAACTATTACCACTTGTTCTTAATGGGCATAACTATGTTATATGGTCCCAAGACATGCGTAGCTTCCTCAAAAGCCATCGTTTATGGTGTTATGTCATGGGTGATATCCAACCTCTTCTTCGTTCTAAGGATGAAGACGACATGAAGTTAACTAAACGCCTTGAAGATTGGGATTGCAAGAATCACCAAATCATAACTTGGTTCCACCACTCTACTTGTACCTTCCATTCATCAACAAATTGGTCGTTATGACATGCTAAAGATGTTTGGGATCTCTTGAGTCATCACTATACTACTGTTGATATCTCTCAAAAGTATCAACTTTGGAGCCTTCTTGTTCACCATGAAACAAGAAGCCCAAGGCAACCAATCAATGAGTTCCTTCTTTGGTATGCAGTCTATTTGGGATCAGTTAGAGCAGTCCACCCATATTGTCAAGGATCTTACCAATGCAAAAGTCTTGGCTACGAAACGAGATTAGCTCCGCCTCATTAAGTTTCTGATGGCCTTGACATCTGATTTTGAGCCATGTCGTGCTACTTTACTTCAGCAAGTCCCTCTGTCTACTCTGGAATTTTTTGTGAGTCAAATTCTCTCTCACGAGACCCGTATTTTCACTCTTCAGTTTTATCACCCTGATATGGTTCTTGCTACTGCTGCTTGTCCTTCTTAGTCTTCTTCATCCCGGACTGGCTCGAAATTTTGTAAAAACTGTCATAAGAGGGGACATCTCATGTCTGACTGTCCTACCATCCAATGGCAGTAATGTCACAAGATTGGTCTCACTATTTACAACTACCCAACCAAGCCTCCTAAGCCTGGTCAATCATTTATTCTTCCAAGGTCTGTTAATCACTCTGTTGCTGCTGCTCTTGAAGCGTCACCCTCTGATCCCTCTCTCTCCTCTGTTTCGATTAGTGAGTTAGGACCATTGGTCTTTACCATGATCAAATTATTATTTTCATCCTTTGATAAGGTTTCCCTCTGTCGTCTCAGGTAACTCTTGGTATTTTGACTCTGCCTGTTGTAATCATATGTCTCCTAACTCTGAGTTCTTTTCTTATGTTATTCCCACTACTCATACTCCTCTTATTCAAACTGCTAATGGCTCCCACATTGTTGCCAGCCATACTAGTTTTGGTTCTATCCCTACATTGTCTCTCTCTGAAACACATATATTATCCCTAACCTTACTCTTAATCTCACTTTTGTTGGTCACTTGTGGTTTGGTTCTTCTGGTTGTCGTGTGCAGGATCCTCGGATGAATCAGGTTCTTGGGACAGACCGTAGAGTAAGACGGATGTTTGAGCTTACTTCACTCCACTTAGCTTCCACACCGACACCCCCTCCGTCACACATTGCTCATACTACTTGTGTTTTTCCTTTGAGTCTTTGGCATTTGCATTTGCATTTAGGTCATGTGACAGTTCAAAAATTTCGTTCTTTAATTTCTAGTGGTTCCTTAGGTCAAGTCAAATATGATTCAGTTGAATGTGTATCTTACCAGTTGGCAAAACAACCAGCTTTATATTTTCATAATAGTGACTATTTTTCTCATGCTTCTTTTGATTTGATTCACTCTGATATTTGGGGACCTAGCCCTATAGCTACTATAGACGGATCTAAATATTATATTATATTATATTTGTTGATGATTTCTCTCGCTATACATGGATCTACCTTATGCACAATCGCTCTAAATTAACTCAAATCTATTGTACCTTTGCCCAAATGATCTCCACACAGTTTTCTAAAGCTATTAAAGTCTTCTGCACTAATAATGCCATGAAATATAAAGACTCTCAATTCCATGATTTCATTCACATACAAAGCACCATCATTCAGTGTTCTTATCCAGGAAAATCTCAGCAAAATGGTAGGGCTGAACGTAAACATTGCTACATACTTGACTTTGTTAGGGCTTTCCTCATTTCTGCCTCATGTCCTGAACGTTTCTGGGGGAAGCCGCCTTTACTGTTGGTTACACCATCAACCATCTTCCATCCTCAGCTCTCCAAAAAATGTCTCATTTTGAATGTCTCTGTGGTACTCCACCTTTTATATTCTTCTTTTCACGTCTTTGGTTGTGCATGCTTTGTTCTTCTTCAGCCGCATGAACATTCTAAATTAGAACCTGGATCTCATCTGTGTTGCTTTCTTGGGTATGAGATTGAACACAAAGGCTATAATTGTTGGGATCCTATCTCTCAACATCTTCGCATTTCTCATCATGTCATTTTCTGGGAACACACCACATTCAATTCCCTCTGCAAGTTTAAGGTTTGTTCCACCCTTTTCTTTTTTACTAATCCATATCCCTCCCCTTGTTCCCTCTTGATACCTCTTTAGATCCTTAGGTACTTCTTCCCAATCCTCCTGCTGCCCTTCTGCTCTTCCTCTTGTTGATTCTCTGGTTTCTTCCCAAGAACTTGTATCGCCTTGTGGACCCTGTCACTAATCAGACTCCTCCCCTCCCTTTTCGTCGCTCTAACCAGGTAAGCGCACCTCTTGCTCATTTGCGTGATTATTCTTGTTTTTCTACTGTGATTTCTCTTCATGAGCCTCACACCTATCGTGAGGCCTATACTAATCCTCTTTGACAACAAGTAATGACAGAAGAACTTCAGGCTTTAGAAAAGACTCACACTTAGGATTTGGTTTATTTGCCTCGTGGTAAATGTGTCATTAATTGTATGGGTCTACAAGATCAAGACCAAATTTGATGAGACTATTGAATAGCATAAGTTTTGTTGCCAAGGGATTTGCTCAGGAATATGAGATTGACTATAAGGAGACTTTAGCCCCCTTTTTCGTATTACCTCTGTTCGCAGTCTTTTTACTATTGTTGCAGTTTATCAGTGGCCTCTTTTTCATATGGATGTTAAGAATATTTTTTTAAATGGCGATCTCATTGAAGAATTCTATATGCAACCACCTCCAGGTTATTCAAACTGTCTAGACAAAGTTTGCCTTCTTTGTCGCGCTCTTTATGGTCTTAAGCAAGCTCCTCAAGCCTAGTTTGCCAAGTTTAGCAGTATTGTGCATCAGTTTGGCTTCTCATCCAGTCCTTATAATACAACGTTGTTTATCCGTAGATCTGATAAAGGTATGATTCTTCTCCTACTCTATGTTGATGACATGATCATTACAAGGGATTATCACTCTGGCTTTTCTGATTTCAAGAAATTTCTCCACCAGTGATTTAAGATTAAGGATCTTGGTCATCTAAGCTACTTTCTAGGCCTTGAGGTATTTCCTGATTCCACTGGCTATTATCTCTCTCATGCCAAGTATGCCTTTGACTTGTTATCTCGTGTTGGCCTGACCAATACTAAAGTTATTTCTACACCTCTTAAGATTAATGCTCGCCTTACTCCCTTGGATGACACACCTCTCAGTGATACCACTCTATATCGTCAGCTTGTTGGCATCTTAGTCTATGTTACAGTGCTTCACATTTTCCACTATATCAAGGGCACAATGTTTCATGGTCTTCACTTCTCAGCTCATTCTACCTTTGACCTCTGTGCTTATTCTGATGTTGATTGGGCAGGGGATCCTACTGATCATCGCTCTATTACTGGTTTTTGTTTCTTTTTGGGAGACTCTTATTTCCTAGCGTAGTACGAAACAACATATTGTGTCTCGCTCTAGCACTGAGGCAGAGTACCGTGCTATGGCTGATACTTCCTCTGAACTTCTTACTCTTCACTGGCTGTTGAAAGATATGGGTCTTACCTATTCTTCTTCGACTGTCCTTCATTGTAACAACCGTAGTGCTATTCAGGTTGTGCATAATGATGTTTTCCATGAATGCACAAAGCATATTGAGATTGATTGTTATCTTGTGCGTCATCATTTGTCTACTCGCATCTTGAGCCTTTTTCCAGTTAGCTCATCTGATTAGACTGCTAACATCTTTCAAACCACTTGAATTTGAGAGGAAAACATATGTATATTTATATATTTTACTAATTTATGGTTTCCTTTGTATTTACTGTACCCTATCATATATATAGTCTCTTTTCTGTTTATTTGAATATTCAATACACAAATTATTCCCTCTGTCTCTCTGTGCTTCTATCTCTAAAGTTAACAGTCACAATCTAAAAAAACACTAGCTACATCTAGTACTAATAGTTTGTATAGTCCAAATCATTTTAAATATGCTTGTGCAGTTCCTTTATGGTTCAAATCCACACAAAAAGTATTATAATTAGATTGTTGATATAAGCTATATCTATTGATCGATCTTTTGCTATTTCGAGAGGAGATTGTTTGGATCAAGGCCCTCATGTTATTATTTGAGTGAATTACCATCCTTACCCCACGGAATAAAAAAGAGGTGGAGGTAAGGGTGTGCATTCAATCCACTAACTTAAGGAATCCAACCCGACACTTCGAATTGGTTTTTTGTAGGTTGATTGATTGGATTAGGTTATAAATTTTTCAGGACTTCGGGTGGATTGGGTTTGATTTGACAAATTTTCAATCCAAGTAACCCAACTCAATTCACGCTATTAATAATATTAAAAAAAATATGTTTGTTTTTGGATTTTAAGACTTATTTTAATTTTATTAGTTTGATTTGTTTTGTTATTTTACATGAAATTGGAAATTAAACGTATCCATTCGTATAAATTGTAATAATGTATTAAATAATAAGTCAAAATAGTTGAATAAAAATCCAATATTTTTATTAAACCTTAAACCTTACCTGACGATCCAACCCAACCCAATTTTTATAGGATGGGTTTGATTAGGAATTTCTCAATCTAAGAAAGTCAGTTTCTTTTTCTTTTTCTTTTTCTTTTTAAAAAAAAAAAAAAAAAAAAAAAAAAAAAAAAAAAAAAGGGGTCCAATCCCGACCAAACCAAACCCATGCACACATGATAGTATGACACACCTAATACAGGGAGTGCTTATTATAAGCGTTTAGCCTATTGGTGGATGTACATATAAATTACGGAATTTCGCAAACACCAAGTTCTTTATAAAACCGTTCTTATCTCTCTCTCTCTCTCTCTCTCTATATATATATATATAGAACCATTCAACACGAATTCAAAACCCCCTTCCCCGGATTGGATGTTAGATTCTTTTATATATTTATTTATTTTTTCTTTAGCTCAGTAACAATTTAGCAAGACTTATTTGGTTATATGTAGAATCAAATGAAGGAATTAAAAGGAGTCACTAACGTCCTGGATTGTTTTCCACATATATTTTAACATGAATTCCTACCTCGATGCTGATTTCTTAATAACTCTCCTGGTACCATGATAAAATAAACTAATCTTAATGATTATTCTTTAGTATATTTTAGCAAGGGTTCCCTACATCAAATGTAGTAAGACCAAAGTGGGCATAAAGAAAAGAACCATCAATTATGGTGACCAAACCTCGAGAGTATGTATTGTGGGTTGCCTTATAATGTGTAAGGTTTAGGGCCGCCAAGGAACACAAACAAAACTGGTCTTCACATGGGGTGTGCATTATAAATCACTAGTCCCACCACCAATCATGTATTTCCTCCAATATGTTATGTCAAGAAAGGAGGGTACATATTGTAGAGGAGGTCAACCCCCCCTCCCTCCAGGCTCCAACTCTCTCTCTCTTTCTTAATCACATATATTCAGCTTTAACGTGACCGAAAGGGAAAGCTCATTTTTTCAACAACCCAAAGTAATGGGAAGAAATTCAGATGATTCTGCCCAGATACCATAGCTTTATCATTAAAAACAAAAAAAAGAATATAATCAAAAGGAAACACTAGGTTCGATCAAGAGGACAAAAGTAGCGTCTCATACTTTCATTAACTTTTCTCACTAAACGATTTAATATCTATTTTTTTTGTCAATTTTGCGGGATCTAATCTCTAATCTAAATGGAATCTACAGAGATCTAATGGATAAGATTATACGATAACGTTTTTTCAACATTATTTATAGTTTTATTGAGTGATTATGAATATATAATATTATAAATTTTGCGGTTCAAAATAAACACGATTAGCTTAATAAAAAAAACTTTGTTTATAGATATATAAAACATATATATATATATATATTTTTTATTTATAGTTATGATTGGAGGCTTGAAGCATAGAAATACCGGTACTCCCTGTGACAATTTAATTTTCCATTCCGTTTCCTATGTAAACAACACTAGAAAATAAATCTTACAGCCTAAAATGCCCTTCTTATCCCCGAAATCATGATTGCTTCATTTCTCTATTAAGGTTTCTTAGTAAAAGTAAGGTCTTTGAGAAAGTTAATTCGAGAAGGAAATTAGATTTAAGAGATTTGTTTGAAATTAGACCAATTGACATCCGAATCTATGTGTTGGTCTGGTAATGGGCTGATCTACTCTTACCTAACAAAAAAACAAAAAATTATAAGTGCACAAAATATTTTACAAAAAGTTTCAGAATCGATAATGTGTTAAACTGTAAATAGTAGATAATAAAATGATATTACTCGTGAATTTAAAAGATAACTAATAAAAAAACTATCAATTCATTTATTGTGAAAAATATTTTGCATAAATTACTAAAAAAAAAAAAAAAAAATCTAACCTCACCCTTTTTTTTATTTTACATTCTCCCACCCAATTGAGAGAGTTAGAACTTAGCACCTTACTCTTTTTAGATAAAAGGATCTGATTCTTACCTAAATGTGAGAGGGGTAAGTTTCCAAGGTCTAGTGCTCTCTCTCTCTCTCTCTCTCTTTCTCAATAGGAGGAGGGAGGGGGGGGTTATTAGTCAAAAGGGTTGCTTAAAATTGCAAAGATGCAAAGAATCAAATCCTCCTCTTTTGCTTAACTGATCAAGTTGGTTCTAAATCTGTATCTCTCTTTTTTCAACTGTTTTCCACCAAAAGAAAGGATAAAAGAAGTTCCTTTTTATTTTATTTAAGATGCATAATCATAATGACTGGACCAATAAATTAATTGTCGTGCACATAATATGATGCTTTCACTTTAAAAGTTTAAATTCTCTAGGAAAAAAAGAAGAAGAAGGTCCCTCTCTCTTTTATAAGTCACATATAGTGAATCAAAGGGGCATAAAAATGTGTTGATCAAGTTAGGTTTATAAGTTTATAACTCCACGTGAGTAAAGGGTGATTATGTAATAATGTGCGAAAGAAGGGTGCATTATTTAGTCGAGGTTAAGTGAGTTGTTTCCTTGCTTATGATAAGTGAAACATAATAGCACAATAGAGGGGTATTTGGTGCTTTAATTAATCATATAGTTAAGAATATGATTTGGATCCCACTCCACCACTAAGCTTTTGTTAATATATATTTTAAAAAGTATTCTCGTCCGTACTCTTATATACAATAGAATAAAATATACAATAGAATAAAATTTTGTGCATACCTATTGGTTGCTTTGAAAGGAACGGTCCTCAATAACTTCAAAATTGCATTAAAACAAATTTTGTTGGAGATTCCTCTTCTCCCTCTCTTCTTTGGGTCAAAGAAAATAAAAATATAAATCTCACGCGTGCTTGTGCATATACACATATAAATGCACAAGTGTAAGCAATTAAGGTCATATCATGACTATAAAATTTCCTTTTCATCACCTAAGCATGATGCTAGATCCCTTTTCTTACGCAAATCCCAGATTTCCAACTTATCATTGGCTACTCCTCAAAATCCATTGCAAAAACTCCAAGAATTTATGTACACAGTGATCTGAATCTTGATTAGAATCCTTTAAAAATCTTAGGTTAATTCCACAATGAAATTCTTAAAATCTTGATGCGAAAGTTGCTTTCTTTTTGCTTTTATCTTATTTATTTTAGATTTCATTTTTTAGTTTTGCTCGAGGACTAGCAAAATCTAGGTTTAGGGATATTTGATGTGCATAAAATATATAATTTATAATTTTATATCCCTTTTATGTTAGTGTTCTTAGCCTTGATTTTATATTATTTTATGTCTAGTTGGGCTGTAGTTGTGTTGGAGCAGATTAATTGGAATTACTCCTTTCATTGGGCTCTATTCAAGCTATAAGATGATCCATCCATGCTCAAGGGGATTTAGAGGCTACTAGGACTCTTGGACAACTCATAACCAAGTATTGAGAGTCCTAATTGATTTAGCAAAAAAGAAAAAAGAGAGTACTAATTGGACTTGTTTTTCTATTTCATTTCGAATTAGTTTAGGCACATCTCTTTATTTTGCTATTAAGCACGGGTACATTTTTTGGTACGGGTACCGGTATCGGTAAGGTATGGCTGTACGACAATTCCTAAAAAATTAGGGTACGGGTACGGCGGGTATATTTATTAAATATATATTTTTAATACATTGTTATGCTTAATTTTTTCATATCTTCTTAAATATATGTGAATTTAAGAGCAATCATGGATAATAAAATACATCCATTACCATTAAATGGTGGTTAGAGTACAAACCAAGATCCAAAAGACTAAATAAAAGAAGTGTTCAACATTGAAACTAAAATAAAATAAAAGATAAGTGTTTAAGAGGTTTGATTGAAAGTAAGACTAATGAAATAATATTAGCTATTTCATGCTTATTTGATGAAGTGTTCAACTATTTTTATTTTTTTTTTGGTACTCCTAGGGTACTCATGCAGAAGTACCCAAGGGGTACCAATACCCGATAAGTACCCGGTACGGGTACGGTACCATTTTAGAAGTACCCGTGCTTCATAGGTATTTTGTCAGTAACTTTTGATTCATTTTATCCGATTGAGGTGAATCAAGTTGGTTTGGAAAGCTAACTTAAAGGGCTAATATGTATTTCACAAGTATTTCCTAATTCGAACGTTTAAGGGGGGTCAAACAGGCCCGCAATCAGAGCTTTAAAAGCTGGGCGAATTTACATTTGAAAATTCCTTCTCTTTTTGGGGTTTTTCTACAAGTATTTGGTATATAAGGAGACCTAGACCTGGTAAAGAGTGGGAAAGGGGAAGCAGTAGCCTCACACAAAGAAATAGAAAAAGAGCAGTCGCACAATAGCAAGGATTGAAGGTCTTCCCAAGGATTCTTCACATGGAGGCTTCATTAACCCTGGCGTCGACTCTCCGCTCCATGAGCAACGAAAATTTCTTCTTAAGGAGTAGTTGAAACTTTAATTTTTTAACATATTTTTCTTTTATATTTGGTTTTGGGATTTATTATGTATTATGATGATTGCATAACTTTGATGAGTCTTTTTATATACTTGAATTTAAAGTTTATATTCAATTCTTATGAAATCTCATGCTTAACTTATATATTATTTTGCATGAATTGAGATCAATTTATATTCATGCCTTGAGATCATAGATATAATTTTTATGTTATGGTTTTCTTGGATTATGGATTTAATTATTAAGATTAGTCATGCTTAGGGAAGACATGCCGTGCCTATGACCTTAGTTTAGTGTAGATGATCCATGCCAACCATAGATGTCTCATGCTTAGGAATTAAATATATAAATATTTCTTGTAATGTCATTAGGGTTGATAGTCATAATGAATCTATATATAAATTAAAGTAGAAGATGTTGTCATTTATCTGCCACGTGGCATCTAAGGCAACGTCTTCTGCTTGCCATGTGTGTCCGTTTATTAAAAAAAAAATTACATCATTAATAAATTAAATACCCACTACCCCATAATAAAAACTACACCATTAATAAATTAAATACCCACTACCCAATTGTATGCTCCAATTAAAGCCAAATATGTTAATCACAATATATGTTATTTCAAATTGACATTTAAATTACAACTTGAGCATTTGTCCCGGTGGTCATTCTTCTCTTCAAAAAGTCTCACCTCTCTATTAGGGCAAGGGTGTGGATTATGTAAAACTTTTTTTTTTTTTTTTTTTTGAGGGAATAAATAACATCTTAACATTTTTTTTTTTTCTATGTGTTAAATTTTCCTAAGAGATACGTGTTAGACTTAAGATGACATTGCCATTTTTATCTCCGTGGACCAATTTGTTATATGATGGACTTCTAAGGTCACAAATATTGTTTATGTGATTATTAATAAGTGATAAATTGCCCAAAAAAAGATGAAAAGAGAAACAAAAGAAAGTAAAAAAGGTAAAGATGAGATAAATATGTGACAAATTGTATTATTTATTTGTACTATCAAAGTGTTGTAAGTTAAACAAAAATGAGAAACCTCTCAACATTTAGAATCCCTATATGAAACAATTGAGGTTCACCAAAGTGATTGAAATTCATAAACGATGTGAAGTGAGTTTTTTTTTTTTTGCTAAGTCAATACAACCCTGGGATATAAACTCCCATTGACTTTATGTTCAATATCCCAATTTGATGAAATATAATAAAAATCAGTATAATACATTTGATGAGATATAATAAAAATGATCATTTCTATTTTTAAGAGCAAAGAAAAATGATTTACATTTTCTATTTTACTGTTTTACACTCTTTTTTTTTCCTTTTCATTATTGTTATAATTTCTTCCTTCTTTTTAGTTTAGTTGTTTTGTTAGGAACATATTTATAGAAAAAACAATGAAAAAGAGCCATGCATTGCGTGGGTTATAGTCTAGTTTTAATAATAATACTAGATTTCCCCAAAATCAATATAATTGAACATATGTTATTAGATTAGTAGTGGATTCTATGACCTGCGCATTTTTTTCTATTAATTTTTATCAATTTTATTCATTGCTTTTAATTCTAGTTATAATATTCTCTTGCTCCATCTATTGATGGAAAATCAAACAACAACAATCTCTTTTTACTTTTCATTTAATAATAGAAATAACTACAGTAGTGTCAACTATTCCCTATGGTTCGAATTCGGACTCCGCGAGACTTTATTACTTTAGATAACTTGCTCTTAGGTTTGCACCATTTTAGTCGCATCAATATCTGTATTTCAACTTTGGTTTAAAAACTTGAATAAAGTATGAGAATGCAATTTGTTTTCTGTTCATAAAATTTATGGTTAAATTTGAGTTTTATTAATGTGTGAATTTGAAGTGATTAGATGTAAAATGGAATTTTAAATATATAACACCACACATGTTTTTATTAGGAAAAAAAAAATTAAAATAAAAAACACCATTTTGGTTGCATGAATGGTGAGGTTTTCAATCAAAATTGACCAAATGAGTCTCTCTTCCTGGAACATGTAATAAAGTAGTTGTATCATTCATGAGTCCCTATCCTTGTTAAATGGATTAGGTCAAGCCCCAAGAGGTTTAAAACTCAACATTGATGGGTCTTCCTTGGGCAACCCTGGTCTTGCTAGAGGGGGAGGGTTAATTAGAGATTCTAATGGTGGTTGGGTTAGAGGTTTTTACAAGAGCTATTGGGTGACCACAAGTGTTGCGGCTGAGCTGTGGGCAACAAGAGGTGGCAATGCATTAATCTTTGTGTCTCCCTTAATCTGCAAGCGGTGGAAATTGAGCTCGATGCAAAACTGGCAGTCAATTTGTCGAACAATTCTTCCGTGTCTACAAATCCCAATGCTACCAATGTGGCTGATTGTAGGAAAAATTTGAGGAGGATCCCAAGAGTCAGGATTAATCACTACCATAGGGAAGGAAAAAAAAAAAAATGTGCTGATGCTTTGGCTAGAAGAGGAGCTTGCCAACTCCAATATTTTAGGGTTTTTTTGCGGATCCCCGGCCTGATGTTTCATTTCTACTTAATTTAGATATTTCTAATATGTTGTTTGAATGCTTATTATGTGACAATAATGTTGACGTTTAATGAAAGAATGCTATTTATTTACTAAAAGAAAATTGGTTTGATATTGTTAAATTCATTATAAAAAAAGTCTTATGAAATTCATATAAAATAATTTATATCAACAATTATTTTTAAAATACAATAATTTTAAATCTTAAAAACAAATAAGATTGCCTCTAACAAAATTGGGAAAATGATTTGGATTATGTCTCATTGTGATACGAACACAACACAAATACAAAATGGCCATGTGTTGTTTCCGAGTGGTGCACTGACCACTGAGTACTGGTCAAGCTTCATCCTTGGGAAAACTAGTACGCTCATCACATGTAGGTATGAGAAGGACAAGAGCATATATCACTTTCAATGTGTAAGAGGTTGCCCAATAAAAATTATTCATATAAATTAAAAATGTCAACTAAACAATTGAAAACCAACTCAACAAATGCAATTCATACTAAACCAAATAGATCTTACCTTCTCATTTTACCAAACAATCCCAAATCCCCAACACCAATCAAATCCACGACCTCTACAACTCCACCTCAACGTGTATCACTAGACTCGCCACCACCACAATCATAATTCATAAGCACCATTGCAGTTCCTCGTTATTCCTTATTCAACTCCTCATGGTGAGTTGAATGTGCCTTGAATATGAATGATTGTCTTGAAACTTTGGACTTTGACAAATTCGAGACGACAAGAGGGGGCTTTGAGATTTGAGCAATGAGAGCTGTAAATGAAGAGTAATGGGAAGTGGGCTACTCCCCAAAAATGCTCCTTCCTTTGTTCGTCGAGCTAGAGCTTGCAGTCCTCCTTTGTGGGTTAAAGAATTCCAACTCGCCGTTTCCAAGTAAACTAAATCCATACATCTAAAATTTAAAGTAAACCAACTAGAACCCAAATTTTCTTACTTGGAAATTTGGATTCTAGTTGGTTCCAAGTAAGAAAATTTCTAATAACCTAAAAAAAAGCATGATTTCCGTATCCTAAATAGAACCAAAACCTAGAAAAAAAAAAAAAAAAAATCAATTGAATTCAGTAGATCAAGATTTACGAAACTCAATAGTGAGGTATTTGAGGATAATAGAGAGTTAGATGAGGGAGCCAAATCTACATATCAGCCAATTTTGAGAAGTCGTGCAACTCAACCAACTATGATGGTGCTTATCATTGTGGTGACGGCAAATTTGGTGATGCATATGGAAGTGGAGTTGTAAAGGTGACATTGCCTAGATTTGATCAATGTGGAAGATTTGAGATTGTTTGGTTACAGGAGAATGTAAGATATTCTTTTTATTGAGGTGAAATTGAATTATTTAGTTGGCGTTTTTAATTGACGTGTATGATTTTTATTGAACCACTTTTTTCTTTTTTTTTTAATAAATAATAAGACTTTATTGAAAGAAAAATAAATTACACAACCCTACAAATAGGAAGACAGAACCCTACATAGAGGGCAGAAAAAGTGACATTCGTCACTGTAAAAGACCTTACAAAGAGGGCAGCAAAACAATACAGGAAAAGGAAAAAGACAACACCAAATTTAACAACAACAACAACAAACAACTCAACAACAGTAACACCAAACGACACAGAGCTTGACCAAAATCCAGAAGATTACAAGAGCAACCACAACAACCGATGTCCGGAATAGCAGAAGGTTTGGAGCCTTGATCCCAGCCAAGCAAACCACTGAAAGGTTGAATCGAATTAGCCGTGGCAAGAGATGCCATGCGATTCAGGTGTGGTGGGGGCTCTTCAAAAAGAAGAGTTTTGAAGGATCTAACCCAAAGATAGGGTAGTCAATAGAATCTCAAACTGGAAGAAGTCTCCAAACCCGATACCCACCAAACATCCACGGTTGTAGAAGATCTTGACGCCCACAGGAAAGGAACAGACGTGTCGACAAAAGAGAGAGAGTCCGTTGAAGGCTCGAACCACCCAAAGCCTCCAGCAAGACCCATCCGTACAAAACCTGATCGGATGAAAAAGAAGTAAAACGGAAAGTGAGAGAGGATAGGGATGGTGGTGGCGGCTCGGAAACGTCCAATCTGGGTGCCAAAAGAAAACAGAAAAGAAAAATCAAAAGAGAAAACAAAAGGAAATAGAAACAGGCCACGCTGCCGAGATCTGACCATTTCTGGTCACGATCTTCCTCACACGGAGGTGAGGGAAGGCCGCACGATCCTGAACAAGGGAGAAAATGGGTCAGATGGGGTTGGAGGTGTCGGTAATCTTCTCTGGAAGGTATGGTACTATACTATTACTATTGAACCACCTCTTATACACTATAGATTGGAGAGATGGTACATTTACACATTTCAAGTGATATGCTCCCAAAAAGGATCAAACCACGTGGCTAGGCTCAATGAAGTAGGCATTATGACGTGTACAGTGGGACCACCTACCCTATTTCTTTTATTAGTATAAAATCTTTTAAAAACTGGACCACCTAACAGATCGGAATGGTCACAACTCACAAGTATTAGGTGCTGTGCATTGCAAAACCCACACCCTTCCAGGGAAGGTAAATAACACTCTCCAGACCACTCCCAAGGTGCTTCTGTCGCCGCAAGATGAGGTTTTATAAACAACCACAAGTGTGAAAAATATTGAATTAATAAGAGCGTGACAATATGTTTAAAGAAATTGAAAGGTAAAGTATATCACTTATTTTGAAAATATAAGAATCAAATCGCTCAATTTCATTTGTTCTTTAAAATTGACTCATAATTAGATCAAGGGATTTTATTCTATTAGTAAAGTCTATTTTGGTTTGTTCATCTTGAAAATTTAAGTTAAACACTCTTTTCAAGAAATATCTTGGAAGTATATTATTATAATTCAAAACATGTGGTCGAATTTATAGGAATGTAACAAAACTTGTATCCTAACAAGTAACAAGTAACAAGGAGAAAATTTTTGTCACATTGATAGGCACTCTCTCCTACCATGATCCTAGTTCTTTTATTGCCCATGCAACTAGGGGCGGCGCCACATTATGTTGAGAGTGTGCAAGTGCACACCTTGGTTTGTTAAAAGTAAAGAAAAAAAAATATAATAATATATATATATATATATATATATATAGTGTTGTAGATGTATTGAACACCCTTAAATAAAATTTTGAACACCCTCAAATAAATTTTAAACATCCTGATCCTAATAAACTCAATCCACTTAACCCAACAAAAAAAACAAAAGCCCAAATAACAACAACTGGTGATGGTTTGATATGCGAGGGTTTGTTTGTTTCACAGTTTTATTGTGTCTACTGTGTGAGTTTGTGTTTTGATTTGTGATTTATTTATTTGGTTGTTTGTGGTTTTGTCACTTTGTGGCTTGTGGCTTTTTAATTAATATTAACAACTTAAATAATAGTATTTAATTAATCATATAACTTAATTAAATTAAATTCTTTTTGTCTATTTATCCGCACATCACGTGTTGAATGTCTTATAGTTTATTTTTTATTTTTTTGCTAATACTGTGAAGAAATTTCTGATAAAAAAATTACTTATACCGAAAGATTCATCTTCATAAATATAATGATTATAATAGCAGACCAAATTTTTCTATACCGCAAGATTCATGTATTATTATTATTATTTTTTTTTTGTGATGTTATATTCAAGTTTTGTGATGTTATTTATCCGCACTTCTGGCGTCTCCCATGACGTCTAAGGTTCAATATTCAAGTTTTGTATTGAATACCCTAAAAAAATTTTCTGGCGCCGCCACTGCATGCAACAGATAATTAGATTGATAAGCAGCTTAATCTTCATAAAAACCAAGAATCTTGAAAAAAAAAAATGAATCAAATAGGTGACTTTAGTCACTAAGAACTTTACTATAATGTTAGATATGTTACTAGTTTTAAAATAAAAGATCAAATTAGTTCAATTCTCTTATCTTTAGAAAAATCGTCATGATTGATTTAAGAATGTTTGTTTAATCAATGAAGTATGCCTAACTCACTTATTTTGCTTACTTTTAAACACTTAATTTGAATATCTGTGTTCTAAAATCTTGAAAGTTTCTATTATTCAAAACATATAATCAGATTCATTAAATTAACAAAATTTCGCTTAACTGATAGATTTCTTATGGAATTGCTTTTCTAAATAAGATCATAAGATGTATAATGTGGTGAATTTTTTTCATTTTCATTTTGAATAGTAACATAATATTATCTTAATTTTAGCAAAAAAAAAAAAATTTAGCAAAAAAAAAACATAATATTATCTTAAAATTAGTATAGAAGGAAGAATGAGTTGAAGTCCGATGCTTTAATGATATGGTGCCACAATTAATATATGAGCTTTAAGTGGTTTTGAATTCTTAATGTTGAATTATTTTTATATTTTTATATTCATACTTTATAATTCACATCCTTTAATGAAAAATCAATCATTATAAATTTCACATGTAGGGGAAAAACAACTATTTTATATCCTAAAAAAAATATGAAAAACGTATTACTTATCTATGCTGCTTTTGTTCCTAATAATTTTCATAATCAAAATGAAAATAAGTTTAAAATGTACCAAATTAAAATTGTGGTTAATAAAAGTGACCTTATAAATTATAATCAAGTAATTTGAAGCGCGTGGCTCACACCTACCATCAAAAGCGGCGGGGCTGAATCAATGGAAGTACTATCAAACGAATGCTACATTCTTGAATACCTTGCGTTCATATGGGCCCGGGAGAGATAGGGGCAATCTATGTAATTTTCACAGTTTTACAAGGTCAAAAAGTGGAACAACAAAAACACAAAAAATAAATATAAGAATTAAAAACAAGAAATTCTCTGCCGGGTTTCCACGAGCCAATACAAACTTGCCTGCCACGATGCAGACAAACAAAAGAAATGGGTGTGTGAATTGTAACGGAACGGAGATCATCTCCGTTATTTCTTTGAGCCGTTACAGTTCTCAATGCGCCGTCAACTATACGGCGCAACACTGATTTGATGATGTTGTCATTGCACCTAATGAAAATTAATGCTCGCCGTCGTTATCAAACGGCTGCAATTTGCTCTCCACAGCATGCGGAACGGTGATCCCGTTATCTCAGAGCTTCAGCGTAAGCACCGTTATATTCAGCTCAACAGAGAGCATCAGAAATTTTAATCTTGAATGATAACTTTTCTCCCGCAACTTCTATCAGAATAGTAAAATCGTAAATTTGTGAGCTGTGAGTGATAGATTATCACTTTGATATCGATGGACTACTCTTTATTCAAAGGTTGCGAATTAAGAATTGTAACAAAAATTGTATCTCTAAACTTTTTATCCAACATTTTTGTTTTCTATCATTTTTATGTGACAAAATGTTAGGATTAACTTATTTTTAATGAGTTTGTAAAAAGTTATATATAAGCTTATATAGAAATTTTTTTTAAAAAAAACGATATTTTAACCCAAAACGAATAGACATTATATAAATCTAAATATATAAAAGCTTTATTTTCCTCCAAGAAAATGTAAATGTCTAAATGAAACATTTTAGGACATGGTTTAAGCTAGGTTTTTTTTTTTTGGTGAGATATTAAAGAGTAATTTCTTTATAATAGGATAGTTTGTATATTTAATTATTTAGTTTATAAAGTATAAGAGCTCGATTTATTTCAAAATTATTTTTCTTATATTATAAGATATAAAAATGTTTCTTTAAATCCAATTAACACAAGTTCAAATGATAATTTCTTTTGTCTTAGAAGTAGATGGAAGGAGAAATTAGGTTTAAAATCTAGGCCAAAATATTGTTTTTGTCTTTAAACTATACATGAGTTTTGTTTTTCGTCCTTGAACTTTAAAAAAGTTTATTTTTACACATGAATTTCGTTGTTTTATAAAAAAGTCTAGGGACGAAATTTATGTGTAAAAATAAACTTTTTCAAAGTTTAGGAATGAAAAAAGAACTTTTTAAAGTTCAAGAATTAAAAACGAATTTCATACAAAATTTAGGGACAAAACAAATAGTTTAACCTAAAATTTAAAAGTCTATAACTTACCTATAAAAAAAAGTACAAGTAGTACTTTCTCTTTAAATTATTTTTTCTTCCTTTTCTTAATTGAAGAGAGAGGGAGAGTTAAATACACTTATGGTTCTTATAGTTTACACAGATTGCACGTATGGATCCTTAATGTTTGAAAGACCCACAATTGGTCCCTAACGTTTCAAAAACATGAACGTTTGGTCCATATGGACCAATAGCACAATTTTTATTTTTATTATATATATATACTTTAGAGATTAAAAATGAGCTCAATTGGTCTCTAAATCACACTATTTAGGGACCAATATCGCTTACTTTTTGAAATTTATGGGTCAATTATTGTGTTTACTTTTTTACACTTAAGGACTAAAAATCACCATAGAGACCAATAACTTACGATTTTAAAATGTTAGATACCAATTACGCGTTTTAAACATTAAAGACCAAATGTATAATATGTGTAAATGTTAGGGTCCAATAATATGATTAACCCTCAAAACTTATAGTAGATTACACTAACACACAACATTTCTCTATTTTTCCTTGACCATGATCGAAATCCATATGCCATCATTAGAGTTGTTTCCACCATTCATAGTGCAATCCCCATCAATTAAAAGAAGAAAAGACTCCATTTATGCCACAAAAGGTGGTTTTTGTTCTATCATCAAAATTACCATGTTCCTAATAAAATCACCTAAAATTGGCATTTGTTGATTGATAGTAGTTATTTCAATTACAAGTGTTATTATGATTTGTAGTTGTCCAATAACTTTTCATTATGACATCATTCTTTTAAAATAATAACAAACTAATATCCTACACGTATTGAATTGAAGAAAATTACTATTAAGTAGTAAGTAGTAACCCCAAAAAATGCAATAGTCGTCGCTAGTAATTATGTCATCCATTCTACCAACGAAATAACAAAACTTTACCTAAATTAAAATCAAAGTTTTTTCGACTTTTAGTTGATTTCATAATATTACCTCATCAATAAAGATATGGACATAACAATTTCACAACAATGTTGAGGTGTCAAGTTGTAAATGATAAATAATAAAGTTCAATAAGTGGTGGGTTCAGATGAGAACTAATAAAAAACTGCCAACTTAATATTATTGTGAAAATGTTGTATTTGTAACATTGCTCATTGCCTCATATAATCCTTTGAGATCTCAAAATTTTACACCTCATTATTTTAATATATATTTTTTAATTGAATTAAATTTTATTCTATAATTAAACATTCCATTAGAATCTTGACACATCATATTTTTTTTAATAAAAAAATATATTGTTTCATATATACAAACACAATCATAATAAATATTCTAATACTATAATATATTCTATATATAAATATAATAATAATAAATATTTTTTTAATAATTATCATAATTATAAATTTTCATATAAAAATAAAATGTAAAAGAGAAAAAAAAAATCGTAGTATATTAAATTTCTCATTTTTTGCACGGATTACCTAGTAGTATGTATGTATAATATAAGTTTGTAAGTAGTAAAAATGCACAGGTTAGGATTCTCAGAGATAGTTGACTGTCTAGTAAACCTCTTGAAAGTTGAAACTTGAATGACAAAAACAAATACCAAAAAAAAAAAAAAAAAAATTTTTTTTTTTGAAATATTAAGAATTGGTGGGCCAAGTTGGAGTGTTTATCCAGCATCACTGGAGAAAAAGTAACAGGAGGGGAGGCATGAAAGCCCAGAGGACTAGACTTTTTAAAGAAAAAAATTAAAGAGGAAGTGGACACTGAAATAGAGCACAGGACAGTCTAGGAGGATGGATGGAGAGAGAAATAAAACTAACAGGTAGAAAGAGACTAGAGAGACAAAGAAATCAGAGAGAGTATAATATTGACTCACAGAGAAAAGCAAATTTGGGGATTTGGTAACGTTGATTCAGGTCCTTAATTAGAAGAAGGAGCAAAAACCAACCAAACCCAACAACAACAACAAAAACGACAGCAGTAACACCACATCAAGCCAGAAGATTCACAAAGCAAAAGGGCGGTTTTGGGGACCAAACAAAGACAAAAGTAGAAGCTAGCCGGTTTTGTAACCGAAGCAGAGCAGAGAGAGCCTAGTGTGGCAGTCGTTACAAAACAGCAGCAACAACAACAACAACAACAACAATAACAGCAACTAATCATTATGATTGGTTGCTGCATAACCGTCCAGTCTGCTTAGCCTTTACTCTCTTTTTTCTGGGTTTTCATGCTTGTAAATGGGTTAGGCCTATATTTATTTTTCTACTACTACTACTACTATAGTGTGTGAAGACTCAAGACTCAGACTGTCAGCTTGCTTTCGTTTAAAGGCTATTATTTTATTTCAATTTTCTTTCACTGGTTTTCCTTTGTACGACGTCGTTTCTTGTGGTTGTGGCGGCTTTGAATGACGCATCTGGAAGGGAGCCTCGGGGGCTCCTCGATTTCTCATGTTGAAACGGGTAAGGAAGCTTGGAGGGTGAGCCAAGAAACTTTGAAATAGAGAGTAGAAATGAAATTATTGAACTTGATTTTTTTTTTTGCATTCTCTGTTTGGGTGCCTAGAAAACGCAGGAAATGAATTTGAAAATGAAAGTTTTGTTCTTTTCTTTATAGTTAAGCCTATTTCATGTTCTGGGTTTCAATTAAAAACAAACAAAGTGAATAACTTTTTACCCACTGAGCTAAATATCTGGTTTAAGCTTTGTAGAGTGAAGGTTTTTGATTTCTCAGCTCACAAAAATGATAAATTGATGTTAAAAAAGTATTTTCCTGCGTTTTCTCAGCTACCAAATAAAGCTAAAGCTTAAGATCCACTTTTAAGTTTTTTTACTGACTTTATTTAATTTAAAAAAATTTCTATGAGTTTTGCAGGTCGTGGAGGTGATGATCTGTACACGGAGCTATGGAAGCTATGTGCAGGGCCTTTGGTGGATGTGCCAAAGCATGGGGAGAAAGTGTTTTACTTCCCTCAGGGTCACATGGAACAAGTACAGTACACCATGCTCTTCGGTTTCACTGTTTTTGTTTTCGTTGTTTCCAGAAATAGATCAAAGTCTGCCTTCTCCTTTTTTTGGTTGCGGGTGGTTTTAGTGCTTTTTTGCTTTTTTGGGTTTTGTAGTTGGAAGCATCAACAAATCAAGGGCTGAATCAGCAAATCCCTCGGTTTAATCTTCCTTCCAAGATCCTTTGTCGTGTTGTTCACATTCGATTACTGGTATTCTGTTTCTGATTTTGGTTTTCTATATCTGTTTTTGTTTTATTATTATTATTTTTTTTCTTTCTAAAACTTAGTTTTTATTAAACTTGTTGAACAATTTATTTGTAGGCTGAACAAGAAACAGATGAGGTTTATGCACAGATCACTTTGCAACCGGAAGCAGATGTGAGATTTTATTTCTTTCTTGTCTTACTTATTTATCCTTTTTTTTTGGCTGTTAAGAAAATGTGGAGGAAAGAAAGGTAGGTGGGCTTGAGAATCTATATTTTTCATTTTTTGGTTCCCCTAATTTATGAAAGAATGACATCAGATAACTTGTTTTGGGGAAAAAAATTTTAAAAGAAAAAAAAAAAAATCTAATTTTGTCTATTTATTAAACACCCTTAATCAGAGAAAGAAAATGACAATTTCATTTAATTTTCTTCTCCACAATATCTCTGCAATCAATAGGTTCCTAAGAGAAGTAGCCAACTCTAGGAATAAGTTCTTCAAGTAAAATGAATTTATATTTGGTTATGGTGATATTGCAGCAAAATGAGCCTTTAAGTCCTGATACATGCCAACCTGAGACTCCAAGGCAACCAGTGCACTCATTTTGTAAGATTTTAACTGCTTCAGATACAAGCACTCATGGAGGGTTTTCAGTTCTACGAAAGCACGCCACTGAATGCCTGCCTCCGTTGGTAATAATTCTCATTTTGATAATCTTCTGTTGGATTTACATGTTCTAGTGGTTGATAGAAAGCTGTTCACATGCACTGCTTATTGTTTATATTTTTGTAGGACATGAGCCAAGTAACACCAACTCAGGAGTTGGTTTCCAAGGATCTTCATGGGTGTGAGTGGAAGTTTAAGCATATATTTAGAGGTAACACATTTGTGCAATTGAAATTTGCTTTGGGAACCATGGCTACGTTAGTTGTTCAATTTCTGGTAGAAGTCTAACTTTATTTCCTTTGGAGTAGATTAATCCAAAGCACAAGTAGAATTAGATATGTTACTAGGAACTGACTCTGTATCCTTGTTCTATTGCTAAAACAATGTTTCTCATTTCAACTGAATGATTAGGCCAACCACGGAGGCATTTGCTTACGACAGGATGGAGTAACTTTGTCACTTCCAAGAGATTGGTTGCTGGAGATGCCTTTGTGTTTTTGAGGTACGTGAATTATATGTACTATCGTGTTTTGTTGTGTAGAGTCAGGTGTATGCATCTTGTGGTAGCTTAATTTTTGCGTTAACAATAACCTGTTGTATAGGGGTGATGATGGGGAATTGAGAGTAGGTGTTCGGCGTCTTGCTCGCCAGCAGAGTCCCATGCCTT
The DNA here is from genome assembly GCA_907173295.1 of Fagus sylvatica. Taxonomy (NCBI): domain Eukaryota; kingdom Viridiplantae; phylum Streptophyta; class Magnoliopsida; order Fagales; family Fagaceae; genus Fagus; species Fagus sylvatica. The sequence goes on along the minus strand of OU015769.1, from coordinate 27,373,228 downwards.
CATCTGTGATATCCAGCCAGAGTATGCATCTTGGAGTGCTTGCTACTGCTTCTCATGCTGTTTTGACCCAAACCCTTTTTGTGGTTTATTACAAGCCAAGGTTTGATAGATGTGCTCATATCTTTGTAAACTTGGATGTGTCTCAGTTGATCATTCTGTTTATTTAGTTTTAATTTGTTTTTTTGTCTACTTGACTTTGTTCAGGACTAGCCAGTTCATTATTGGTGTAAACAAATATCTAGAGGCTGTTAACAATAGGTTTTCAGTCGGCATGCGCTTTAAGATGAGATTTGAGGGAGAAGACTCTCCGGAAAGAAGGTAACAAATAATATATGTTTTTTGGGCATTGGGTACTACCATTGTTTAATCTTAATCATTAATTTCTATGTGATATTTATTTGTCAGGTTCATGGGGACGATAGTTGGGGTTGGGGATATATCTTCAGAGTGGTCAGATTCTAAATGGCGGTCATTGAAGGTTGAAAATAGTTTTTATTTATGTATTTAAATGCTGAAATTTTTATTTTCTTCATTTTTACACTTGTTTGTCTCAATTACTTCCCATTTTAGATTCAATGGGATGAACCTGCGACAATACCAAGGCCAGATAGGGTTTCCCCTTGGGAGATAGAGCCTTTTGTTGCTTCTGCTTCCTTAAACCTAACTCAACCAGTGGTAAAGAGCAAGAGGCCACGACCTGTTGATATTCCATCTTCTGGTATGGGAAACGACTTTGTTGAGTGTTTTTTTTTTCATTGAACTCTTGGTGAATCTGAGTATATGATATTTGTGTGCATCTATTGGAATGTAGAAATCACCACCAATTCTGCAGCGTCACCTTTTTGGTATCATGGATCAACTCAGTCCCATGAGTTAACCCAATTGGGTAGTGTTGCTGAAGTCCAAAGCCGCGAAACTTGTGTTGTCTGGCCTTCTAGCCAGAAAGAAATCAACAGTAATGGCTCAAGCATCCGAGCAGAAGGCATATGGCTCTCTTCTCCACATGTGAATGTCTCCCTAGATCTTTTCTCGGATTCAACAGAGGACAACAAAAATGTAACAGCACAGTCGACTCTGTCTGATTATCTCTCTCCAGTTTCATCTATGCTAAGTAATGGTCCGATACATGATCATATGGAAAAGCGGACAAAATCTGCGACTTTTCTTGGTTGCCGGTTATTTGGAATAGATTTGACAAAAAACTCTCAAACCACTGCGCCAGAGAGGGAACCAGCAATTCTGATGTCCAGTGGTGCCAAAGGACCTAGTTCAACTGCAGCACCTGAAGCTAATCTGGATGCTTCAAAGTCCTCGAATGAACAGAAGCAACTTATAACAGATGTGTCACTGAAGGAGGCACAGAGCAAGCAGGGTTCCACTCTTTCCATGAGAACTCGTACCAAGGTAAAATTTATAGTTATTGCTGGCTCAATTTGGATTGTGCTGCTACTTCTAGTTTTGATTCTGATGACAAAGACCTTTGTTGTTTGTTGAGAAGGTGCAAATGCAAGGGGTTGCCGTTGGCCGTGCTGTTGATTTGACTGCATTGAAAGGGTACGATGATCTTATAGATGAGCTGGAGAAAATGTTTGAGATTAAAGGGGAGCTTGGTCCACGGAATAAATGGGCAGTTGTTTTTACTGATGATGAAAATGACAGGATGCTTGTGGGTGATGATCCATGGCCGTAAGTAATTTAAAAATTGCTCTACTACAGTATTCCATTTCCCATTCTATTGACACGGGGTTTTGTAAATTCTGTTTTCTTTCTGATTGCAGGGAGTTTGTTAAGATGGTGAGGAAAATCTACATATATTCAAGTGAGGAAGTGAAGAAGATGTGTACAAGATGCAAGGTTACTGCTTCATCATTAGAAGGTGAAGGAACTAATGTAAGCTCGGACTCAGAGCATAGGGCTGAAACTTAAATAGTTCAGTCTCCAGTTTACTTTGTATGGTTTTATTTTGGTTTGCTTTCTTTGCTTGTGGTGGGGTGGGTTGCTGGTGGTATGGTTTGCTAAGTCTTTGGAGCTTTCACAAGGAAAGCCGAAAAGTATGCTCAATGAATTAGGTTTTTGATGCAAGGGGTGATAGACTCTTTATGTTGAACTAGAGGAACTTGAAGCAAGGGAAATGTAATCTGTGTATACCTTGTTTATGGGTGGTTAGTCTAACATTATTCCGCCTGTAAGAATACCTATGTATTTGCATTTTGATATCAGTTTTACTCTGGTTTCTTGTGTGAATATTCTTGTTTAGTCCATGTTATGATTTTGCTGACCTCCTTGGCTCAGCATTTTCCTCATCACAAAGGGCCATATTGTATGTTGTACACATTTTTAAGCAATAAAATGTCCATGCTGTTGATCTTGCTTGCTGAAGGCTCTCCAAAAAAAAAAAAAAATTGAGTAGTTTGGCTCCAAAGGCTCTGTTGGTCCTGAAAATGTTTGCAAACTATCGAGGGTTGTGCTGCTGGATGCTCATAGTTTGAGGCTTTGAGCCTTAGAGGTAAAGCTCGGTTAGGGTTGAATGAATATGAATTGAACTGTTATGAAAAGCTTAGGCTCAATTCAGGAAAAAAATTGTTTATATTCGTTTGTTTATTTAGTAAATGAGTCAAATTCAAGTCTAAGTTTAGACTTGAATGTTAAAATAAGTTGAGTTCAAACATAATAATATGTTTGTTAAAAAGTTGTTAGTATGAAACTCGATTTAAGTATATATATAATATATGTGTTTATATATATATATATATATATATATATATATATATATAAAAGATATATTATATAAATTGAGATTGGATTGTATAAGTTGTAAATAAGTTTAAGATATTATTATATTTGTAATTATTGATAATATAAATAATTTTTTATAAAAAATTATATATAATTTTTAATATAAGGTTGATGAATCTAATTTTTATAAACTTATAAACAAAAATCATTCTATCTAATTAACTCATAATATAATTTTAAGTATAATTTAGTCATTCTTTATTAGTAAAAATTTATGAAGGGTTAAATTTTAATCGTAATGTTTACTATATTTGATAAAAGAGTAAGTTAAATTAACCAAGCTTGAACATGTAATCTAGTTTTGTGATATGTCCGAGCTCGTCTCGTGTTCAAAACAAACTTAAATAAATAATCATAAACTTTTAATACTCAGTTCAACTCGGTTCCTACGTTTATTTGAATTAAGATTAAAATAAAAATCATAATATTTTTAATAAATAAAAAAAAGATTTCATTAGTGTGTTCACAGTTTATAATCCACTTAAACCCTGTGACACATGACGTGAAACCATCCACTCATTAATGGGGTGTGCCAAGAATTGAAACCCAATATCGGACTTGCAAGGTGGGGGGTTTGACTTGGTTTTCTACCACTAAACCACCACCGTGGATGGTGATGATAATAAACTTTTAATAATCAAATCGAATTGTTCATTTATATTCCTAACCTTGTTCGAAACAAGTCATGGCTTGCATTTTGTCATTTCAATGAGTTAAAATAACACTGGGTTCCCAAGCCTATTGCACATGTTGATAAGACGATTTGGTTGGTGAGGGGGCCCTAGACCAATTATTTTCATAACGTACACTTGACCAATTCTTGTAGTTTGAAGGAAGCAGGCAGGTAATAAGGTTCATTTCTTTGTTTACGGGAAATGAAGAAGATTGTTGCATGAAGCCATGAACATTTTAGACTAAGCAGAGGTGTGATTATATAAACAGGAAAGACTATGGGCTATACTAATCACATTACTCTCACAAACCAAATAAACAATCATAAACTCAAATTAAACTCACGCCCTTAAATATGTTCACAATCCCTCACAAACATAAATTCAAATCCCCATCACATCCAAAACAATCTTTTATTACCAACTCAAACTTGATACTAACAATCCACAATCTAAATAATTATACACCCAATGGTGTTTTTCATGCTTTAAACAATAAACAAACTCTTAACTCATACATGTTGAAAAAATCTATTTTATGTTCTTTAAACGCTTTCTCCTCTCTCAATATAGAAGGATCACTTGGCTGAAATTATTAAACCCTTTATTATTGGTCTAATTCTCCCTTCTTCTTTTTTCCAAAATATTCACGAGGAACTAAAAGTAACTATTCTGTTTAGCCTTGCCATTTCATGAGGAAAACTGGAGATTTTAAATGATAAGGCGAAGAAGTTGGTGTTTGATTTTGTGATTTTGAAATTTGGGTGAAAAGTGCATTTAAAATTAGTGTTTCTTTCAAGAACACCCATTTTTAAAGCAAAATCGCACAACAATTTCTAACAACCACATTTTTTTCACATATTTTACTAAATTCTTAACTACATTTTTAAATAGCATGTTTTCAAAATGCATATTTTGAAATTGTTGCTTTTATTTATTTATTTATTCAAATACAACATTTTCAAATAGCTGACCCAAATATACACTAAATCAAAATACTCAAAATAGGAACTTGAGACAATTTCTTTAAAAATATTATAGATGGTGTGTGTTAAGTAATTGTTACAGTGGCAGACTCGCAGAAATGGTAGAGAGAGAGAGAGAGAGAGAGAGAGAGAGAGTTGTTGATTTCTCTTTTGCTTTCCAAGTTTGCGTAAAATGTGGAGGCAAGGGTTGTTTTTCTTAAGGGTACTAGATTACTCTCTCTCAAGCAACTAGTTGTCAAAATAGAAGAGGAAGAAAGAAAAAAAAAAAAAAAAAAACTTTTAAAAGGTGTAGAATCCAATTGACAACGACATAGAAGATAGGGGGGCACTACTGTCTGTCTGCCAGAAAGTTGCAGCTTCCAACTCATTTCATTTAATTAAAAAAAATCTTCGGCATTAAATGCTTTTACCCCGTCAAAATAGGCTGCAGAGTAGTGGATCTGTGGGTGATTAGGAAACGTATGAGTATTCCCAATGATTGCTCAAAATTTAAGTTAAAATTTAGTTTAAGATCTAATTTTTTTCTATTTTAGCTTATTACTTTTCAAAACACTCACATCCGATTCTCTATTCTTCAACTCTATTTCATTTAAATATTCATTCTTTATTCATTTTTTATTATTTCTCTAATTTTTAATTTTTTTTCACAACTCCCAAAATACCTTTCTTTCCCATTTTTCTCCTCCCTCTTTTATTGTATTCCTCTTTTTTTTTTTCTTTCTTTTTCCCCACCACCCACTACCACTTTTTTTTTTTCCTTTTTTTTCTCACCACCCACGTACCCCCTCCCTTTCTTTTTACTTCTCCCCTTCTCCCCCACCAGACATTCCTCCCCCCTTTTTCTCACCCATTTCTCTCATTTCCTCCTCAATTCGTTCCCCTCCCTCATTTTCTTTCTTTTTTCTTTCTTTCTCCCCCAACAGCAACTTCATCAACAGAAACCCAGCAACTTCAGCAAAAAAAAAACCCAGCAAATTTACAAACTTTCACAGCAATATTACAGAAAATAATAGCAAATTTACAAAATTTCACAGCAATATTACGAAAAATCATCAAAACCAAACTAGCACATCAAAGCAAAATCACACACAAACCACCACCATCACTGATCTGAAGAAGAAAAAGAAGCAGCAAAAGAAGCCGAGGAAGAAAAAGAAAGAGAAGAGAGAGAGACGGTAGCAACGCGAGTTGGTTCCATGGCTTTGACAGCCACGGAGCAGACAGAAAAAAGAAAAAAAAGGATGAGAGAGGAGCAGAACAGAAGACAAAATGATAAAAAAAATGAAATGACAAATGAATAGTGCAAGGCATAAATGGCTTGCAACTGTAGCAAAAACCCATTTTACCTCGTGTGAAGCTCGTCCGTTGGGAGCAGTTTTTGGGCTTATAAGCTATATTTTGAGTTTATTTTAGCTTTTAGCAGACCCTGTTGGGAATGCTCTTAACAGATGGGAAATAATGTGAAAATAATATAATCTTTTGACAAAGCATGTGCATAATGCATAAAAAATAATGAGTATAAACTGAAAAAGATTAAAATTAGGATTAGCTTGTTTCGCTATAAAATATTTTCCGTAAAATGTTTTCAGTATTTGCGGGTATTTATTTCTTTGTAAAATGTTGGTTAACCTACAAATCAATTATGTTGACTGAAAAACCCTTTGGTAAAAAACGGAAAACGGTTTACGAATTTTTTTTTCGTAAACCATTTTCCTTAAACGCGCCTCACACTCACGCCTCCTGCTCTCTCTCTCTCTCTCTCTCGCCCAAACTCCCTGTCCAGTTCTCCCTGAGCCACCTCGAGCCACCTCTCTCTCGCACAACCCCCCTTCCCCGACCAGCCCTCTCTCGCACAACCCCCCTCACAGAACTCTCACGATTTGTTCAATCTCTCACCCACATGAATCCCAGACGAACCGTGAGCACGAGCTCGAATCTCTGACGAAGCACGGCGCGACGAGGCACGACAAAGCTTGGCGAGACGTTGCATGGCGCAGTGAAGCGAGGAACACAAGCACGAGCACGAGATCTAGGTTTTTGTTTTTCAGATTTACCAGATCTACCATGATGGGTTTGATTGTTGTCGGTTTTGGGTTATGGTCTTGCTGGTGATGGGTTTAATTGTTGCCGGTGGGTCGAAATTGATGGGATTTGGTTGATTTGGAGTTTGATTTATGGTTTTGTGCAGTGGGTCTCGGTGGGTTGCGGGGTGGGTTTTGGGTCAATTTTAGTGGGGGTTTGGCTTACTGTGGGTTGCGGGGTGGCTCGTGGTGGGTTGCGGGGTGGGTCACGGTGGGTTTGGGTGGCTAGCAGTGGTGGTTTCCATTTTTGGTGGATTCCGGTGGTTTTGGGTGTGGGTTTTTGTTGTTGCTTTGTTTTACGTTGCTCCAAACAAACAGTATAGAATATTTTCCGAAACATTTTCCTAGAATGCAAACAAACACTGAAAAAATATTATTTTCTTTGAAATCATTTGCATTTGAAAATATTTTACAATGTAAAATGTTTCACATCGAAACAAACGGAGCCTTAAAGTAAAAATATTTAACAACCATCATGAGAAAGGATTAGCAAATACTCAATAGGATGATAATTATGAAAATTTTGTTTTCCATGAGTCTCTCCCAGTATTTTAAAGCATTTTTATGTGCCTACTCTCAAAATTCATGTGATGCTCTTCGTATAAATTTTCCAAGAAGGAACAAATATTGAAATTAAGTCCTTTTTTACCCTTTTTGTTTTGTGTTATGACAAAAAACAAGAAAGAAAATACTATATATGAAATATTTTTAGACCATTTGTAGAAGTTTGTCTTTTGATTTGTGCTTTGGTACATTGTGTTGTACCATTTGTTCATGTATCAATTGTATAGGCTAATGAAGTGCGTAGGAGGTATTACCGTATTAGTTCCTCCACTAGGGTTGTAATTTGAAAATATTTAAAACAAACATAAGAGAGCATTTTTATTTTTATGTTTAGGGGTTCAAAGCTTTATTGAGTGTATAAGTTGCACATAACTTAAAGAAAGAAAGAAAAAAAGAAAAAAAGAAAAAAGAAAAAAAGGCAATTGTTATGATATTGATAAAAACAAAGTCTATACAAAGAAGGAGAGGAAAGGAGGGCATTCGTCAAGCTAAAATATAGATTACATCTTCACAAGTAGACATGGACATAGCAAAGAATTTTTTCCAAGGAGGGTCGAGATAAATATAGCAAAAAAAAAACCTATTACACACACAAAACGTATGTCTGTAACATGATTTAACATATGTTATTTTCTCACATATAACAATAATATTTATATTTAGTTAGTCTTTACATGATTCAAAATAATTTTTCTCATCCAATTAGTTTATAAGTTGTAAACTATCTTTTAAATCATACTAATCATAATTAATATTTTTTAAACATTTTAATCAAATTTAATAATTTAAATAAGAAATGTGACTTTACATGCCTAAACTTATACAAGTCAATATATGGAAAATGTAACAATAATAAAAGTAAAAAAGATTTTTTTTTTTCATAAATAAAAATGCAATAAGATCTGTAACTCTTAACTACGAAATCTATAGCTATTCTTTCTTCTAGAAAAAAAAAAATGTTTATATTGCATTCTCCAAATGCAAAATAATAAAATAATAATAAAGTAAAATTAATTTTAGCTATTCTTTCTTCTAGAAAAATAATAATGTTTATATTGCTATTTCTCCAAATGAAAAAAAAAAAAAAAAAAAAATAAAAAGTTTTTTTGGAAAATAATAAAGGTTTCTATTAAAGAAATTTACTTATCTATTCATATGAACATATATTTTAAATATGTTCTTATTTAATGAGTTATGTAATATAAGAGTAATAAGAGGAAAAATAATGCATTATCATTTATATAACTTATCTTTTTTTAAAATATATATATACACTTTGACTTAATGAACTACATATGGTATAAAAGTAATTAAAAAAAATGATGTTTTAGTCTTTATTTACAATTTTACATCAATGTAATATAATTATATAAAAAGATAAGTGAAAACATTGCTTAAATGTTATAAGTAAGTAAACTCTTTTATAAAAAATATAGAAAGGCTAGGGGAAGGGAAGGGACGGGTGGGAGGGGGATTTTGAAAAGCCAGTAGGTGCCAAGGCGAGTAGAGCTTTATAAAGAAATTCAAAAGCATATTCTGCTGCATGGGATGCTAAAATTGGAGCTTCTTTCTTAGCTTCTCCAAGGCGCACTTCATTCCTATGGCACCAGATCATCCTGCCGTTATAAAGAAAAGCTCTACCACCTTATCCTCTTGTTTGTCTAGCATCTAGATTTCAGTTCATGAGTTCTCAAAGTCCCAATTAGTTGTGGACTTGTGGTGGAATTCTGTTATGATCTACACTACTGGCTGCCCACACCTCTATTGCAAAAGGGCAACTCCATTTTTCATAGGTGGTAGTTTCAACTTCTTCGTTCCAGACTTCACACATATACGTTTGGATGCGGCTCATTTGGCTTTTTGCCGATTGTTTTTTTGTTAAAATTATTGTAGAATAAGAAATAAGATAAAGCTTATTGGCTTTTTGCTGAAATTATTGTAGCAAAAAATAGAGTACTTTTTTATTTTTTGTTGTTGTTGAAGTTAGCGTAGCAATAAGCTAACTGAAATAAGCAGAACTTTTGACTTTTTACGGATGACTCACAAAATAAACCAAAAAGTGACTTATAAGTTAGGGGCCAAACGGACACTATTTTGGTATGATTCAATTGCTCAACAGTTTGGTCACAAATATATAACAGTTGCTAATATAGAGACTCTTTCAACAGATGTCTTTGGAATAAACATTGTTGTGGTGTCTGAAGTGAATTTGGTGGGAAATACCATTAATCTGTATAACAAATATACAACAATTGCTAATATAGAGACTCTTTCAACAGATGTCTTTGGAATAAACATTTTTGTTGTGGTGTCTAAAGTAAATCTAGTGGGAAATACCAATCTCTATAACAAGTATACAATGGTTGCTAATATAGAGACTCTTTCAACAGATGTCTTTGGAATAAACATTTTGTTGTGGTGTCTGAAGTGAATCTGGTGGGAAATACCAATAAATGGTGGGTGGACACTGGAGCCACTCGTCATATACGTTCAGACAATAAAATGTTTTCAACATATAAATATGTGAAATATGGAGAACAATTTTTTGGACATTGTAATCCACTCATCGGTGAAATTTCAACAATTCTAGACATCCACATGTGGTGTGCATTAAGGGTTTGGATTAAAAGTGCCCACAAACAATTTTCCTCAGCTGCACCACCTAATATGTGGGCTAGGGCAAAGCTTTGACCTACTTTATTGTGGCAATTCAAGCCATAAAAGACATGCCACGTAACAACAAGTTATAAAGAAAAAAAAAAATTAGTTTCTTATAGTGTTATAATCCCAATAGTTTTTTTTTTTTTTTTCCAGAATATATATGATATTACATCTAATCATCTAAATAATAATAATAAAAAATTAACGATTCAAGAATATAAATGAAATATGAAAATCATTAATTTATAATATAAATAGTAAAGGATGAAATTAAAAATAAAAAATTTATTATATATTGATATTAATAAATAAACAACTATAGTGTCCATACAGTACTAAAATACAGTAAAAATTTTAATGGATAATATATGTATTTTAGTTTTAAATACAAAAAAAAAAACATGTCATTTTCAAGATATTTGAGTTTAGTATTCTTTTCTTAATATATATATATATATATATATTTTAAAATTTTCTAGATATTGTGAATATGAACTATATTAGTTTAAGAATTTAAATTTTTTTATTCATAAGAAAGGGAAACAGCATTTTGATCAATTGTTCATTGAAGCTAGCAAAACAAAAACTTGTTGATGGCATGGTCACTCACTGGACAACTCGTATGAATAGATTGGGCAACCATTTTGAGTTAATTCAGATGTAAAACAATGACAAATCCACGGAAAGAGAAAATCAATGAGAAGAATTTATACTAGAAGCTAACTATAGCTATTTTGAAAAGCACATCTAGGCATATTGCCTAATGTTTGTGAGTTTTTAACAGAATGAAAGAGATAATTCATAAAAGAATGGAATGGAACATGATGTATTTTCTTTAAAATGTATTGGAGTTTATAAAAGAATAAATAAATAAAAAATTAGTTTGCTTATTATACCATTTACATTTTGTTTGCATTTTCTCAAAATATGGATAAAAATAAAATTTCAGACTTTCAATTCCATTTCATTAAAGGAATGAGTGTTTCTCCTATTTTTTAAAGTACTTAAAAGGAATGGAATGAAATGAGTATTCTCTCGTAATAATTTCATTTCTTCTTATTAAACTTCCAAATAACACCTACACATGTACGCACTACAGCTTTCCAGCAGCAACGGTATATAGTTGAGAAAATGGTTATTAATTTAATTATTGTTGTGGCATGCAAATTTCAGGTGACAAATCCATGATCATGTAGTTGACAGAGGAGATCCTAAAAGAAAACCAAAACGTTTGCGCCTACATGGAACCTTGATTGAATGCTGGTTATACAAGTACCAAAGCTCGGCAAAGAAGCAGCCACCAAGGCAATCAACGAGTGGGGCCAGCCCAAGTCCAAGATTACCCACCTAGTCCTGGAGGGCCTGCAATCTTGGACCAAGTAGAGTTCAAGTTAGGCCTTAAGCCCCAAAAAATGTGTGCCACGCGTCACATGCTTAGTAAGATGACAAATTGAATGGGGTGTGCTAGTTGGGTTCGGCCCTGGGCTTACAGTCGAGACTGTTGTGCTCCACAATGTCTCTGCTTAGTGGCCCGTTATTGATTTATTTGGCTTTCTTTGGCTTCTTACATTTTCCACTTTGAAGCATCTATGTCATGTGCTAATTGCTTTATTACAATAAAAACAGCAACCATGTACCAACTTATATTATGATAAAATAATTTATGTTTTGTTTTATGATATGGTTCATGTCTCGTAAGGGGTGGAGGGAATGTTTTCAAAATCCTACCCCCCACCCCCCCTATATTTTATTAATAAAAATTTTAAATTATGCCTCCCCCCCAAATTTTAAAATTTATCTATAAACGCCTGTAAGAGTGCGGCTTGATTGGTTTAGACATTACATTTGACCCTAATTTAGGATATTGGAGTAAATTAAACATAAGTTTAAGCATTAAGTTATCGCTTTAGATCTCATATTGTATTGAGTCAATCCTGGGGATTACTAAATGTCTAGATCATTTGTTCACTTAGAGCACACTATTTAAGTTAGTGTGTAATGACACTTAACTTTTAGGTTAGAAGCAACAAAAAATAAATAGTTTTAATTTTCTCTTTCTGAATTAATTTTCTAGACATATAAATTAAAATCTTTATTTTATTATCCCTTTGTTTGAGCATACTACTACTACAACTATCATCGCCACCATTGCTGCGACCATTGCCTCCACCATCTCCATGATCACCACACCACCGCCACACACCACCTCTATCGTAGCCACCACAAACACCACTTCTCTCAGTTTCAATATTGATGCTGCCACAATCATCACCACTAGAACTGCGCTTACATGAACTATTAATGGTTTTCATGCAAATCAAATGACAGTAAATGAAATTCAAAGTCAAAATGAATAAAGAAAACATTCTTATACAAAAAAAAAAAAAAAAGGCGCGTAAGGGAAAAATGTTTATTTGACATAATATGAGATATTCGAAATTTGACCTAGTTGAACCTAAATCATAATTGAATATCATTGAAATAAAAGGAGAAAATCTTCCTTTTTCTCAAAATGAGAATTAGGATTTTAGAAAATGTTAAAGATATTACAAATTTTACTACATAATCTTTACAGACCGATGTGGCAATGCATGCGATTAGTTAATTTCAAAACGTTATAAATGGATGTCTGAATTACTTGGTGGCATATTAATTTGTAAATTAGAAACATTTTCTTTTAATTAATCAAAGGCAAGTTACTCCAAAAAAATAGGTAAGTTACTCCACAAAAATAGAGTAACTCAAGGACAAAATAAGGTTTTTAATGTATTGTCATACTTATCATAAATCTTAAGGGGAAGACTATTATTTTTAGTGGTGGCTCTAGGATTATTTTTTTTCCCAGAGGGTTCATTGAAAAACTTGAATATATCGACATTATAAAAAAAAAATAAATAGAAATTTTACAATTTCCTTGTAGAGTTTTCATATGTTTCACCAACAACAAATCATTACAACATCAAATGTAGAAACCAAAAAATACACATATCATCTACTAATTCTTTCATTGAGACATTTTGTCAAAAAATAAATTGTAATAAAAAATGACAAGATTGTAAAGTATTTAAATTTAGCCCAATCTATCAAATACAAAATAAATTCAATCCAAATCATTCCCATCAAATGCTAACTATGATCATCAAAGATTCACCATGGGCATTAGAGAAACAAATGAAAAAAAATATTCTCGAAACCTCTCATGATCAAAATATCACATGGTAACCTCTAAAATGATCAAAATATTCTCGAAACCTCTAAAATAACTAGAATACCCCTAAAATCTTCAAAATGGCCAAAACAACCCAAAAACCTAAAAAATGATCATAATACCGAAAAGACCAAAATAAAATCACTAAAATGAAAAAATAAAAATAAAAACAAAATACCAAAACCACATATTGGAGTTTTCGAGGTTACTTTGGTCATTTTAAAGGTTCCAAGTGTATTTGGTCATTATGGAGTTTTTAGGATTACTTTGGTCATATTGGAGCTTTTGGGGTTATCTTGGTTATTTTAGTGATTCTAAGTGTATTTTGGTCATCATAGTGTTTTCAAGATTATTTTGGTCATTTTGGAGTTTTCGGAGTTATTTTGGTTATTTTAGGGTTTTTGAGTTTTTTTGTTCATTAGAGTGTTTCGGGTTTATTTTGGTCATTTTGGTATTATTTTGGTTGATGTCGCTCAATAATAAGCGGTACCTTGTAGTACGTGTAAAGGGTTGTCGATCCTCGGGGAGTTTGTGTTTTCAAAAGACAATGTAATTCAATATGCAAGAAGGGTAAAATAGATTTGGTTTGTGGAAATTTTGTAAAGAATATATGTAAAAAGGTACTAGGGTTTTAGGGTGTTTTCTCTATACCAGTATGATTCCTTGTAATCCCAGTTAAAAACCTTGTTCTAATAACAGTTTACAAGTTGATTATTTTCCTTTTAAAAAGCTCTTGACATGGTTGAACTAATAAAACTCAGGAACACTATATTACCAGAGAAAATAAAGTGGCTAGAGTAATAATTAGAAAGACCTTTCAATTTATATAACACGAAACCTAATTAAAACCATGCAATATTCCCCCTTAATCATAAGAAAAACATGATTGAACTTATAGAAAGTACGGAATAAAACATACATTAATAGGAATCAAATAATTAACAATCAACTGTATTTAACATTAAAAATAGAAGGGACTACAAGTATTCATACCTTTATACAGAAAACATAGCCCCTAGCCCTAGCAAGAGGCTTAGCCAATCATGGCTAAGAAAAAAGAAAACTAGAGAAAATAATATCTAGAGAGAAAACTAGAAAGAAAACTAAAAATAATAATAATACTCCTTGGCGGCTACTACTCCCCAATTGCTATCCACGCTTCTTTCATTTAGGGCTCCATTGGAAAAATAATCTAGTGTGATGCGGCAGAAAAAGAAAGCATGCAATGCAATCCACGGCAAGGAGAAATTCACTTAAGGCTCCAAATGATCCTGTGTAATGCGGGTAAGTGTTGAGGATGTGCAATCCATAGCCAAAGTAAGGCTCCCACGTGAATTTCATTAAAGCTCATTTGAGTAATGATCTTGTGTGATGCGGTAGGAAAGTAAAGTGTGAGCTTGTGGGCTTTGGTGGCCATGTGGGCCTTGTGGGCTTGTGGGCTTTGTTTTTCTTTTTCTTTTCAAACATTAATTTGCACATCTTTTCTTCTCTTTTGCTCATTCTAGCTTGTGATATCTAACTCCAATCTGATCTAGCTTGTGCCTACAATCAAACATAGCCTAAATTAACATATAAGGGATTAAATTAATACACTTAAATGCATAAGTCATGTAATTCAATGAATTGAACAACAAACATCCATTTAAGTGTAATTAGACATGAAATACAACACAACCCCAATAGAATCTCTCCAAAATACATGTAAATAAGTCATATTTCATGACTTATCATTGGTCATCTTGGAGTTTTCAGAGTTATTTTTGTCATTTTAGGGGTAAAATGTTATTTTGGTCATTATGGTGTTTTTGAGATCATTTTGGAGTTTTTGAGAGTTATTTGGTCATTTTAGGGGTTCCGAGTGTATTTTGGTAATTATGGTGTTTCTGAGGTTAATTTGGTCATATTGGAGTTTTCGGGGTTATCTGGTTCATTATAGGGGTTTGATATTATATTGGTCATTTTGGAGTTTTTGAGGTTATTTTGGTTATATTTCAATTTTTTGGGTTATTTTGGTCATTTTATGGGTTCGGTGTTATTTTGGTCATTATTGTGTTTCGCGGTTATTTTGGTCATTTTGGAGTTTTCGGGTATTTTTTTTTGGTTATTTTAGGAGTTTTGTATGTATGTTGGTCATTATGGTGTTTCTGGGGTTATTTTGGTCACATTGGAGTTTTCGGGGTTATTTTGGTGGTTCAATGATATTTTGGCCGTTTTAGGAGTTTTGAGTGTATTTTGGTCATTATGGTGTTTTCCAGGGTTAATTTGGTCATAATAGAGTTTTTAAGGTTATCTTGGTCATTTTAGGGGTTCGGTGTTATTTTGATTTTTTTGGGGTTTTCGTAATTATTTTGGTCATTTTGGAGTTTTCAAGGTTATTTTGGTCATTATGGTGTTTTCGGAGTTATATTGGTCATATTGGAGTTTTCGGGGTATTTTGGTCATTTTAGGGGTTAGGTGTTATTTTAGTCATTTTGGAGTTTTTGATATTATTTTTTTATCATTTTAGGGGTTCCGTGTATATTTTGGTTATTTTAAGAGTTTTGAGTATATTTTAGGGATTATTTTGATAATTTTAGGGGTATTTTGGTACTTTGATGATTCCATGAGTATTTTTTTTTATCATTTTCGTAATTTTGTGAGTATGTTGGTCATTTTGGAGGTTTCTGGGTTATTTCGGTCATTTATAAGTTATTTTGGTCATTGGTGTTTTGGGAGTATTTTGGTAATTTTAGAGCCTTTAAATGTATTTTAGAGGTTTCAATGATATTTTAGTTATTTTGAGTGTTGGTATCCAATTTGAGGATTTGTGAAATTCCTATGTTTAGTGTCATTTGAAATTCATGGATTTAGACCTTTAAAATTCTGGTTGGATTTGGTTCAAATCCAAATCATAATGTTTTTAAGTCATTCAAACAAAGGATTTGGATTTGGATTTGGATGTCCAAATCCACCCCATCCAAACAGACAATGACTTAAAAATAGGTTTTATCCTTTGTACCTCTGTTTTTGGAGAGGAGAGGGGGAGGTGGGTCGAACTCGCAACTCATGAGACAAGGGGTAATTAAGTTCCATCGAGCTAGAAACCCATTTACAGGGACTTTTCTTATAAGAATATACCTAGGAAAAACCATGTGTTTTTATCCTTGGTTCATTATATCTTATTCTTTCAATTTGATGCACTTTAAAAGGTTTTTATTAAAAAAAAAAAAAAAAAATTATTGTGTAAAATAAAAATTAAATTTGTGCCTCCATATAAATCATTTTATTTAAGATGAAAGATCATATACATAATAGATTTCCCATGCTAAAAATCTTTACTAAAATTTGAAAAATCGCAATTCATTAATGACTGTTCTCCTAAAAACATCTTTCATCCAAAAAGTGTCCATATCTTTGTCTTGTCACTTGCTAACCCACGTCAATCCAAATTAGTCCAACTTTTGATGTGAATTAGGCAATTGTGCTAACAATGATCACCAAAGGTCCAAAGGGAAGGATACTTTTTTTTTGGTAAACAAAAGGCAGGATACTTGTAACCATGTGGTGGTAGCTCAATCCAGCTAAGATGTCTTTCACTGGGGTGTTTAGAAACAAAAGTCAAAAGGCTAAAAGCGAAAGCATCGGGTCGTGGTCAGTGTCAACAAGAATAGGACAAAACATTTTTCACCCTTTTTTAGCATAATTTATTGTGTTTAGATACATACTAAAAATTATCTCCTAATAGATTTAGATAAAAATCATGTTATCGCAATCACAATAGATAATAATATGAACAGTTGTAAAAAAAAAATTATGAAAAAATTTATGTCTAGCATTACTTAGTTTTCACAATGCTAGTTTAGTGCACATACTTTCCATCAAAAGGAAAATTTGAAATAAAATAAAATAAAAGTTGAATGTTTTGTCCAAAGCTACCCCAAATTGACCTTAATACTCTCCAGATTTTGTTATAGTTGAACATTCACATTGCAATTATTGAATATTTTAATGGTGGCAAATTACATTCCAATTTTTTTTTATTATTATTATTTTTCCATCCCTTACAATTGCCACAACACAATTGTGGCCAAATAAAATCTACCATTTATTTTATTTTATTGATTTATTGTTTTATTATAATAATTATTATTATTTGTTTATTGATTGTTACTTTTTCCACTGCACACAATAATTTTATTTTTACAAGAAAAAATGAAAATAAATTGCTAATATTACTCCCCAAAAAGGAAAAAGAATATATATAACCCTTAAATCCAAACATAAAATTTCAATCTAAATTTTCTCAACGCTAACATAAGTCAATCCAACATTACAAAAGACAAGGTTGACTCAAGGAGTTTCGAGTATTGATTTGTGTAGATCAAAGAGGGATCGATCAATGTAGATCATTTGGGGTCAGGGGTAGATCGGAATTTACTGGCGACAATGTGGTGTGATTTTGTTGAATTCAATTCTCTTGTTGGCGATTGCACTATAGAGTTCGGTTTTGAAAAGAAAAAAAATGGCCAATGACACCAATGTTGTTGGAGACCGTTGGAAGCAGTCAGTTGGTTGCAAGCATAGTCAGTGGTTTCGTGATTTTGAACAATCTTAGTTTTGGCTATGTTGATTGTAAATAATAATAATAATTAATTGTGATTAGAATAACATCATTTTCATAATATGATTAGAATAACTCTTTTGATAAACTTTTTGTTATTGTTTCCTAGTAATGCTAGGAACATAATAATTTTCATAATACATTTTACAATTGTTTACATGATAAATTGTGATTAGAATAACAACATTTTCACAATGATCCACTAATGACATCACTTTTATTAACACTAATCACAATGTCATCTCAAATAAAAAAAAAAAAAAAAAATTGTCCCTAGACTTATTGATTTTTTTATACCCACATCTTTTTTTATTTTGAAATACTTTAGTTGGTGAATACTTTTTCTATACAAGTAAACTTTTGTATGCAATGAGTTATTCTTTTCAATCTTTGTGAATTTGTGGATTGTATAACTTTTTTCCCAAAACAAACTTTTTTTGTGACCAATTATTAATTTTTAATTCAATAGTTGTTAAAGCTATCAATACATATGATTAAATACATAGCAATTTGAAGTTATCAAAACATGATTATGTATTTAGTTTTTTTAATTGAAAAAGTATACTAATTTATTTTGAATAAATAATGAGAGATCATATAAATGGATAGGGTTGTAACTCAATATTCATTTAAAAACTATTTACTTAATATATTGAGCAATTAAATTTTTATATGATTATTAAAATAATTTTATTAGCATTTTGTTCCTGCCACTGACAATAAAGCCTATCTTGGAGAAATATTCGAGCAAAAATTCATTTATCAAGTCTCCTAAAAATTACTATGACACATTTTCAGCTTACCCACTCTAAGGCATCCTTAAAATTTTGATTTGCAGTAGATTCTGTGGTTTCAAACTTAGAATCATAAGTTTTTGATAAAACTAGAAGGATTCTCTCATGAAAGCACATAAGAAGGAGGCTATAATTTTTCTCTCTGAACAGGTGTGAGTTTCTACCTCTCTAGCTTTGTGAAAATCATGCTTAAAATGTTTTATATCAAGCTTTTAAAACCCAGGCTGGATTGGCCAATTCAATCAGGTTTACTAGGAATCAAGGCACATATCAATTTTTAATTAAGAAAATCGTTGAATTTAATTTTTAACGGTGAATCAAACAAACCATGGGTCAAACCAACGAACCATTCGCGGTTCAACCGATTTAATTGAGTGCCATTAATTCATTCATCAAGTCTCCTAAAAATTACCAGGACACTTTGTCATCTAACCCACTCCAAGGCATCCTTATGTTTGGGGAAGGATTTGAGGGTTAGGAGGGGTAAGATACCCGCCATTTTAATTCTTCCAAATTGGAGTCATTTAGAGAGGGAGTGGTTTCACTTATATTTAAATAATGTAAATTGTCAATTATGTCCTTATGATGTCAACTTATATCTATTTCTTTAAAATTATCAAAATATGGGTCATAATTTTCAATTTATATGAACACTCTCCTCTCCTCTCCTCCCCTTACAACTTCCAAACAAAAGGGAGGGATATTTATTACTCTCCCCCTACTTGAATTTTAAAACATCCAAACAAACAAAGGGAAGGGGTAATCATTCCCTTCAAAACCTCCAATATAATCAAAATACCCCTAAAATCACAAAAATGACAGAATAAGGGCCTAAAAAAACCATCGAAATGACGAAAATACCTTCTAAAATCTTCAAAATGAACACAATATACCTCAAAACTTGAAGAATTGCCTCAAACTTTTAAAAGTCACAAAAACTATTTTCATCCATTTAAAGGTTTTCAAGTTTTTGTAATTATGCAAATGATTGTGTAATTAAATAAATGGACGGGTCGGATCCCACCCAAAATAATGTGTCGGGTGAGTAATGAGTGTTAACTATTTTTTTGAATGGATAATAAATGTGTAAATATATCATGCAACACGTTTAGGTCCTGATCCAAACCCTGTCCAACTCCCCCATTAATTACTACCTATTTCCCATTAGGTTCTAAAAAATATATTCTTTCTTTATCATTTTTTTTTTTAAATTAATTATTATTTTATTATTTTATTTTTTCTTTATGTTGACTTTATATAAGTTTTAATACTTTTATTTTTTAGGTTGATTTTAGTTAGTAATATTTTAAGTGGTGAATTAAAGATATTATATAACATATAAATTTTAATTTTTTGTACAAGCTAAATGCTAAGAAATATTTTCCTGAACATTTCTAAGAATACAATCAAATATTTTTTTTCATATTAGTTTCATCCGAGAAAAGTATAACAATTCTAACTTTGGGGTAGTTCAACTTATCCGACCTTGGGTGTACTCTCTAATAGTCATTAATTTCGAGTCTTCTCAGGGTTATTCTATCTAAGGCAAAGTCTCACGGATACACATGGTTAGTAAGGTGTTACGTCTCTCTTCTAAGATTAGTTAAGATGCGCACAAACTAGCCTAGACACTCAGAGCCCAAAAAATAAAAAATATAACAATTTTTTCCTCCTGGCCTAACATGCTTTCCTTGACTAGAAGATTTTAGACCACGTTTTTTATGAATCTAGTTTTACAAGGAAGTGTTTTACACTTGGCAACGATTCTGACTTGTTTGGAAGGGTAATTGATGGGATCAAGTAAAGTCCAAAAAGTATACTCTGTAAAGGGACTCCACTCCCCATTTCACGTTGGCATCCTATGCGAAACACAACAAAATCAGATACAAGTATTACCACTCTGCTCCAAACATTTAAATCTTGACATTGGTCGAAAAATTTACCTTCTGCCACATGTTCTCGTTTAATTGGCAGGAAACCCAGGAACAGAGCAAAAATAGGATGGACGTAATTTTATTTTTATTTTTTTTCCTTCCTCTTAGGGATATTAGGTATTATTATTACTGTCAAGATGTTGAGAGGTGTTTGAATCTTTTGACTGTTTTCATGAGCAGGGTCAGTGTGGCTGCAAGAATATTTTTTAGGTTGTCCAGAGGAAGTCAGATGCATACGGCAAAGCCAAAAATAAAATAAAAAAAATAAAGGAAAATAGAGAAAGAATCACACCAAAATTGGAGAAGATTTTAAAACAAGTACAACTGAACTAGTGAAAAAAAATCCTCCTCATAGACCAAAACTTTCTATCTTCAAAGTATCGTTACTCAGATCTCTCATCTATTGCACGAGCTTTCGAGTATTATGTTTTAGTAGGTTTGTTTCAAATCTTGAAATGGGGTTGAGGGCATTGCAGTTCTTTCCTATGGGTTTTGATTTACAATTCAATTTTGGGGACCTTTGATTAAAGATGGAAAAATTAAGTGTTTTTTATACCCAAAAAAAAAAAATTCTGATATGTCAAGATCGCTTATAGAACGACACACTCTGAGACTCTCTATTTGACATACAAGTAACTAAAATTCAGTTTATTTATTTATTATTATTTTTTTTCAATAAAGTTACGGTCATAACGTTTTTATAACATTTTTCACAATATTGCTTAGCTTTATTGAACAGAAAATGGTAGATAATAAAGTGGTGTTAATGGTGGATCTATGTGAAAATCAATAACAACTTATCATTAATTTAGACAATGTTGTGAAAACATTGTGGATGTAATATTACTTTTTTTAAGGCTTTGTGGATTGGGTCTAATGAGATTTCAAGCCAAGTGTTTAATATTTATATAATTTTTTTTTTTTTTTTTTAAGAAGTCGATGTGTTTATAGGCTATCAAGTGGCGCTGCCTCTGGGTGGGGCTACATAGTGATGAGTGAGATCAAGTGATCCCACTGAAATTTTCAAAAATAAAAATTTACTTAGGTATATATATTAAGAATTTTGAGATTTTTAGAATTTACCCTACTAAAAAAGAAACTAAAAACACTAAAAGTGGGGTTAATATTACTAAAATTTTCATTAGATCGTTTTTAGTTCCCTTTAAAACCCCCCCAAAAAAAGCCAAGCAACATAAAAAATAGCCCAAATAACATCAACAAAAATTAGCCTAAATTATAAACTTAGCCTCCATACTCCCACAAAAATTACAAATGGACCCATAAAACCCAAATTTGTTTTGCTAATTTGGCCCATCACACCACTAGCGAAAAATGACTTTTAGGCTTTAGTAAAATAAATCACAAATCCCTAACAACTAAAACAAGACACAACACAGTAGCAGTCAACCTAAAAAAATAAATAAATAACATCTTATTGCCGCTCTCACTCTCTCTCCCCATTGACAACCTACTCTTTCTGCTAAACGACACCTTGCACCACAACATCTTTTTCTTCTTTTTCAATCTCCACTATCTCACGTGAAGCATTGTGTTTTTCTTTTCTTTTAGTTTTCTTTGTTTTTAGGTGAAGAAATGTGAAAAACACTAGCTTTTTCTATTTTGTTTTCTCTTAATTATTAGGCATTTGTATTTCTTCACGTGGAGGTGTGGTGTTTTCACTCTCCATGTGTAAATATTTTTATTTTTTTTGTTTAAATTAGCTTAGATTGGTTAGGCGATGTTTATATTTATGTGTTTTTTTTTATTTTATTTTTATGATTTTCACCAAAAATAACCATTTTAGATCATTACTATTCCAACACTCAAAACAAAAACAACACTTTTTTATAAGTTTGTGATTTTAAAATTAGCTTTTTCAAAATGCATATTTTAAAATCGTTGTACAAAAACTCACTTTTACAAACAGTTAACCCAAAGAGTCTCTTTAGTGAATAAAGTGAGTATGAATTTTTATTTATTTGAATTTTTAGTTTATGCTTTGGCCTCCTTTAAGTTTAATCCTAATTCCATCCCTATATATGAATTGAATGGCCCACTGAATGAATTTTCTCGGGTGTATGTAATCCCTCGTCCACATACATCAAATATTACACATAAGAATACTTTGGGATTGGTTCAAAGACGGGGTTACAGGTTTTGAACCCAAGATCTCATGGATCTTATGAGACCTTAGGAACCACTAAACCAACTGTTAGAGGTTGACTTATGAAGAATTACTAAAAAAAAATTGGGTAAATTACACTACCCTCCCTCGAGGTATTGCAAAACGACAATAAACTCCAAACTTCAGCTGAAATGACAGTCTTACCCTTCAGGTTCAACATTAAACTGTCATAGGTCTTTCTGTTACTAACCTTAACAAAATATTCTGTTTTTACCTCTAACTAGTGGAGAGTCTTTTTCTTTTTTTTTTTTTTTTTTTTTTTTTTTTAAGAATATTTTATTAAGATTAGTAACGAAAAGACATATGACAGTTTTATGTCAAACTTGAAGGGTGGGGTTATTATTTCAGCTCAAATTTGGGATTTATTGTCATTTCCCAATTCCTCAAGGGAGGATAGTGTAATTTACCCAAATATCTTTATTATAAAATTAAAATAATATTTTAATATATAATGTTTTTAATTATTTTATTTAATATATTATAGTCATATCGTTCAAACAATTGCATTTAAGCTATTTAAGTAACGGTGTCATTTGGCGTGCAATTTCATTCAAGCTATTTAAGTAAGAATTTTGGTGTCATTTGGTATGTTGTTATGGAGGGTGTAAGAATAACTAGGCAGTATGAATGTTTAGATGTCATGAAGGATTAATTCGAGGATTATAATAAGTTGGGGAAATTATATAAAAAGTCTTGGAGTTTATATCATGTTTAGATTAAGTATTAGATTTTTCATTTTGTCAATGGTAGTTCCAGACATATGAAACTTATGTTGATCTTTGTTATTCGGGGTAGTAATGTGACATTGAAAAATGGGAAACCCCGTTCATAAAACTTCATGTTTCATGTAAGTAATTAGCTTCGATTTTTTGGCTCCAAGATTATTATTTTATTTTTCACTCTAAATGGAGTTTTCTCTCTCTACCATTTATGTTCAATTGTCAAATTGATTTATGAACAATTCCTAGGTAAAATGTAAATTGTTTATCATCGGTTTCCTGCTTTTCTTTGCTTCATCACTACTCAAAGTAATAAAAATGAATGACAGAGATGGAAAAAACTTCAAATTAAAATATATTTTTTTATAAATTTGTGTCATCAATTAATAAAATTAAAAACTTGAGATCTAATCTAGAAACATGATATAAACATTGGAGTCTTTCTTTACGTAAATTTCTCCTAATTCTTTTTGTGCTGACAATTAAAAGTTGCAACAGATTTTTTATTTTTTACCCAAAAAAAAAAGGGTAATTTATTTAGTTAAGAATAGCTAATTCAACTTTACCCAAAAGAAAGAAAAACAAAATGCCAAATGTCCAAAGGCCATGACGAAGCTGAAAATAAGCACATGTTTTTGATGAAACAACTTAAGCCGAAAACCTATTTTGACGGCAATATATGGAATGAGAGGTCATGATTAGTATATGGGGACGCTCTCTTTTTGCATTTTCTCTTCAATAAAGGCATTGATCACTGATCACTGATCACTGACTAGACACTACTATTAGCTAATGACTAAAACAGGTCTAGCCAGCCTTTTCTTTGGGGACTTTCCTTCTCTCTGCCTCATTGTCTCATAGTCCAGCATAAAAGATAGGCAAAGGAAAATAACAACAAAAAGCAATTAAGCAGAGAGAGCCATGGGAAGTGAGGTAGAGTCAGACCCAAGCTCCACACTTAAGCTACCACTATTCTCAATCCAACCCACGCAATCACCAGACCCTTCAGGTATGCTAACCCCACCACTCCAAACCTCAGCCTCAGTCCCATTTCGCTGGGAAGAACAACCAGGTAAGCCCAGGCCTTGCACCACTCTCACGAACTTCGTTTCTGACTTCTCCCCCAAGTGCTTGGAACTACCTCCAAGGCTGCTCTTGGATACTAAATTGCTTTCACCCAACAATGTCTTGGAAGGTCCTTACGTGGGCAGGTCTAAATTTCATTCCTCTTCCTTTAGAATTATTGGTGGTGAGTGCTACGGGTCTTTTAGTCATGAGAGAGAAAGAGGGCAGCTTGGAGCAATGGTTATTAGCAAGAGAGGCTCACTCAAGGAGAAACCATGGTTTGGTTCTTGGGGCAAGAGGGTTTTCAAAGGTAAAAGAGAGGTTGGAGGGGGTAGCCATGTCTTTCCATCTTCTGTGGATAGAGAGAGTGATACAGGAGAAAGAAACAGTGCAAATGTCAAGATCAAAAGGACTGGAAGGTCACAAAGCTTATCTGGTCTCTCACACGCCAGTTCTCATCACTTCTGGGTTAGTTCTTCTCTTAATCTTTTTATTTTTATTTATTTTTAACTAATTCAATTTTATATTGGAGTATATATATGCAATCTTTGAGTAATGCTATGCCTTTTCTTAACTCTGATTTTGCTTATGACCCAGTCTGTCAATTCTATTATGTATAATTTAGTTTACATTATGTGATTGTGATGGAAAATAAACATTTGGGTTCCAGTGATACTTTTCTGTCGGTCTGGTTTAACTTCTAATGGGATTGAAAATTACGTTTCCAAGACCTTTAGTAGGTGTTGACAAAACTGCCCAGGCTGGCAAGTTGGACCGACTAGAGTCTAGAGGTCCCCAATAGTACCAAGGCAGGCAGCTCGTTGAACACTAACTGTAAAAACTTGCTTTGGCAGAGGGGTGTGGTCACTGGTTTAGCTGTTTAGGGGAGAAAATGGTGCTGCCCTAAATGTTGGCTAGACTTTTAAGCAATCGTAGAGTCGTATTATTTTAGAGTGCAGGCAGTGATCAAAATTAAATAAAGTTGATCTGGAAGAATTACTACATTTTAGTCTGAATACTACATGTTACATAAATCTGTCTGTTTGTTTATGTAGGCAACTATATATGATGGATTGAAGCAGGTGGTTCCGTGGAGTAAAAAATTTAAGAAAGATGGCCACGTGGTTTAGACTTGACATTCGACACCGTAAGATGTCCAAATCCAAAGCTGTAATCCAGTACTGCTCGCTTTTCTCCACTCTGCAAGCGTTTTCTCTAGCGTTTAATTTAAATCTACGGAAAGATATTTGGGCTTCTAGCAAAGCAATTATATTTGGCAGAACAATTATGTATCGCCGAGCTATCATAGCATACCAATAAAAGCTATTGGTGAAGGTGCAAATGATGTCCCTGTAGATTATAATTTTCGTAAAAAAAGATAAGAAAAGAAAGAGGAGAGCTCCAAAAGTACTGTAGTTTTATCGTTTATGTGTTCTCTTTTTGGTAAGTTTTATTGTATGAACTTTCATCCTAGTCTTATCTAATAATATTAATTTGTCTTAAACATATGCTGTTTGACTTGACTGCATCGATATATACTAAAAGCCAGATCCAATCTACGAGTAATTGCAACTCATACATATAACAAGAGTAGAACTAATTTGCATTCAAGCCATGGCTTGCCAAGAGCTTTGTGGTTTAATGTTTAATGGCCTTAGAGCATTCTTATCATACTTCTCAAAATTTTAGTTAAATGAGTTCTAAAATATCTATTTTTTCTAGTTTAGTTAAAGCATAACTATATCAGACTCTTTATTTTATTATTCTATTTTTTTATATATTTTTTTCACAACTTTCAAAATATCTTCTTTTCCCATTTTTTTCCCTCCCTCTATTCCCGTTGTATATCCACCCCTTTTTTTTTTTTTTTTTTTTTTTTTTTTTTTTTTTTTTTCCCCACCACCCACATACACCACCTCCTCATTTCTTTTTTTTTCTTTTTTCCCCACCACCCACGTACCCCCTCCCTTTCTTTTTACTTCTCCCCCACCAGACATACATCCCCCCTCACCTCCATTTCATTTTTTACTCTCAGACCTCACACTTCGTACCCCTCCCCCATTTCTCTTTTTTTTTTTTCCCCTCAGGCCTCAACCCCCCTCACGTCTCTCTTTCCCCTTTATTTATTTATTTATTCACTTTGTTTGTTCTTTCTTCATCATGTTTGTGATTTTTTTTTTTATTATATTCTTTTGTTTGTGTTTTTTTTATTTTGTTTTTTTGTTTGTTTTTGTGTGTGTTTTTTATTTTGTGATTCTAGGATTTGCTGCTTGTGATTTTCTGATTTCATTGAGCACTATTATTTTTGACGCGAGCTAAGAGAAGAAATGAGTATTTAATTCCTTTGAAGATGAACAGTTGCTCCTTGAGTTGAGCGATCTACTGTTCATCTACTTGAGATTTTCGGCTTAAAGAGGAGGCTGGTGTGAACTGTTTTGCTGTGTTTTTTGCTATATTTGAACTTTTTATACGATTTGATTCGGCTGGTGTGAGTGCTCTTACTCTCACATGCGAAGAACACCAAATTCAAACGCCCCTCTCCACTTGTTATAAGAAGGAGAAAAAAGAAACAAAAAAGGTTTAATTCAACTCAACAAGGTCCAACAGTCTACCAATTCTAGCTACACTGCTACTAGAACTTTGCAAAAAGAAAAGAAATCTTAGACATGAATATATGTACCCTCCTTCGGTGTTCTGTAGGGGAGTATGCTGTAGGACTCGCATACTGTGAGAAAGAGGAGAAATAGGATGACCGCCTCAAAAGGAACCATATGAGCATCGCCATTAATCAATTATGCTTTAAAGAAATGTTATACACATGGCAGCAATTAGTAAATAGAAACAAAATTTATACCGAAGGAAGCTATTGAATTTCCGAGCTGAACATAACAATGCATCAATTAGGGTTCATATGAACCTTAACTGTTTAGAAAGATATTTCAAATGCATAATCATTTAAAATCTCCACAAAACTTGTAAAAGTATCGCTTATTACATTGTTGATGAGAATATAAATGAGTTCAAAGGAGTCGGGATAATTGAAATTTCATCACCAACGAACCCCATCACCCTTATTTCTTACCAGTCATACCCGCAACCACCTGCAATGATGCAACACATTAGTACTCAGGGAGTGCCAAATATTTAGTTGATGTTAAAAGTTCTCATTGGAATGTCATTTGTGCATCTCACACATAGCAGCAGTCACAAATGAAACCCACAGTCTCGTTTAGTTGATCTAATCCATCTAAGAATGATAATTTTAGAAAATCTATTCAATCAACTTCTTTTCCCCTTTATTCTTATGTTTTATTTTTTTCCATGTAAATATCAAAGAATAGGGGCAAATTACAATATAAACCCTATAATTAAAGGGAAACTATAGTTTCGATTAAACCCTGAAGTCTAAGATTGTTTATAAATTAAATCCTATGGTTTCATTAGTTTCAAATCAAACCCTATACTTTTAAGATCGCATCCACTTAGACCCCCATGCAAACCCCCAAATCAAACTTGAAAAGTCCAAGATTTAATTTAAATTTATATGATTGTAAAAGTCCAAAGTTCGATATGAAACTAGTGAAACTACAAGGATTAATTGTAAAAGTCTTTAAACTTCAGGATTTAATTTGAAACTATTGTGTATAATTTGAAACCACCCCTATATTTTAGGGTTTAAAATGTAATTTAGCCAAAGAATAACACGCAACTCAGATGACAATGACAATAAAGCTGAATTTTGCATAAATGAACAGTTGATCTATGATCGATCAACTCTGATCCATCATGGAGTGGAACTAGTAAAAGTTGTTTCTCTTTCTCTCTC
Organism: Fagus sylvatica; assembly: GCA_907173295.1. NCBI lineage: Eukaryota > Viridiplantae > Streptophyta > Magnoliopsida > Fagales > Fagaceae > Fagus > Fagus sylvatica. The sequence goes on along the minus strand of OU015769.1, from coordinate 27,345,138 downwards.
TCATCTTTGTCACCTTCCTCCTCTCTTTCTATCTTTGGATTCAAAACCAGTATAAGAGCAAGCACCCAAAATTAAGTAAAGCTGAGATTGCTTGAGGCAACAAATGTTTAGGGTGCAAGGATACACTATATAGGGCCATAGGCAACTTGATGCTTATCCTTTTCAAAAGAAGGTTCCTAGAAGCAACCAAACTATGAGCCATTAATAAGTGGGGTAGGTTGCCAGTGAATGATGCTAAGGGCATTCTTTTACAACAAATCTTCCTAACTACTAAACTTTAAATTTATTAAATACCCTGTCATCAACAGAAATAAGCTGAGTCCACAAAAACAAAAAAATTAAATTCGAAAATCATTATAAAAAAAAGCTAAAAATCAATTACTCAAATAGCAAGTGCAGAAAAAGAAAAAAGATTTAGATAGGCATAAAAGAAACATATAGCAAAGTCAAATACTCACATCATTTAAAGCAGGCTGGGGAACTTGTTTAGATGCTTCAAAGGAGTCAAGAATAGGCCTTACAACAGCTGGAAGGAAGAGACCTAAAATTTTAACGAGATAATAACCAGTAAGCTGAAGATATCCTTCTTTTTTTTTTTTTTTTTTATGATAAGTGTTAAGATATCCTTTTTCCCAAGAGAAAAAACCTCAAACCCAAAAATTATTCGTTTTAAAAAACCCATTCCATGTACGATCCATCAAAGCATAAAAAATTGACTTCTCTTTTATACGACAAAAGAACATTGTCTTCGCATGAGAGCAGCTTCTTCTTACAGTAACCATGACTATAGATCAGTAATCCTTTTCAGCCATTGCAAACTGTTATTATATGACAGAAGTTCACTTTGAGAATTGGATTCAAAGTGAATATATATATATATAAAAACAAGAAATAAGAGAATTGGATTCAATTAAAATATATCAGTAACAATAGCAATTATGATCCATCTATGTTCGTTCCCATATAACATGACAGAACATTTATTTTTTGAGTGCATCAGCTTCATATGATACTGAAGGCCATATAAATCAGTGGCACACACTTAACGTTTTTATTTTAAAATTTTTTTATTGGTAAGTTACACACAATGCAGAGATTTACAGGGAAAAAAAAAGAAAAAAGAAGATAAACCTAGAAATCAACACCTAGGATTTCTGGAGTCAGCACCAACCGGTGGAAAGAAGAATAAAAGCCTAGGAGCCAACACCTAGGGCCTGGAGTCAGCACCAAGCCATTAGAAGAAAATTCCAACAACAATTTTTAATAATTAACCGAAGTGTTCCAATATTGATGTTTGGGATGTTTAAATAGGGTTCCTAACTTAAGGAAGGCTATAAATTCATAACCAGGTAAGTCAAAATCAAATAAGATCTAATAAATCAATCAGACTAAACGAAATCAATCAGCATTAGTTGGTTCCATAAGGTCACAGGCCTCCATTGTCCAACCATACGATCAGGGACCTGTATCTGGTGTCCGCACCACACACCTAGTGGATTCTGAACTCATGACCTCACCCTCCATGTTGCTCTTAAATGGGGAGGAGTTGCCATTTGAGCTAGAGCTCATTGGCCAATGGCCCACACTAAAACTATCTAATCAAAATATATCAGCAATAAAATTTAGCTATGTAATTTGGTAACTCAAGGCCAAATACATGGTTATCAAAATCAAGTATGGCCAAGGCCCACACGAACAAGCATCTGCTAACGTAACCCTAAAAGTTCCCACAAATAGGGAATCCCCGTTTTAGATTTCTTTTCCCAACAAACTCGAACAACCAGCTTAAGAGATGGGATTGTTAGCCTCAAGTAGGAGTAACCCATTATTGGCATTCAATTCCACCCTAATAACTGTCAACTCTTTCCATGGATCAAGTCACAGAAAATTCCATCCCTTGGCTTGTCCACAACTGTGTACCATTTTCTTGTTCATATCTCTTTCTTATTGTACAGATGGCATAACATCGTTCACCACTATTATGAGGTAAATCCCCAATCTCACTTGTTTTCTTGTCATTAAGAACTCAAAACTGCCTGCCTGCCAATTTCTTCCAGTAATGCCACAAAATGTTACACAAACCCAGTGATTCCCCACCTAACATGCTATAGAAGACCCTAATTTGCATTTAATAGCAGACAATATATTTTCTCAGAAATCATTTCTCATACAATACTCCATATTTTCACATCCTGAGCACATAAGACTTGGGATTCAAAAAAATTATTCAAAACCCTCTTCAGATAAACACACTCTGCCTATCCAATGTTAGAAAAGAAAAGAAAAGAAAAATCCATATAACCCAGTCTTTACGTACAGTCAGCGACTAGTTGCTTATCGTTTAATAACGCATGCTTTGTTTGGTTTGAGCAGAAGCCAAGAAATACATTGCTCCTAATACCCACAAAAGCATGCCTAAACCATTAACGATTCACAATAAATCTCATTTTGAGTGACAGAAGTAGCATTGTCATTGTCAATCTGCCACTACAGCATAAACTTCCATGCATAATCTGACCAATAATAGAGCCACACGCTACGCTAAATTACCAGCTCAAATTAAAGATGATTCCTAATTGTCCCTCCATAGTACCTATTATTAAAAAACACTAAAATTTGATCATGTTCGACATGCCATTCCAATCCTATGATTAATTAAAAAAAAAAGACAGTAATAAAATGATGAAGAAGAAAGCATATATAGATATAGATATAAAGATAAAGATAAAAGTTATAAGATGAGATAGAGGTTAGGGTTACGGAGGGAGAGAGATAAAGAGAGTAAGAAATTACCGACACCAGCGATAAGGCAAGACGCTGCAACCACTGGCTCTTGCACTACGAACATCTTCAGCTTCTCCATCACCGTCATCTCTCTCTCTCTCTCTCTCTTTCTCTGCCTCCTCGTTTTCTTCAAACTTCCTTCTCTGCGTCTTACTCTTTATGCCTAGAAATGGATCTGGTTCTTTTCACTTCTGTCCTGTGGGCAAATGACCCGGTCTGCATGGGTCGGGTTTGGTATACGTACTCAAATGCAAATATTGGGCTTCAAGGCCCGACTCTCTCTCTCTCTCTAATCTCATCTTTTAAATTCTAATTAAGCGATAAAGTCATTATAATCAGATTCAATTCCTTTTTTTGTGAAAGGGTATTTGATTCCTTTTGTTTGGTCAAAAACCTTTTTAGTTGGGGCAAATTACATTTAGAGTCAAAGGTTTCAAATTAAACTTTGAAGTTTAAGAACATCACAAATTAAATTGGTTAATGTTGATCTAACGAATAACTGATCTACCACTAAGGTACTTATCTCTCTCTTAATAAAAAGATTTTTGAGGTAGAAAAAATATTATTTAAATAAATAGAAAAATCATAGAGAGACTGTCGGAGAGTGTGATTGGAATTAAAGAAGAAACAATGGTTGAAGTAAGCTTAGAGGCACAAATTAATTGTTATCTTTAAGATGATATTTACTCTCACTCGATTGAGTTTGTTAAAAGGTTTTAGTCAAATCATTCTCAAAATACAACTAAGTTGAGATTTTAAAATTAGCAAATTTGGAAAAATCATGTGAATTTCTCTCATAGGTGGACAAATCTAAAAAAAAATAAATATAAAAAATGAAGAGATATCATTGAATGCCACTTATGAAGAGACATAAGATTGTAAATGAAATCAAGCTGTTTATGAATAGCTCAGACTCGACTCTAAAAATGTTTTTTTTTTTTTTTTTGAGCAAACGAGCCAAATTTAAACATAATAATGTGTTCGTGAACATGAGGTTCGATTATATATATATATATAATATTATATATATATATATATATATATATATATATTAGTTATTTGAAATAGTCAATTTCGTTTATAAGCTCGAACTCGACTTGTATTCTAAATAAAACTAAATGAACAATCTGAATATTCAATACTCAACTCGTTTACACTTGTACATAGCCTTTAAAATGTTGTTATGACTGTTATTAGTCGCTAAGGACATAAAACACGTTCACTTTGTCTCGTTTTTCTACAAAATTCTATAGATAACTGTCATTATGTCATATTTCATTTGAGCTAAACTCATGCTCGCTTGAGTGAACCTTTCAACACTCAATCTAAAAATTCAGAGAAAAAGTGCGTCTTTGACTTGATTGTCTTCTTTCATCCTTAATCATCTTTCATTCTTTTAAAGTGAGATATTCTCACATATTACATCCTAGATATATAACAGGATGTGTTTGGAAAATTAGTTAAAATAGAAAAGAGGGGTTTTAACTGTAACTACAATTTGGGTGAAATTTTAAAGAAGCTCTTAGAGATGCTCTAAGGGAGTGGATTATATCCGATCACCCTCAAACTTTCTCCGTGGCGATCACCACTCACCAGGGAAAAACCTGTCATTGAAACATGAGATTTTGAACCCAAAGCCTTGTCTGAGATTCTTGTTGTTAGTTAAAAACACTACTAAATGTGCAAGTGAAACTATAACTAAACTAAAGAAAATACACAGAATTTCAAAGAAATTTTTTTGATTAGGTCTGTCTCAGAACATTTTCGCTCCAACATATACACGTATCTCATCACACTTTTGCACAAAAGGTACAAGGTTAAGGTACAACCGAGTATTTACATTAGACAACCTAAGAATCTAGGCAGACGCATGCATATATAATAAATTTAAAGCAGCTATTTGCCCTTGTAAATCAATCTTCACAACAAGAAAGTCTGTACACTAGAAAGGAGGTAACATCCACCCTATAGTCCATCCCAGGAGCAAGCCAGCACCAACAAGACTCAACCCCAATGCTAAAGCAACAGCATACTTTGTGATATCATGTCTTGATCGCCCTCGCTTGACTCTTTTCCCCTTCGTAGCCTTTCGCCAGCTCTTCCGTTGTTTCCGACCTCTGTAAAACATCCACGGAACCACAGGGAAGAGATTGGAAATTGATTGGTCATCATTCTTAATCTGGTTATAAAGGCTTTCTAGCTGCAGCAGTTGGAACCACTGCTTATATGCAAAAAGTTGTGATGCTTGTCTGAAGAAGAGCTTAATAATATGCTCCTTCTCAGCATAAGCCTGCTTTGCTGCGTTCTCGGCTTCCCTTGCACGTGTTTGAGAATGGCAGAGTGCTTCCATCAGCTGAGCTTTGACAGGGTCACCTTCAGAAACTTGTGGCCTTTCTTTGATATCCTTGTGGCTTGTACTATAACTGCTTTTAAATTGCAAGTCCCAACAAAAATCTAAGCTAATGTATATATAAGCCTAACTAATAAAAACAACATAACACAATTACTAATATCTGTAAAGTCAGATGAAACAACCAGATGTCATCCTAGAGAAAAATGATGGTAATCTAAACTAATACCTGAATGAGTTGTCAGAACCATATTGTAAATACCCTTCCTCAGAAGAAGCTTCCTGTTTGCCATGTGTTATATCAGGACAACCCTGTGCATGAGTCCTTTTGGAAATACCACCAGTTTGGGCCTTCCAATCAAATGATGCCAATGCTTCATCACGGTCTAAGCACCCGATACGAGCATATGGGTGTCTCCTAACATACATTTTCTGAGGTGGGGGAAGATCACAATTCTCAATATGGTTAAGTGACTTCTTAACAACCAAGGAGGCCAATTCGTCTTTATCTGTTGCTCGCCACCATGGCACACTCTTATCACTCCCAATCCATGGAGATTCTGGATCTAAACAAAATTCATTGGCTTGTTTGGAAACTGGGCAACCAAAACGATCCATATCCATAAGTTCATATTTTCCCCTCATGTCCATTAGTTCAAGGAGTTCATCAGCATTCTTACTATATAAAGCCTTTACCTCTTGCTTTCTGACTTCAGGAGCTTTATTTGTACAGACAGCTGAGAGATCATATTGCTTATCATGAGAAGACTTGCAGTTCTTGTGATCATCATCAGGAATAATATCTCCTTTTCGTGGGTGCACCTCAGTAAACTCTGTTGTTGAATGCACGGTGCCAGCTCTTAAAGTTTCCACTTCAGCTTCCAATGCATTTAACTGTTCATATGTTAAACCCTTTTGATGTCCATAGCTAGGTTGTAATTGGAGCCACCATCTTGTGTCAGGGGGTAGATTGGAAAATGAAGGAGTCCTGTTAAGATGCGCAAAACCTAAGACAGGATGATCTGGCCAATCTCCTGTATTGGCAGGTCCAGAATCAACCTGTTTGGATGTAGAAGTTGATGATTGGCAGCAAGCTAACTTGGGAGCTCTTTTTGCATCTTCTTGGACAAAGCACCGATTAGCTGCTCTCTGCCATGCAGCTCTTGCTTCTGCTGCTGCCATCATTCTCCTACTCTTTGACACATTTTACTGTAAAACTAAGAATTGTTAAGATATGATAAACAACAATTCAAATAGGTTATTGAAGAAAATAAAAGAAAATAAAAAGCAATTAAAATGAAAAAAGAAAGTACACAAGATGAGTTTTTAAACTTGAATGAAAATGAGAGATTTTAGCACAAGGGAAAATTCTTTAGCTTATAAGTTATGATTAATGTCAGATAACACCAGAATAAATTGTTCTTTTAAATGCCTTTGAACTATTATCATTCCTACATACTTGATGAGTAGCTAAGAATACATTATACTGTGCCAATTTTCCACCTTTTCTACATCTTCTGGCCCTCTAAGAGTAGCTAAGTCATTAAGGTAACAGGGAGTAATTGAGAAAATAGGAGAATCCATAAATTCTTAATCACCTTCAAAGACAGAGTTTCTCCATTTTTCTATGTTTCTATTCCCTAATGATCTAATACTCAAGAAACATTTAAATATAAACAAAACCATTCATGCTACTTCCCATACCTCTAATTCCAATCGGCCTTTATGTTTCCCAATAAGTCATCATGTTGACTTCATAAGCAAGACTAAAATGATCATAGAGATAATTTTTAGAATCTTAGTAATCTGAATAGTGTGTTGAATAGTGATGATCTCAGTATGATCCTTATATATATATGATATTGAAAATAGTAGAAGGCATCCTTCATCAAAGAATTAGCCAACCCTTTAAATAGGGAAAACTGTTTACTTGAGAAAAAAACAAGACATCAGATATAGAGAAAAATAAGTATATTCCCTCGGGAAAATAAAAAAAATCCCTGTTCACATAGCTGTCTTTGTCAAAGGAAATCCCAATGCACAAGATAACTAACCAATATCACTGTTCATGGATCTTGCAATGAAAGCTAATGACTTTTTTATGATCATTAAATTTGGTAAAAGCTAAAAATAAATTTCTATAGGTAAGGAGAGTTCTTGTCCCTTCTGCACGGAAAACGCATTAAACTTCTTCTTTAAGGAACCACTAAACTCAAGTAAAATGGCTCACAGAGTACACATAATTTGTGAAATAATGATAAATAAGGCTAAAATATAAAACTTGATAAAAAAATATAAAAATTTAATCAGAACCCATATCCATTAAAGCTACCACCAAGCACACCCAAATCACCATTCCAACTTTCCAAGCATCACCACCAGATAAAACTCAGAATCAAAAAATTAGAAATTGAAACAAAAGGCAAACACACACACACACACACAAAAAAAAAAAGAAAATTGACTAAGTTCATCAGAATCCTTGCGTCTAAGAAAGAACCCAATTGATATTAGAAATATTATTGGTAGCTACAGAGAAACAGACCCAAAAATAAGCAACACAATCACACAGTGAAGCTAAATGAAACAATCCAATAAAAGCTAAGAAAGAAGAGAAAGAGAACAAACCAAGGCCAAGGGAGTGAGATTGATAAAGTTTGATGATGGAGATGAGGAAGCGGGAAAGCATGGGATCTGGATGGATATGAAGGAATAGACTAAAGGGTGCAAAACTGCAGGTTTTGGAGATGGAGAAGAAAAAGAATCTAGGAGTAAGGTAGAAGATGACGCATGTGAGAGAAAGACTTGGTTTTTGGTTTTTCAGTTATCATTTCATTCTTCTCCTTGTCGGTTTTCGATGCACTATTACACTCACATGCTTTTTATATGACATTATTGAGTATGGGATTGGATATACGACGTCGTTTTGTGCCTTTGAGTTATTCACTTTTTTCGTTCCTTCTCTAAATCTAATTGTTGGCTGCTTTTGACATTTGACAATTGCGAGAGATTAGGTGCTTGGTTGGACATGTGGCGAGTAACTGAAATGTGAAATGTGTTTTGAGCAAAAAAAAAAAAAAATGTGAAATGTGAAATGTGAAATGTGAAATGTTTCAGCCTTAGCTAGTAGGCAGCAGCTAAGCTGTGCAACACACGTAATGGTTTCGCTAATATTTTCAGATGAAAATGATTTTTTTTTTTTTTGGTTGCATTTCGGAAAATGCTTCGAAAAATATTTTACAGTGTTATGCGAAAGATAAAGCAGAAAGGGCAGGGGGTGAGGCGTGCGGTTTTTGAAAATAGCTTACGGAAAAATTGGGCGTAAATCATTTTTTAAATTTTAACAAAGGATTTTCTGGTCAACGGAAATTATTTTCCGTTTGACCACTATTTTATAGTGAAACAAACACCTGCAAATCTAAACACATTTTCTGAAAAATATTTTACAGCGAAACAAACGGAGCCTTAGTAATTAAATATTTTTTATTATAAAATTAATAGGTAAATAAAAATTCAATTTTCTTGGGATGAAGATAACAAAGCATAATGTATTATGATCACCTTCATTTATTTATTTTTGAGACATAAGCATCATTTCACTATGAAGATTTTTGTGTTCTGTTACTCTAAATTTGTATTATGGTACCATACTATCTAAAACCTTATTATATTAAAATTAATTAAAGATTCAAATTATAAAAGAAAGTTAAATATTCATAGTAATATAGAGTCCCTTTGATTTTAAGGTAAAAATTCTTGTCCAGATTATAGCAGTTACTTTACAGGGCAGAAAATTCAATATCCAGTATTCAGTGTGTGCCCATGGTATCAGATACTCAAATCCAGAATTGAGATTTGCTTGCTATCCGACATAAATTATAACCGAACCCCACGTTGTGGCTTCTAATGTGAAGGTATAAGGAAGAAATACGAGATTCCTGTTAGGTGAATCCGAATGGAAGCATTATTTCTAGAGAATTAGATAGGACACCAGTTTGTTGACATTTGATTTGCCTTTTTGACTTTCCGTGTAGATTTTCCCGCCGCACTCAAACAATGCACTCAAACCCAATAAGCCTTGTGGCCTCTTCCATGTGTAACTTCACTAATTTCCTTCATTTGAGCACACTGGTCTTATTTTATGCACACAGAATCCTTCTTTTTCATTTTCTTTTTTGTGGTCGCAAGCCCACAGAATCTCTCTTTCCATTGTGTCTAAAGTTGGCGCGGAGCATCATGCCTTCCTTGCAGGGATGAGCTTGGTCCACAAGTAGGTCGGCCTTTAATGGTTTATTCAATACCATGAATCGGTTTGTACTTTGAGGACAAACTGATTAGTTTTAAAAATCTTGATAATTAAATAGACCAGAAATTGGTTGAAATCAATAGTTATCTTCGAAATGCAAAGGCAAAATGCATTTATAGGATTTGTATTTTTATATTGATTAAGCTTCACTCATTCCTTATAAAATATAGGTTAAACTAATATTTTCATCTCTAAACTTTACATGAAATTCGGTTTTCATCCCTGAATTTTGAAAAGTTAGTTTTTTTTTTTTTTTAAGGTAAAAAGGAATTGTATTAATAAAAAGCCATTGTGTGCATAAAGCATGCACACAGAAAGGCCAAAAGTTACAAAAGAGTAGCAGAAACAGAATCAAAACTTAAGGAAACAGTAAAGTCAATAACACTATTAGCGGTAGTAAAGCCCCACACCCGTGACCAGTCAAAAAGAGAGTTAACAAACTTCTCTAAGAGCTAATCTGGAGTGCACAACACATCCTCAAAAGTTCTGCTATTTCTTTCACGCCACACTGTCCACAATAAACAAAGAGGAGCTAAATTCTAGATATCCGAATAGTGCTTCCCAAACCAATTATGCCACCCAAACAAAAGATCCAGAACTCTCTGCGGCATAACCCACTGAGTATGAAATAAACGAAAAATAAAAATCCATAACTCATACGCTGCTGGGCAATGTAATAATAAATGGTCAACGGTCTCCCCATTGGAGCGACACATACAACACCACCCCACCAATGTGTAACCTTTCCAAATAAGGTTGTCACAAGTAAGAATCTTTTCCCATGCTGCCGTCCAAATAAAGAAAGACACCCGAGGCGAAGCTTTAACCGCCCAAAATACTTTTCCAAGGGAACAACACTCCTGGCCTATCATTCAAAACATAGTAAAAGGAGCGAGAATCAAAGACACCATTCTTACGAGGCTTCCATCTCAACCCATCAAGCCTCTCGTTGGTAACATAAAAGGAAGTGAGGAGTTTAAAAAACTCTACCACAACATCAAGCTCCCAATCATTGAATTTACACACAAAGGTAACATTCCACTCTCGAGGACCCCCTACAGTCGATCTTAGTAGGACAAAATCAATTGTCACCTCTCGATGAGATGAGCAAGTATAAAGGGTCAAAAATCTATCCATCAAAGCCATATCCCCACACCACTTGCCAAAACCGAATTCAATTTCCTGAGCCAACCACAAACTCAATGTGTTGGAAGTAATCAGCCCACCCTAGCATAATGCCTTTCCAGACACCACAACCATACGAGCCTCTACTATGGGCAGTACACCACCCGCCCAAATCTACACCATACTTTTCTACTAAAACACGACGCCAGAGATTTTGTTCCTCTAACCCAAATCTCTACAACCATTTCCCTAAGAGAGCCTTATTGAATAGACACAAACTCCTCACATCCAACCCCCCTTTTTCTTTTGGGGTGCACAGCTTATCCCAACCCACCAGGTGATATTTAAACTCATCACCCATACCCCCCCCCCCAAAAAAAAAAAAAATGATAAAACTTAAATACAGTTTCTTAGTTTAGGTAAATTAGGTTACCCAATTGAATTCAAACACATAGTTGCATTAACCAATGAAACATAAACAATGTTATCTTTTCCAAGAATATTTAAATTCAATGTATTTGAATTCAACTAGGAACCTAATGTACTTGACCTAAGGAATTGTACCTAAGTTTTACCTTTGAAAAAAATTGTTTTTACACATGAATTTCATCCTGAATTTTTTTTTTTTTTAAATGACAAAATTCATGTGTAAAATTGAACTTTTTCAAAGTTCAGGAACGAAAAACAAGCTTTTCAAAGTTTAAGAACGAAAAACAAATTTCACATAAAGTTTAGGGACGAAAACAATAGTTTAGCCTAAAATATATATCATGCAAAAAGCGATTGAATTGCCATGCCAGAAGCCTAGAATTATATTCATCCAATGCTTCAGACCCTAGAACAAATGAACTGTGACCCTAAGGCTAAGAGGAAAAAGAGAAGAGGAGGGCGGGGGCATTGAGAAAAGAAAGAGAAATCTAAATTTTCTTTTCTCAAGTACAAAACCCAATAAATAGCAAGTGGTAAATAAAAGAGAACAAAGGAATAATCACAGTAAACTACTGTTTTTGAGAGAATTACAAATAATCATTCACTCAACTAATTAAAGAATCCAATTGATTTGGATCATACGAGGTCAATTTTGTTATGTTTCTTCAAACATATACATGCAAAAATTTAGCTGGAAGATATATACAAAAAATTGGACCTTCCTATCGTGCTTCATAGCTTGCCTGCAGAACATGATAAGCAATGAGAAGCAATATATACTCAGACAAAAACCTTCACTAAAGCCAGGCATCCTGACATCTTTCCTTCAGAAACATCATAGTCAACTGAATATTTATTCCTTTCAGTTTGGTCATATAACAGGAAAAGGATTTTTCTTGGCTCCGGAAGGGGCTACATGAATTACTTCAGTGGCCTTCATTTATACTGCTTTTATGCAGGCTAAAACCGGGGTGAGAGACATAGAAAGGTTTACCAGAAAGGACTTACCAGCTCTCCACTTCCTAACGGAAGGAACTGCACAAAAAGCTGGGCGCATCCGAGGCTCTCATAGTGAGTCTTTTCAAAACTGAAGGGTGCGGACATGCATTGCTGACCATGTAAAGATATGTGAACAATAAGCACCAGAATGAGCAACGTGGAAAATTGCACCAACCTTCCCCTACTCACTGTTTATGGAATCAGAATTTACAGATTTTCATTGCGCAATATTAGTTCCCATGAGCACAGACATATCTTGGCTTAAAAGTCTTCCAAGTCCCCATATTGCTACTATTTAAGATCTACCAGCTTTACAGTGCCATCTCCACCACATGTTAGAAAACCATGTGAAAAAACTTGTATATCTGTAACAGCAGCCTGTTACATAGGAATATGTTTTACTTTAGTACAGGGATACCACAATTAAAAAAATTTTCTTTCCACAACCATACCAAATTCTATGTTATGTTAACAAACTTAAATGCTAATTCTAAAGTTCAGAATGATTCAAGAGCAAAAGGGTACCCGAACAACTCCGCCAAAGCCTCGAGAGCTCGGTTGCAAAAAGGTGTGTCTTTCATGCAATTTCGACCAGTGATATACTAACTTCGCTCTTTTGGCATCCCAAAGTTTGACATCTCCATCCTTGCTTCCCGTTAAGAACAAACTAGTATTCGGGACCGTAGATATTCTGGTGATACTCCCTTCAGACCATTTGATTAAAAAAATTAGATTTAAAGAATCATGCATAACTTGTTATCACATAAAGAACATGTCTGTACCTAAGTGAGCCTTTGGTATATACCAAAGCATTCCGTTTCGATTCTGGTCCCCAACATTCTTACCAACCCCTGCCCGCATGTCAGAACTTGAAGATGGGCTAATGCTTCGTTCACCATTATCAGTGTGTCTGTGCCTTTTAGTCCTACCAGTAGCAATGTACCGGAAGTCATGGACTCCAACATCACCACCACTACCGCCAGTCAAAATAAGAGGAGAAACAGAACCATTTCCTATGTCATTATCAAACACAGAAAGGGAACGGGTACCACCTTCACAAGAAAAGGTTATTGTTAGTACTACAATAGGCAAGAGAAAATTTACCAATTTAATGCATATGTTAACCAATCACATTGCAATCTACAAGACAATAAATATGCCAAGACCACCCAAAAAAAGATGGGGCCGAGCGTTTTTTTTTTTGTGGGGGGGAGGGTTAATGTACTAGTTCTGACACTTGTATATGATTTTAACTTTAAACTTTCACTAATGATTCTGCTAACACCTGGACCATCTTTTATATATAGGATAGAAACAATTCTCATTGTAGTAAACTGAAAATGAAAAAAAAAAAAAAACGATGAGAGAGAAAGCAAGTAACAGATTCCTTGTCTAATGTCCTGATCAGGTAACTTCAATTTTCACCTTACATTGCTCATAATTGCCAGCATTACTCACACATACTGATATAATCACAAATTTTTATTGTGTTGATATCTTTTGTAATGATGATGTCTCCACCAAGAAATCACCTTATTGTCAAAGAAAGACAACTGAACAATCTTAACATAAATGCCTGCTTCTCCCTGCGTGAGTATTATCACATAATGAGTTTGTACATATTTTCTTATTTTGAATGTTCCTATCCATTTCATTTAAATCCATAGCGTTGGGTAGACAAAAAATAATTATCCAATTTCACAACTGCAGATTCAAACTTAGATGAAAACCTTCATGACATATAATGGAAGCTCGAGAGGTGGAAGGTGGAGCCAATGTATCCCATATAACCACATTAACACCATTGGAGCTATTTCCAGCTGCAGCAATGATTGATCCGCTTGAAGAGATAAAAGTGACATCCCTGCAAATGTTATTAATAGATTTAGTGTTATTTAAAAGCACAAGAGGGTGTTAGGCATGTCATAGAACCTGGCCAGCTAGAAACATCGTAACTAGTTTTGATTGTTTTTAGTTTACTTTCCCATTTAAAATAAATGAAAAAGTAGTCTTAAATTTCTTTCAAATGCACATTCCCTCCAAAAATAAAAAAATTGAGTATTTAGATTTTAGTGTTTTCACATGCACATTTCTACCAAAAGTTCTAACCTAAGTATTGACAAACTGGATATAAAATAAAACCAGTTCATTTGGTTCAAGATATATTAAAACAAACCATTTCTGTGGTTTGCCAAACACCACCCAACGAAACACAAATATCTTCCAAAACATGATTAAGATGAAAAGAAGAGTTACTCGAACTGCCTCATAAAACCAACAGAGATAGAATACATACGACGCATGGCTGTTGAAGCAAAGAGATGATTCTGTTGGACGAATGTTACTCCTCCCTCCTACCTCCAGCTGCCATAGGCATATGGTTCCATCTAAGGCGGCAGTAGCAAATCTGTGTCCACAGTAGTCAAACTGCAAAGCTGATATTGATGCAAGAGCATATGGTGGAGGGACATTTGCAGCAGGCAGCACCCCATAAGTTGCAGTAGCTTTATCTTTACCAAACTGCACTTATTACAATATACATCAGCCTTATCATTATGCCCTAAAAAGTGATAATGAGACAAACAATTCACAAACTTCACTAAAGAGCATGATTCAAACATCTGTCATGCATTGTACTCCACTCTTATATAGCTTTGCCTGCAGCGTGTTGGAGGCGTTTTCGAGGAATATATAAACCACTCAGAATGGACTGGTGGTTTGCTCAATATAACACAAAATGCAGTTTAGTGCTTAAATATGTCCGTCTGCTGAACAGACAAATGAATAATACGAGAAGCTCAAAGACTAGTTACGCATCTTCAGACAATTGTGCTATGATCAACCCAAAAAATCCCCATGCTATGACCAATAGCACTATCTATTCCACAAGCTCAACCAAGGGATAGATTATTCTATCTTAAAAAGACAACATATCAGATTTTATTTTTAGAAAGAAAACCTTGACAGGATTTTATTTTTCTGATAAGTAGAAAATATTAAATGGTTTCCCCTTTGCTCCACAAAATCTACAAGAATATTCCAAGAACAAAAACCCCTGAAGACAACTAATGCATTCCCAGATAACATACTGCAAATGCTACAATGTGATATCTGATTTATTACCTCCCATAAGTAAGTGTGTGTATTACTAGAACCAGCCAAGAAGAAAGGCCTAGAGGGGTGACTTGAGAGAGCCCTTGAGCATACATTCTCCACAGTAGCTGGTGGATCAACAAACTCCTCAAAGTCTTGTTGTATCTCCCAACCTAAGCCAGAGGCACCAATACCAGCATAACCTGGAATCCCAAATGCTCCACCACCTGTCAAGTCCCTGCCAGGCCTTGCCAAAGAGCCCGCACCAACAGTTGCTCCACCCAACCCAAGGTGTACCCCTTTCTTGCTCCCGAGACCAACTCCAGGTGATACAAATGTCGGAACCGGGGTCGATTCAGAGCCAGCCCACCCATTCTGTGGCCAATCAGCTTCTGACCAGATATAGTCTGACGGATCATTGAGAGATCTCCCATCTTCCCAATTAAAGAATATTATGCCCTGATTCAGATAGAATTTGACAATTAGTACTTGTGTATGCATATCATTCTCCCTTTGAGATGTCAAGGATGCACCAATGCACATCATTAAGCTGATTGGGTGAGTAGTAAATTAGTAATCTAGAATAACAGAATCAAGATTCAAAGATGCTACCAGGATGGCAGCTAATAAATAAATTGGGGGAAAATAAAGGACAAAGATAAACAATTAATGAGAGGCACGCAGGTAATGAAATAGACTAACAAAACATTGAAAAAAAAAAAAAAAAAAAAGCTTGATCACCCATCTAAACAGTACAAGGTAAAAGGTTGTGAATTTATTTTTTTTTTTTGATAAATAAGAATTTCATTAAAGAGAAAAAAGAAAGGAGACAAATACAAGTACACAGGCAGTGGACCTGAATGAAACCAGCATAAACTAAAGACAAACTGAACAATAATCAATCATGTCAGACAATGAACAAGAAGAATCTAAATGAGAAGCCTTAGCCCAACTAAGGAGGGTGTGCAGCAGGTGAAGTTTGAGGGCCGGGATAGATTTCTCCACCCCATTGAACGTTCTATCATTACGCTCCTGCCAAATACACCAAAGGAGACAGTGAGGGGTCATTTTCCAGATCTTGCCAGCCTCCGACTTATTGCGAGGACCATGCCAACAACTGAGAAGATCACCCACACCTCGAGGCATAACCCAGGTAATGCCAAACAGAGTCAAAACCACAGACCATAACTCCCAAGCAACCGGACAATGTAAGAGTAAATGATTAACCGACTCTCCACTCATCTTACACATGCAGCACCAATCCTGAATCATTACCCTTCTTTTTCTGAGGTTATCCGTAGTGAGGATCTTACCCAAAGCTGAAGTCCAAACAAAAAAGGCCACTCTTGGAGGAACTTTAGCTTTCCACACACCTTTCCAAGGAAAATAGTCTTGGGATGACGGGTGCATCAGAACAGAGTAAAAAGAACGAACCTCAAACAGCCCCCGACTTGACGGTGTCCAGCAAAGAGAATCTGCCACTCCCTGCCGGATTCTACTAGAGTAAAGAAGGGTCATGAAGGAATTGATCATCTCCAATTCCCAATCCTGGACAGATCGATTGAAGGCAATGTCCCAAACACAATTCGTACCTTGGAAGTGACAAAGGTCAGCCACTGAAGCCTCAGGAGCTCGGGCCAGCTGAAAAAGAGATGGAAACTGAGACCTCAAAGGAAGGTCCCCACACCACACATCATGCCAAAAACGAAGCCGAGAACCATCTCCGACTGTGTAAGATATATGCTGAGAAAAAACATCCCAGCCCGCCCTTATGTGCCTCCATAAACTTACCCCATGAGGAGTATTAACTCTGTTCGAAACCCAAAAATTTCCTTGACCACCATACTTACTATCAATAACTTGACGCCATAAGGAATTGGGCTCCGTGGAATATCTCCACAACCATTTTCCTAATAGCGCCTTGTTAAAAATAGCCACATCCCGAATACCCAAACCTCCACCAGAGAGAGGAGTGCAAACTTGATGCCAATTAACCAGGTGTAACTTGTGCTCCTCCTCTAGACCACCCCATAAGAAATCCCTCTGAAGCTTCTCATTACGGCGAGCAATGCTCATTGGAATGGGGAAAAGAGATAAAAAATATGTTGGGATACTAGAGAGCGTACTCTTAATAAGAGTCACACGCCCCCCCTTTGATAAATATAATCTTTTCCAGCCCGCTAACCTTTTCTCCAACTTCTCCACCACCCCAACCCAAATATCTTTCGCTTTAAACGAAGCCCCAAGGGGGAGTCCCAAATATGTGAGAGGTAAAGACGCCACACGACAACCCAATATTCCAGCCAACTCAGGGACATTAGTAACTTGACCCACTGGAACTAATTCTGATTTGCTCAGGTTAATCTTTAAACCAGATATAGCCTGAAACCATATAAAGACACCCCTCAAATACCATGCTTGCTCCGAGTCAGCCCCACAAAAAATCAGCGTGTCATCCGCAAATAAGGAATGAGATATGCTCAGCTCAACCCCAGTTGAGTTTCCCACAGAAAATCCAGAGATGTAACCTCCTGTCACCGCCCTCTCCAACATCCTACTCAAAGCCTCCATCACAATGATAAACAACATAGGGGATAAGGGGTCACCTTGGCGTAATCCTCGGGAAGTGGAGAAAAAACCATGAGCACTGCCATTAACAAGCACTGAGAAACGAACTGTGGCAATACAAGAGTATATCCATTGACGCCATCTCTCACTAAAACCACACCGCCTTAACATGTATAATAAGAAACTCCAGTTCACATGGTCATAGGCCTTTTCTATGTCCAATTTGCATAAAACCCCTGGGGAACCGGATTTCAAGCGACTGTCCAAGCTTTCATTAGCAACCAAGACTGAGTCAAGAATTTGCCTCCCCCCTACAAAGGCATTTTGGGAAACCGATATGAGCTTCGGCAATACCCCAGATAATCTATTAGCCAGAACTTTCGCTATGATTTTGTACATCCCTGTAACCAAACTAATGGGGCGGAAGTCCTTACACTCCTGAGCCCCAGGCTTTTTCGGAATCAAAGCCAAAAAGGTAACATTAAGACTTTTCACAAAATTCCTAGAAGTATGGAAATCATGAAAAACATTCATCACATCCTGCTTGATAATATCCCAACAGCTTTGGAAGAAAGCTAAAGAGAAACCATCTGGACCTGGAGCTTTGTCCCCACCCATATTCCGCACTACCCCCCACACCTCATCCTCAGTAAAAGCCCGGTCCAGCATGTCCCTATCTGATTCATCAATGGTAGAGAAGACCACCCCATCCAAAAGAGGTCGTCGCACCTCATCATCAGAAAATAGACCTTTATAAAAATTGACCAAGCCCGTACCAATCTCAGATTGATCCGTAGTAACTACCCCATTAACCACTAGGTGATCGATGGAGTTGAATCTACGATTCGAATTGGCCACACGGTGGAAAAATTTGGTGTTTTTGTCTCCTTCTCGAAGCCAAGTAGCCCGGGAAGTTTGTCTCCATTGTATTTCCTCCGACAAAAGTAATTTCTCAAATTCCGCCTTGAGATTTTCCTTAGTCACTCCTTCCTCAGCAGATAAAGGTCTGGTCTCTTCTACAAGATCCAGATCTTGGATCTGAGCTTGAAGGTCATTCTTTCTCAAATTAACATCCCCAAAAATTTCCTTGTTCCACCTCCTTCAAATCCACCTTTAGAGATTTTAACTTCTGGTTGAGAATATAGCTAGGAGACCCATTATAAAGATAAGAGTTCCACCACTGCTGGACCCTATTGTGGAAACCTTCACTCTTTAGCCACATATTCTGAAAACGAAAAGGGCTCTGTCTCTTTTGCATAAAACCACAACTCAACAAAATGGGGAAATGATCAGACAGGAACCTGGGCAGGCGCCTCTGAGCAATCCTGGAAAAGTGATCAGCCAAAAGAGGAGAGCAAAGAAATCTATCTAACCTTGATCTTGAACGAGCATTTGACCATGTGAAATTACCTCCATCCATGGGTAAATCCAGTAACCCCATAGAGAAAATAAAGTCTGTGAATTCCCTCATTGATGGCGAAAAATCAGTTGCTCCCACTCGTTCGGAAGGATAACGGACTATGTTAAAATCCCCCCCCACACACCACGGAACCTCCCACCAAGAAGCAATCCCCGCTAGTTCCTCCCACATCAAACTCCTCTCCACAGCCTCTATTAGGACCATACACCCCAGAAAAGGCCCATTCAAAACCCGTAGCTACCTCTCTAAACCTACAAGAGACGGAAAAATTTCCTATAGCAACATCTACCCGATCTACAACTCTTTTATCCCACATCAAAATGATGCCTCCAGAAGCCCCAACAGAGTCTAGACT
The DNA here is from genome assembly GCA_907173295.1 of Fagus sylvatica. NCBI lineage: Eukaryota > Viridiplantae > Streptophyta > Magnoliopsida > Fagales > Fagaceae > Fagus > Fagus sylvatica. Next base: position 27,325,709 of record OU015769.1, on the reverse strand, counting down.
AAGCCAATCCACATACCTGCACCTCCATAGGCTTCTAATCAGGCCCTGGGTTACTGCCATGAGCTTGGTCTCTTGAAAACACACTACATCAGCCTTCCAAATATGAAGCATATTACAGATACGAGCCCTTTTCACCCTATCATTTAAGCCCCTAACATTCCAAGAACAGAAGGTTTAAATTCATTTGGACAACATCAAAGCCCTCCCACTAGCTAAAGTTGTTCTTCTTGAGCTGCCCCCATCATAATTCACATTAGAAATTAAGATTCCGTAATTCCCTTGAAACGCGAGAGTTTTCCTTACCTGGTACCCCCCCAGGTTTAGAACCTCCAGTTTCAGCTTCAATTTCTCGCAACAAAGCCAACACCCTGTCTTCAAAACCCCACATACGAAGCTCCAAGAACCACCCCAAATTCCTCCATTTTCTCCATGACCCAGTCTGATTGAGGTCCCGAAACAACTTCTGGAACTTCGCTTTGCACAGAAACCTCCTGAACTTCAGTCTCCCCAATCCACTCCACCGCCGGATAATCAACCGCCAAGCGGCTCAATCCACTCAACTTGCTCATCCTCAACACCATCATCCCCTCCGATAAGTTGATCCGAGACTATCAAGGAGTATATATGGGCTGGGTCCTCGACTTTCCTCACCTCCGGGATCTCTATTATCTCCGACGACTCCGTAAATAGCTCAGTGGAAAGGAGCATAAAATGGGTTTGGAGAGAGGAGGAGCGGCGGTGGTTGCGGCATAAACAAACGTTTCCCCTGCCGTAACTGCATAAACCACATACCTTCTTCATCATCGGCATCCTCGGGAGTGGGCAAAGCAGCGACGGGATCGGGAATATACTTGATAGTGATACGGCGACCGTCACGGAGCTCCGGCATCCAATTAGAAGACGATCCCCAAGTTCGAGCGATGTCCTCGCCTGCTGGAGAATGCGAGATCGTCACCGCAGGTGCGAGAGAGCGGGTCTCGGTGTTCTCCGTCTTATCGGCTTGAAAATCGGAGATCTCATCAACGGCGCCAGGAGACGAGGTGAGATCGGCGCTCTCACCGGCACCTGATGATTCCCCAACTTGGAAAATGGAAAAACGATTCGAGACCGTCAGATCTGAAGTCTGATCTGAGTCCCGGCGCTCCGCCTCACCCGACCCGGTCTTGCCACCTTTCTTTTCCAGATTACCCATA
>OU015769.1:27134702-27324416 GCA_907173295.1 Fagus sylvatica | reverse complement strand
CCACAATAAACAAAGAGGAGCTAAATTCTAGATATCCGAATAGTGCTTCCCAAACCAATTATGCCACCCAAACAAAAGATCCAGAACTCTCTGCGGCATAACCCACTGAGTATGAAATAAACGAAAAATAAAAATCCATAACTCATACGCTGCTGGGCAATGTAATAATAAATGGTCAACGGTCTCCCCATTGGAGCGACACATACAACACCACCCCACCAATGTGTAACCTTTCCAAATAAGGTTGTCACAAGTAAGAATCTTTTCCCATGCTGCCGTCCAAATAAAGAAAGACACCCGAGGCGAAGCTTTAACCGCCCAAAATACTTTTCCAAGGGAACAACACTCCTGGCCTATCATTCAAAACATAGTAAAAGGAGCGAGAATCAAAGACACCATTCTTACGAGGCTTCCATCTCAACCCATCAAGCCTCTCGTTGGTAACATAAAAGGAAGTGAGGAGTTTAAAAAACTCTACCACAACATCAAGCTCCCAATCATTGAATTTACACACAAAGGTAACATTCCACTCTCGAGGACCCCCTACAGTCGATCTTAGTAGGACAAAATCAATTGTCACCTCTCGATGAGATGAGCAAGTATAAAGGGTCAAAAATCTATCCATCAAAGCCATATCCCCACACCACTTGCCAAAACCGAATTCAATTTCCTGAGCCAACCACAAACTCAATGTGTTGGAAGTAATCAGCCCACCCTAGCATAATGCCTTTCCAGACACCACAACCATACGAGCCTCTACTATGGGCAGTACACCACCCGCCCAAATCTACACCATACTTTTCTACTAAAACACGACGCCAGAGATTTTGTTCCTCTAACCCAAATCTCTACAACCATTTCCCTAAGAGAGCCTTATTGAATAGACACAAACTCCTCACATCCAACCCCCCTTTTTCTTTTGGGGTGCACAGCTTATCCCAACCCACCAGGTGATATTTAAACTCATCACCCATACCCCCCCCCCCCAAAAAAAAAAAAAATGATAAAACTTAAATACAGTTTCTTAGTTTAGGTAAATTAGGTTACCCAATTGAATTCAAACACATAGTTGCATTAACCAATGAAACATAAACAATGTTATCTTTTCCAAGAATATTTAAATTCAATGTATTTGAATTCAACTAGGAACCTAATGTACTTGACCTAAGGAATTGTACCTAAGTTTTACCTTTGAAAAAAATTGTTTTTACACATGAATTTCATCCTGAATTTTTTTTTTTTTTAAATGACAAAATTCATGTGTAAAATTGAACTTTTTCAAAGTTCAGGAACGAAAAACAAGCTTTTCAAAGTTTAAGAACGAAAAACAAATTTCACATAAAGTTTAGGGACGAAAACAATAGTTTAGCCTAAAATATATATCATGCAAAAAGCGATTGAATTGCCATGCCAGAAGCCTAGAATTATATTCATCCAATGCTTCAGACCCTAGAACAAATGAACTGTGACCCTAAGGCTAAGAGGAAAAAGAGAAGAGGAGGGCGGGGGCATTGAGAAAAGAAAGAGAAATCTAAATTTTCTTTTCTCAAGTACAAAACCCAATAAATAGCAAGTGGTAAATAAAAGAGAACAAAGGAATAATCACAGTAAACTACTGTTTTTGAGAGAATTACAAATAATCATTCACTCAACTAATTAAAGAATCCAATTGATTTGGATCATACGAGGTCAATTTTGTTATGTTTCTTCAAACATATACATGCAAAAATTTAGCTGGAAGATATATACAAAAAATTGGACCTTCCTATCGTGCTTCATAGCTTGCCTGCAGAACATGATAAGCAATGAGAAGCAATATATACTCAGACAAAAACCTTCACTAAAGCCAGGCATCCTGACATCTTTCCTTCAGAAACATCATAGTCAACTGAATATTTATTCCTTTCAGTTTGGTCATATAACAGGAAAAGGATTTTTCTTGGCTCCGGAAGGGGCTACATGAATTACTTCAGTGGCCTTCATTTATACTGCTTTTATGCAGGCTAAAACCGGGGTGAGAGACATAGAAAGGTTTACCAGAAAGGACTTACCAGCTCTCCACTTCCTAACGGAAGGAACTGCACAAAAAGCTGGGCGCATCCGAGGCTCTCATAGTGAGTCTTTTCAAAACTGAAGGGTGCGGACATGCATTGCTGACCATGTAAAGATATGTGAACAATAAGCACCAGAATGAGCAACGTGGAAAATTGCACCAACCTTCCCCTACTCACTGTTTATGGAATCAGAATTTACAGATTTTCATTGCGCAATATTAGTTCCCATGAGCACAGACATATCTTGGCTTAAAAGTCTTCCAAGTCCCCATATTGCTACTATTTAAGATCTACCAGCTTTACAGTGCCATCTCCACCACATGTTAGAAAACCATGTGAAAAAACTTGTATATCTGTAACAGCAGCCTGTTACATAGGAATATGTTTTACTTTAGTACAGGGATACCACAATTAAAAAAATTTTCTTTCCACAACCATACCAAATTCTATGTTATGTTAACAAACTTAAATGCTAATTCTAAAGTTCAGAATGATTCAAGAGCAAAAGGGTACCCGAACAACTCCGCCAAAGCCTCGAGAGCTCGGTTGCAAAAAGGTGTGTCTTTCATGCAATTTCGACCAGTGATATACTAACTTCGCTCTTTTGGCATCCCAAAGTTTGACATCTCCATCCTTGCTTCCCGTTAAGAACAAACTAGTATTCGGGACCGTAGATATTCTGGTGATACTCCCTTCAGACCATTTGATTAAAAAAATTAGATTTAAAGAATCATGCATAACTTGTTATCACATAAAGAACATGTCTGTACCTAAGTGAGCCTTTGGTATATACCAAAGCATTCCGTTTCGATTCTGGTCCCCAACATTCTTACCAACCCCTGCCCGCATGTCAGAACTTGAAGATGGGCTAATGCTTCGTTCACCATTATCAGTGTGTCTGTGCCTTTTAGTCCTACCAGTAGCAATGTACCGGAAGTCATGGACTCCAACATCACCACCACTACCGCCAGTCAAAATAAGAGGAGAAACAGAACCATTTCCTATGTCATTATCAAACACAGAAAGGGAACGGGTACCACCTTCACAAGAAAAGGTTATTGTTAGTACTACAATAGGCAAGAGAAAATTTACCAATTTAATGCATATGTTAACCAATCACATTGCAATCTACAAGACAATAAATATGCCAAGACCACCCAAAAAAAGATGGGGCCGAGCGTTTTTTTTTTTGTGGGGGGGAGGGTTAATGTACTAGTTCTGACACTTGTATATGATTTTAACTTTAAACTTTCACTAATGATTCTGCTAACACCTGGACCATCTTTTATATATAGGATAGAAACAATTCTCATTGTAGTAAACTGAAAATGAAAAAAAAAAAAAAACGATGAGAGAGAAAGCAAGTAACAGATTCCTTGTCTAATGTCCTGATCAGGTAACTTCAATTTTCACCTTACATTGCTCATAATTGCCAGCATTACTCACACATACTGATATAATCACAAATTTTTATTGTGTTGATATCTTTTGTAATGATGATGTCTCCACCAAGAAATCACCTTATTGTCAAAGAAAGACAACTGAACAATCTTAACATAAATGCCTGCTTCTCCCTGCGTGAGTATTATCACATAATGAGTTTGTACATATTTTCTTATTTTGAATGTTCCTATCCATTTCATTTAAATCCATAGCGTTGGGTAGACAAAAAATAATTATCCAATTTCACAACTGCAGATTCAAACTTAGATGAAAACCTTCATGACATATAATGGAAGCTCGAGAGGTGGAAGGTGGAGCCAATGTATCCCATATAACCACATTAACACCATTGGAGCTATTTCCAGCTGCAGCAATGATTGATCCGCTTGAAGAGATAAAAGTGACATCCCTGCAAATGTTATTAATAGATTTAGTGTTATTTAAAAGCACAAGAGGGTGTTAGGCATGTCATAGAACCTGGCCAGCTAGAAACATCGTAACTAGTTTTGATTGTTTTTAGTTTACTTTCCCATTTAAAATAAATGAAAAAGTAGTCTTAAATTTCTTTCAAATGCACATTCCCTCCAAAAATAAAAAAATTGAGTATTTAGATTTTAGTGTTTTCACATGCACATTTCTACCAAAAGTTCTAACCTAAGTATTGACAAACTGGATATAAAATAAAACCAGTTCATTTGGTTCAAGATATATTAAAACAAACCATTTCTGTGGTTTGCCAAACACCACCCAACGAAACACAAATATCTTCCAAAACATGATTAAGATGAAAAGAAGAGTTACTCGAACTGCCTCATAAAACCAACAGAGATAGAATACATACGACGCATGGCTGTTGAAGCAAAGAGATGATTCTGTTGGACGAATGTTACTCCTCCCTCCTACCTCCAGCTGCCATAGGCATATGGTTCCATCTAAGGCGGCAGTAGCAAATCTGTGTCCACAGTAGTCAAACTGCAAAGCTGATATTGATGCAAGAGCATATGGTGGAGGGACATTTGCAGCAGGCAGCACCCCATAAGTTGCAGTAGCTTTATCTTTACCAAACTGCACTTATTACAATATACATCAGCCTTATCATTATGCCCTAAAAAGTGATAATGAGACAAACAATTCACAAACTTCACTAAAGAGCATGATTCAAACATCTGTCATGCATTGTACTCCACTCTTATATAGCTTTGCCTGCAGCGTGTTGGAGGCGTTTTCGAGGAATATATAAACCACTCAGAATGGACTGGTGGTTTGCTCAATATAACACAAAATGCAGTTTAGTGCTTAAATATGTCCGTCTGCTGAACAGACAAATGAATAATACGAGAAGCTCAAAGACTAGTTACGCATCTTCAGACAATTGTGCTATGATCAACCCAAAAAATCCCCATGCTATGACCAATAGCACTATCTATTCCACAAGCTCAACCAAGGGATAGATTATTCTATCTTAAAAAGACAACATATCAGATTTTATTTTTAGAAAGAAAACCTTGACAGGATTTTATTTTTCTGATAAGTAGAAAATATTAAATGGTTTCCCCTTTGCTCCACAAAATCTACAAGAATATTCCAAGAACAAAAACCCCTGAAGACAACTAATGCATTCCCAGATAACATACTGCAAATGCTACAATGTGATATCTGATTTATTACCTCCCATAAGTAAGTGTGTGTATTACTAGAACCAGCCAAGAAGAAAGGCCTAGAGGGGTGACTTGAGAGAGCCCTTGAGCATACATTCTCCACAGTAGCTGGTGGATCAACAAACTCCTCAAAGTCTTGTTGTATCTCCCAACCTAAGCCAGAGGCACCAATACCAGCATAACCTGGAATCCCAAATGCTCCACCACCTGTCAAGTCCCTGCCAGGCCTTGCCAAAGAGCCCGCACCAACAGTTGCTCCACCCAACCCAAGGTGTACCCCTTTCTTGCTCCCGAGACCAACTCCAGGTGATACAAATGTCGGAACCGGGGTCGATTCAGAGCCAGCCCACCCATTCTGTGGCCAATCAGCTTCTGACCAGATATAGTCTGACGGATCATTGAGAGATCTCCCATCTTCCCAATTAAAGAATATTATGCCCTGATTCAGATAGAATTTGACAATTAGTACTTGTGTATGCATATCATTCTCCCTTTGAGATGTCAAGGATGCACCAATGCACATCATTAAGCTGATTGGGTGAGTAGTAAATTAGTAATCTAGAATAACAGAATCAAGATTCAAAGATGCTACCAGGATGGCAGCTAATAAATAAATTGGGGGAAAATAAAGGACAAAGATAAACAATTAATGAGAGGCACGCAGGTAATGAAATAGACTAACAAAACATTGAAAAAAAAAAAAAAAAAAAAGCTTGATCACCCATCCAAACATTACAAGGTAAAAGGTTGTGAATTTATTTATTTTCTATCTCAAAAAAAGTTCAAACAATTTATGCAATCAAATATGATTATTTCACCAAAGCGGGGTTTTAACTTCTTTTTTGTGCTTAACATATATTGGTCAATTGGAAACTCCAAGATCCATCATGCCAGCCTACATTTGTACATAGTTTGTTCGTGTCAATAGGAGTAACATACCCATTTGGAAGTGCATGTGGAATGCAATATGCATACTAGACACATAACTCACACTATTTGAGACAGTTGATCAACTTAAACATACAACCTCTGGCTGGAACCCAAAGATCATACAAGACACAAATTGGAGCAATCTAGAAACAAAAATAGAAGTTTTCACCAGATGCCCACCAAATTAAATGCTTCAGATCGCAAGCTAGAGTTTATGTGCCGAGACTAACCTTACGATTGCTAGCAAGTGCAGCTTGCCCTTGATCAATAGAGTTGATACACAATGCCTGCTCAAGAAATGAAGTTTAGTCACTGTAGAATGCACTAGGAGAGCTATGAAGATGTTCAGAGCCTACATGCCATTTCTGTATAATTCAATACTAAGATATACTGTGAAAGAAAGAAACAAATTTAATAACAAATAATAAAACAAAAAAGAACAAAAAAAGGAAGGAAATATTACCTCCAAAAGCTCCCCATTTCTCTTATAAATTTCTCTAGGGTTTTGGAAAGTTGTAACCTCCTTTTTAAGTGTTGTATCTTTCTGCCAGGAACTTAGAAAAGTAGGGCCATTACGAAATAGCCCTCTAGCAGGTGATCTGGCTTCACTACTGGCAGAAGTACTGCTAGTCATACCATCATATGTGTAAGATTCCTCTGTTTCATGTACTCCCAGACCAATATATTTATCACTCCATGCTTTAGAGGGTTTATGATCAAAACAATGTGACAAATTTATGTTTTCACGTGCAAAGCCTTCAAATAATATCTCAGAATCAACACAGATATCCCATAGTGTTTCAGAAGACTTATCTTTGTTTTTCATGATGTCAACACTTACAGTACCCTCATAGAGGGCTCTGGGTTGAGGCTGACTAGATTCTTTTAACCATAGAAGAGTATTTACCTGCAATCCATTCTCTATTTTATGCCATAGAAATGATGCAAGTTGTTCCACATGATAAGAAGAAAGATGTGTAAGTGTGGTCTTCAGTAACTCTGCCAAGCTCAATGAGACCAGCCTGATCTCTTCTGTTGTACTGTTGCCATCAGATTCCAAATTTTCAACTTTATCGGACACCAAATCTAGCTTCTGTTTCATGAATCTCGCCATGTGTTGCCACGAACAAGCGCCTATAATTTGCCATCTTTCATCTTCTGGTATTGAATGCATTACACCTATGGCTTCTTTATCTTGCACAGTATTTATAGCCGGAAGGCCCTCTCCTTTCTCATCTATTAATAGATTCCGAACCAGCAACTCTACAATCTGGGGAAGCAGTTTCTTCAAATTCGTTATATCAACTTCATTTGCAGTGTGCCCATTAGTATACATGATCAAGAGGGGTTGCACCATCAGAAAGAGCACGTTTGAGTTTTTCTGAAGCCAAGCAGATGCAAAATGTACATAATACTCAAATAAATCAAGAAAAATAAGGGGTTTCACGATGTGGTCTTCAGTGACAGAGTCAGATATCACTCTCAAACTAGCTCTTAAACTCCACAACGACAATATAAGCCCTTGAAAGAAGTACCCCCAAGCATCTAACCACTTAGACCTACTTTCAGCAGACACATCATTCTCAATATAAAATGACTTCGGTTGAGGGCAAGTTATACTGCAGGCAGTAATAAACCGTGAAAATAAAAGGGAAATTTCTTGGGTAGCCTTCAAGAGTGGCTTATGCAGAAGAGGATATGTGAGGAAACTGTCAACTGTATGGCTCTTATCTTGCGACTGATATTGAGAAGTATAACCATGCAATATATCGTATCCAATAAACAAGAGGCCATGATTGCACAGTGAGACTAACATCTGTTGAAAGGGATTAAGCAAAAATAAATCAGTCGCTGGAAAGTATATGCCAGACATGTTAATAAGAAGTAAACGAATCATACTCCATAGACTACATACCATGCTAATTATACAAGCAGGAACCAAGGAAAGCCTCTGCTCAAACTGTGCAAGCCCTATATATAACTTATGCTGGAAGTTCTCAAGTAATTTATCATTTTGATGAATGTTATACTCCTTGGAGCATGTACTAGCTCCAACAGATCCTACAATGATGTCTGGCCAACTTGGATGTTCTCTCATCAATTTTGAGAAGTATGGAAGTGCCAAGTCTAATTTATCATGGGACTCCAGGTGTAAAGCTACATCACCTGAAAGCCAGTTCGAGGAATCAGGTGGAGAAGGCTTTAGAATCCTGTATGGAATTTCAAAATTTCCAACATCATCTGAGCAACTCCCTTCATCTGTATTCTCAAGTATGCTCTGGGAAGAAGAATGGAACTCCAAAGCCTCAAGCTACAATGAACATGAGAAATATTGGTTACAGTTCTGTATTGGAAACATGATAACATACACATAGACAGGGCCTGAGGTTGAGTTAGTCACCAACAAAAAAAAAACCCAACAGATAAAAACACCTAACAAATTATAAGAAATTTTATAAGAATTTCAATTTCAATCTTTGGAGTTCAGGGTTGGGGTAATAGCTAGTTAGATATGTCAAAATTTAGGCAGCTTTCAGCAGGTTGTTTAGGCTATTAATGGACATCTTAGCTCCAAAAGCCCTTCTACCAATCAAAAAAAAAAAAAAAACTCCAAAAGCACTTCTAGATAAGTTAGGGTCGTTTGGTAGATCCATAGTTGTAAAAACCTGAATCAAATCGTGAATCGATTTTTCATTTTTTTTTTTTTGTTTCATCCACTATTAGTAGATCAAACGCTCTTCTTTCTCTGATCTTTCAGAGTAGATCTTTCCTTATGTCGTATCATATTGTGTATTGTAAGATATACAAACACTTTATAAAATTTATTAAAAATTATAGATATACATATGTAAACGGTATATTAATTATAAACTTGGAACATATACAAATAATTACTAATTTAATCATTACTTATGCAATGATATTTAACAAAACTAACTTAATAATTCAAATAAAATATATTCATAACATCCAAATTCAAATTGATCAAACGTAAAAATGTTAATACATGATATATAAGCCAAAATATTTTATTTTCCTCATCATATTGCCTAATCAAATTCATCTCCATAGTCCAAGTCAATGTTACTATCGTCTTCATCTTGCAAAATCATCTCATCATTGACATCTTCTTCATGTCCACGGAGAGACAAGGAAAAATATATATTTTAAAGTTAAGTGCCAAATGTGTGGTCCAAATGTTGTAGGGAATGAGTGAAGAAGAAAAAAAACTCATGGACATGTAGGGCTCAACCAACCTATCCCAACAATTTTGTGTTAACAACAAGTCCAACAACTAGTAGGACTCAATTCCAGGCAAAAATTATAGTAAAACCCAATTTGAACACATATGTCTATATATTGTCCGATACACTACGATTCATATGATACGTTACGATTCATGAGCATGTCCGATACGCATTTACTATACAATACTTTTTGTACTCAATTCGATACATAATTGCGTATTGTATGATACTAACAACTATGGGTGGATCCATTGGGAAGCCATTCTCACAAATTTATTCTATAAAAGAAGTATGACTTTCAACCATTATGGATTGCTTCATCCAAGCATAACATCTTGAGTTTTTTTATAAGACACATGCTTGGTTATGTCAAATATGGTAATTGCTATATTTACACAGAAATGACAAATAGGAATAGCATGAGTGGGTAACTACAAAAGAACTTTTTGTATCTCAACTTTTCATTAACAGATGTAGCTTGAAAGTCATGCAGAAAAAGTGGGAAATTTCATAGGTTTAAATAAACAAAAATGGTCAGATATGCCAATAAATCTGAACATACACAAATTATTTAATAAAACGCAACTGAAACACTATGTACACATTTAGCACATATAAACCCATGTTAAAATAGCATGAACTGTAAATTGAACTTACAGGAAGCCCACATCTTTTTAAGGCAGTAACTGTCATCAAAGTTGCCCACCTAACCAGAACTGCAGTATTTTGCTCCCCTACAGCATTCCTCATGCTATTTTTGGTGGCTAGCGCTAGGCAATAAAGACCGATATTTGGATCCAAAAAAGCAACATGTTTGGACAAAAGTGTGGACTTTTCAGTCACAGGATTGATCTGGAAATGAAGCATGATAAAGAATGATTGCAAGTAATTCTCCAGTTCCCACTGCAAATCAAGAACAAGTCCTAGTAAGTTATGACATCATCAAAACCAGGGAGATCTTATACATGCAGCTGTTTACTAGAATGGCCTTTTGAAAAGAAAAAAAAAAAATTGATATATATAAATCCCTCGAACCTCCAGCAGGCTTGCTAGCCAGTAGTTGCCTTTCTCAATTGCTGATGGAAGCAAAAACTTTGTTATTAGATGATGCTGTAATGGTCCACCATGCCCCTCAACAAGCCGACAAATTACTAGTGCAAGTTGTTCATCCCCAAGGTTCTTTGTGCAAACACTAAGAGCAGAATAAGTATCTCCTCCAAGCAAAAAGAAAGCAACAGCCAGCTCTAGCTGATGTCTCCCCATTAAAACATAAGCATTCTTCAGAGCAGCTGCCTTATTTTTCTCCTCCTATAGCAGTAATTAATGCAGACGCAAATTAGTGAAATAACGAGTTCATTGTTCATCTAAATTGTCACATACTAACACTGACAAAGGAATAAGAAAGAGATGGATGTTTTAAGTGATTAGCTTCTACCAAGAAATAAATTCCGAAATCTGCCTCCTTCCTAATTGTTTTCTCTAGATTTCAACAAATAAATCAATTAGTTAACACCATATAACTTTACACTATACCTGAAAATTACGCGCAAGAAAACCCACCAAGGGCTTATCCTTCTCATTTTTGCTGATTTTGAAAAGGCCAGCCAGCACTTGGAGTCTATTCAATGCTATATATAACAATGCACAATCCTTAGGATCTCTGTTCTTCAGATATTGTACTCTTGCCAGTTTCTCTATCTACAGTGAAAAAACCTGTATTAAATTTATTTTAAACGGTAAAGATACAGACTAGAACTCTGCTCTTTTTTTTTTACAAGTAAAATAATTTTATACAAAAGAGGAATCAGCTCAATTACACAAATATCGAACTACTTTTAAAGAATTACGATCTCAGATTCAGTAGGCCTAAAAAAATATACTCACTAAATTGTCTACAGAAACAGGTGTTGCTACTCCTGTCAATAACGATCAGTGGCCAAAAGAAAGGTGGGGGGAGGGTAAGCACTGCATGTTTATCAATCAGAGACAATAAATGCCACAGAATACATCCAAAATAGTAAGAGGATAATAAAAAATTTCCTTGTAGACACCTATGCTTATAGCTTATGTGAAATCAACGTCTCTCCCTTGCATCACTGGCTTGGTTGCCAGCATATAAAGATTAACAAAACAGAACAGACAGAACCAGAAATTGTCAGCCAGGTTAAACAGCATAGTCTTGTGTATTCAGTTACCCTGCAAATGCTACAGGCAATTCTGGTACTGGTTGATAAAACAAACTGTTTCACGTACTGCTCAGAAGCCAAACTCAGTCCACCAGATGGACGTAAGAATCATCTGACAAGACATATATCCATCTGAGTATCCAACTCACTTCAATTCAACAAGCAAAGAATGATTCACATTACTTTCCAAGAATAGACCATATGTCCAAGGAATTAACAATGCCGGTAGGTTATGTAGTGCCCATCAGAGTCAAATTAATCAGACATTATGCACAAAACATTACTCAGGTAAAAAGGACAGAGTCCCTTTCTGTTACTATTTAAACATTGAGCCATTTTCCTAAGATAGCGCACAGAACAAGAATAATGATATAATAGCTCTAAACATTACCCGTGCACGCAGTTGTGTTGTATTAGTAAACCAAAATCCAACTCCCATCGCCCGCATTTCTTGCCAAGATGGTTCATTAGGTAGAACAGCACCAAATAAATTTTCTTGACAATCAGAGTGGTAGGCCCATACAACCATCCCAGAGTCAACATCCAACTCTCTCACAGACGCTGTTCTACCAAGCCTTTGGAAAAAATGTAATTGCTGAAACCTCAATGCCACCCAAAACCTAAATGGGGAAAAAAAGGAGATTGACATTAAAAGCCAAAAAAAAAAACAGAAGATACAATTCCATAAATAAAAACTAAACATGATGCGCATCACTTTAGGGGGAAAAAGAAAAATAGGGAAAATAAAGTCAGCAATTAACCACACATTCTAAAAGCACAAAAAAGTCACCCAAAACGGTCTAAGGCACCAATCTAATTTATATAACTTCACAGAAGAGGTATGCCAAGCGGGCGGAGCGCTCATTATCCTTACCGTTCTCTCTAAAAAATTAAGAGTAAAGAAATATAATACAACACTGCAATATTTTTTGATAGGTAAGTTGTCCATGCACCTAGCGGGTTTTGAACCCACAAACCTCCCCCCTCCACCCACACTTGTGAGAGAAGAAGTGCCATTGGAACCAAGACTCATTGGCATAATTCAACACTGCATCATTACATGATATTAACTCAACAAGGGCACTACAATATCTGGATAAGGATCCTCTCCATTTGTTTGTGAAATTGATAGAAGCCAATTCACAGTGAAGATTTATTCTCCACAAATCTAAATATGTACATAATGCCATATCATTTACCATGGCTTATTATCTAATATTTAGTGGAATGAAAATTAAATAACATGACACAATGCAAAAGTTTATATTTGTCAAAATTACATCTTAACCATGAAATGGTCTCTACCCATTTCAAAGCTAAATGGAGAGTATCCTAATCCCAAAACACAAAGGTGGTAATTTATCTTGAATCTTACTTCAAATAAATACTCTTTTTTTTTTTGATAAATTACTTCAAATAAATACTTAATTTATGTGTCTCTTATTATTACTAGTCAAAGAACTCCTATATCTTGCTATTATCTTCTCTCTTTTTTTTTCATAAAGAATCCAATTTGATGAATTTGTGCCTTGTAAAATCCACAAAAGTTAAGAACGGCCATTGCACCGACACCCAAGTAAGAGTGGCAATGTCATGGTTTATGAGGAGGGCACAAAACTCATGTTAGAGCAACAAGAAGTTGGAAAATTTCACATGTAAGCTAAGAACTTGCTCCCCGTGTACACAGGCAGTGTACTACGGATGCTACAAAAAATCATTTAAAGGTACATATATCTAGAAACTCCTTGAGTGAAGAAAAAGAATAACCACTAAAAGCAGGCATCCAATCATGCAAAGAATGCAATAAAAACATTTTTCACTCCACATGCAAACATTCTACGCCTTTGAATGTACACTGGTTCCGTTCTCTCCAAATAGTCCATATAATACATAATGGGATAGCCCCCCATATATCCACAGAGCGATGCCAACCAAAACCCCCTTTCCAACATGCTAGCAAATCTACCATCCTATCTAGAACACTTCTCTCACTTTGCTTTTAGCATTTTGAGCCACACAAGATTGTGAATGCAACCTCTTCAATAGTCAATGACTATTTAATAAATGGTTTTTACATTATCTAAAAAATTGTCATTATATGAATATGCCGCAGTATAGAAAAGATTCAGTTGAAGCATAAAAGCTTTTGGCAAGTAAATCTTGCAGAAAGAATATAAAAAATTAAATAATAATAATAATAAAAAAAAAAAAATTACATGCACACCATGGGAAGTTATGTAATTCATCAGATTCAAAAGTACCTTCGCCCAGGTTCATCAAGACTTTCATAGGTAGAAGTGTGTGGATTACTAACTTCACCAAGAAGATCTATAATTGCAAGAATTTGCATCTTCTCATTGTTGTTTATAGTTGCTAACCGATACAAGTCCTCAAGAGGCTTAACAAAGCCACTAAGTTCAGATTTTGTGGAAGAGGAAGGAAATGCATTATTGGAAGCAATAGACTCAGAATTGAATGCAAACAGGATCGTGCTGCTCTGAAACTGTGACGATGTTGTGACCAAATCTCCACCCCATTGAAATCCTTGATCAGTTGAATTTCTCAAGAGAATTCCTTCAAAATAATTTGACAAAAGGATCTGTGGGATAGAGTGGCTAGACTTTGCAAGGATATTTTTCGTCTTAGAAGCAAAATTAGAAGTAAGAGATTCAACAAGATGCCTCACAGCCATGTACGCACGCTTCCAATTGCCTAAACAAATTAGAGATAACATGCTTCAATTAATACATTGAAACAAATGCTTTCCAACAGGAGAATCCTAAGCTAAAGAAGCAATATTTGGTCTACAAATGTCAAAACTAGTTTCACAGGGGAACCGGTAATTAACACGAGAGAAGAAAGAACAGAAAAAGTGAGGAGCACAAATACATAATTGCACAACAAACAACGTAAACTACCAAGCTAAATTACCCATGAGGGATGCTAAGCATAATGCACACATTAGCAAACTCCTTATTTATAATTTCATGGAAAAATTGTTCCAAAATCTATGACTTTAGCAAACTACCATGTATTGAGCAAGATTAATTGATTGATTGCCATGTCAAAACATAATTAAGCGCTGTCCATTTACATCATGCAATTAAAAGAGGATATGACCACAGATAAATTACAAGGGAATAAAAGATTATGAAAGAGAAGAGACGGCCAGAATAAGTTCTATCAGGACAGAGCATTAGTCTGAAGAATTCACAAACCCACATATGTAGAATCCTTCATTCATGTTGCAAGAAAAGCATAATTTAGTATGCTTAGGTTTTGGTCTCCATCTAAACAACACCAAAAACATAATTAGTTTAATAAAATGAGCACATTAACCAATTGAATGAATGTTTTATTTTTGGGTTTCATTTTTTTTTATAAGTAATAATTTTATTCAAAATGGCTTTGTGTGCATAAAGCATGCACTCAAAGCAAGATTACAAATGTAAATCCGAATTATCAGAAGTATTGTTTTCGTCCTTAAACTTTGCATGAAATTCGTTTTTTATCCTTGAACTTTAAAAAGTTCGTTTTTCGCCCCTAAATTTTGAAAAGGTTCGTTTTTACACATAAATTTCGTTTCTGATTTTTTTTTTAAATGACGAAATTCATGACTAAAAACGAATTTTTTCAAAGTTTAGGGACGAAAAACGAACTTTTCAAAGTTCTAAGGACAAAAAACGAACTTCATGCAAAGTTTAGGGACGAAAACAATAGGTTAACCTTCATGATATTCATGCTAACAACATCCAAGAAAGGCTAGCCAAAGACTGGCAGAAACTAATTTTTGCTTGAAATAGAGTATATAGATGTAAGAAGGCAGGGTGACATGGAAAGATACAATAAGTCTAATGCCACAAAAAATCACAACTATTTTCACTAATGTTGAGGTGGCAAGTAGTTATTGTCTTATTGATGTACAATAAAAAGATGTCAGTGGTGGGCCCATCTGAAAGAGATGTTGCACCAATCACAACTTGCCACCTCCTTAAGTGGTGAAAAAAGTTGTGAAAATTTTTATGTTTCTAGCATTGCTCTTGAAAGATAACTTGATTAAGAATATCAGTCGCTAGGTTCTCCCATAACAATGGATCAGATAATAGAAAAAAGAGGCAAAGAAACAGTAAAAATATGTCAACAAAATGATCTATCAACAAATGCAGCTAACAGGTCTATTGATCCATCAACCATTCTTTCCTTTGCAAATCTCACCAACAAAAATTCCTAGCATTTAGCATAAACAATGTTCTATGCACAAGTAAAATATGACCAGTAATGAAACAACTGCATAACAAGGAAGATTCATGAAGTATGGTTTCTGTCGTATTCATCTTTGCACCTAAAATAAAAATTTATAACAACTATTATCTCAGTCAAATTTCTAACTTCTGAAGCTTTGGGAGGAGGGCAGTACGTCAAACACCTAAATTCTGAAGCTTAAAAAGGTCAAAGCACTTAAATCGGAGTTTCAAGCAAATAATTACCAATTCATAATACCTGAATATATATTCATAAAGAGTGCTTCAGGATGATAACTGGGCACAGATCCGCCAACCCTCTCCACTACTTCTAGCATGTTCCATAAACCAAGCTGGGAACCTGAACCACGTATCAATGGAACCCCTGCTACAAACAGATTGCTAGAGAGATAATCATCCTTCTTATTAATCTTTACAGGCAGCCCAGTCTTGCATTCCCCACTACCATTTTTAATTGACAATTCTTTGAAATCACCAATGTCATCATCAGTGAAAACTGCAGAAAGAATGCCCTCGCCTGTTCCACCATCACAATTGAGGAAATTTTCATTGATGTAATTCATCTGGCACTCAGCCTGATGTTTTTTATGCTCAAGGAACAACCACTGACTATATACAGAGAAGTAATTATCATGAATAATCACAGCTGCAGCCCTGGGTCCCCAAAGCAAGTCGTGAATGGGAGGGAGAGTATGAGCAAATGCAATGCAAACCCATATGTCCATTTTCAAAGATTTTCCAGAGTTCAACAAAGTCTGACCACCACAACGCCTCTGAGCATATACCTGCAACTCATTCTGCATGCAAACTCCAAGTAATAACTGACCATTTCCTAAAGTTAACCAATTTAAAGCAACGACTTTGTCAAGGATTAATGTATCTTCTAACATAAAAGTTCCTGCACCTGTAAGGTGTACAGAGTGCCATATATGAAGGGTGCTGACAGATTTTGGATGATATTCCACTGAGACAGTTGCAATCTTCTGACCACTACCAGTCAAGCATATAGCACTAATGGGGCCTTGATGTGCAACAAACATACCCACAAGCTGCCATGGTACATGAAGGGTTGAGGATCTATAAAGGTTACTTCTCCACAGTTTCAAAGTACCATCAGAGCACCCTGTGGCCATAATATATGCGGGATAACTACAAGAAAGATCATCTGTTGAAACGACCTTTTGTTGTTCAAAAGTCAGACTACCTGGACAGACCACAGCAAAACTTGTAACCTGATCATGGGAGTGAGGATCTGGTAAATATGATGAGCTAGGATTTACACCAAGACAATATCTTTTACCAGCAAAAGAACTTTTGAATTTCCATGTGCTGCCTTCAGCAGAATCTTTAGTACCAAAATTACATTCACAGGAGCTTACAGATAAATCATAAGAATGTAGGGTGATTTCCCATGACAGAGCCTGAAACCCTTTCATCCATATCCCCAAAAGCATAAATTTATTATACTTGAAGGTTTTATTGCAAGTTGAAGACAAAGGAATTGAATAGATATTTGTGGGACCATCCTCATACGGACCATGACCAGTAAAAGGAATAGTGAATAAGTAATGACATTCTATATTTTCTTCTTCACTGTGGCAAATTCTAACTATAAAGCAATCGATTCCCGCAATATGCCCCATAAGAAGAACCAGTTCTTCATCCAACATTGATGGTGCCCATCTCAAGCATGTATATTTGGAATATGAATCTTGAGTTACAAGTTCTCCATAAAGTTTCCATGTTGGAATCAATGTTGGACGACCCAGAATGCAATTGGAAATGGGGGAAAGTGACCAAAAAATAAGCAATCCATTAGAATCTAAAGAAACAGCCAGTTCGACTTCACAGCTATAAGGATGTACAGCAACTTGTAAGATTTTTCCAGCATGACCACCTAAATTTAGAATTCCACTAGCAGAACATGATAAGTAGTTCTCTGTCCGGGATGTATCAAGAGATGTATCCTCCATTTTATTTGATGTTTGAGTATTTAACAGAAACCAAACTAAAGAATCACATGGTAATAAATGAATCAAAGAGCAGATAAATGGTGGACCAGACAAGCAGTTCCTCAACATGACAACTTTATTAAGAAGTAATCTGTCTTTAAACTTCGAAAAACTACTTCTATGAAGTTCTCCCACTTCAGATCCCTGTAGTTGTTGTCTCTTCCATAATGTAACTCGAGGGAACCTCACTGGGGAGATGTCATCAAGACAGTGAATAGCCCAAAAATATACCAATTTTCCCGGACCAAACCCAACTAACCACTCACATCTTCCTGCCTCGTCATGCTCAGATCCTTCCGTGGAGAAAAATTGATTAACTCCATCGCCAGTTTTAAAAAGACCCCCAATTTCCGTGGCCCACAACACAGATACATCCACGCCCAGAGTTCCTTTTAATGCCTGGTTTATCTCAATTACAGCGACTACACAAAAAGATCGCTTCATGGTCTCCTTGCTGGTTTTTCTGACCCTTCCATTATCAGTCTCACACCAAAGCCTTACTGTTCCATCTAAGCAGCACGTTAACAGTACATGTCTCGGTGAATGTTTTAAATCTCTATTCAAAAGTATCCCTGTCGATGGCCTCCACTGAATCATTAAGACAGGCAAAGGATGATGCAACTCAGCTTTTGCATAATCATTTCTTCCTTTCGCATGACATACTAACACACATTTGCTGGCCACATCGACCACCATCGATTCTTCAATCTGCAGATCACTAGGATAAGCTGCAGTTGCCAAAGGTCCCTCAACCGACCATGTCGCCGAAACAAGAGTTTGGGGACACTCTGCTTTAAGCTTCCAAGCAACTTCCCACGACCTGCCGCTGTTTCTCCACAAAACAACCTCAATTCCACCGGCAACTATCCCATCTCCGGAACCCGTCCATTCAATGGCCTCCACCTTTGTAGATTGAACAAGTACTGCATTCTGGCTCCAACAAAAAGAACCTGAATATATAAGTAACAAATTTCGCATTTTAAGATATCCAATTCTAGAGCCAATTCTCTTATAAACCAAAGGTGCAACAATAAAGTAACTTATAGATAATCATAAATGTAAATTCAGCAATAATGTAACTCAATTTTCTCAGCAACCAAACAAGCAGAAACAGAAACGTACCTATGGAGCTGGCGGAGTCATGGTGGAAGAGACGGATACAATTGTCGACTGCGGCGGCGAGGTCGCCCTTGGAGGGCGAGACAGGGGACCAAGAGACAGCGGCAATGGCGGAGGAGGAGGAGAGCTCGAGGACTTGGCGGAAGATCGGGCCTATTAGGGTTTCATCGGGGGAGAGAGGGGAAGGGAAATGGGAGATCACCAGGAGAGAGGAGGCGGCGTAAGCGACCCATGAGTAGCCGGACATGTTTGGGAGGAAATCTATGGTGGATCCCGGTGGGGAGGATCGGGTCGGGGCGGGTGGTATTGGGTCCGATGGCATGAGAGAGAGTGGGAGATGCTGGGTGGGATCCACGCCTGGAATTGGGTCCGGGTCTGCCATTGGGTCGGGCATGATCAGATCAGTGGAGATAGAGAGAGACACACACAGAGTGAGACTAAACAGACGAAGAAGAAGAAGAACATTTAATACGAGCCACGTCGTCGTTTTGCTTGTTGTGTTCAAAGTTCAAACTAATAATTTTGTGGCGAGAGCTATTATGACGAACCAATGTACAAAATCGATTTTTTTTTTTTTTTTTTTTTTTTTTTTTTTTTTGATAAATAGCAAATTTTTATTGAAATAAGGCAAATTACACAACCCTACGAGAGGGATACAAGACCCTACATAGAGGGATACATAACCCTACGCAGAGGGCAGAGAAAGTGACATTCATCATGGTAAAAAACCCTACATAGAGGGCAGTAATACAGAACACAAAAATAAAAAAGACACCAACAACGACAACAACTACTATTATTACATCACAACAACAACAACAAAAACAACAACACACAGCAGAGAGCTTGACCAAATTCCAGCAGATTGCAAGAACAACCACAGCAAGTCAATGTCCAGACCAGCAGAAAGTTTAGATCTTTGATCTCAGCCAAGAAAACCACATAAAGGTCAAATCGAATTTGCCATTCGATTCGGGTGTGGTAGGGGCTCTTCAAAAAGAGTTTTGAGTAATCGACCCTAAGAGTAGGGTAATTGATATAAACACAAGCTGAGATAAATCTCCAAACCCGATGCCCATCTAGCATCCACCGCCGGAGAGGATCTCGTCTCCCACCGGAATGGTCAGAACTTGCCGACAAAAGAGAGGAAATTTGTTGGAGGCTCAAGCCACCCAAAGACTCCATCAGATCTCCCTCATGCAAGACCAGATCGGGTGATTGGGAAGTGGAAAAGAAGGTTGTAAAGGGGAGGGATGGCGGTGGCTTGGCGCCGTCTGGTCTTAGTACCAACATAAGAAAAAAACTAAAGAAAAAAGGAAAGGACGAAATGGAAAAAAGGGAAAACGCCACACGGCCATGATCGGACCATCTCTGGTCACGATCTCCCTCACCCGGAGGTGAGGGGTGGCCGCGCAGCCTTGATCCGAGGTGAAAGTGGAGGGGTGAGTACAGTAGGGGTTTTGGGTTTGCTCTGGCTTTCTCTGGAAGCTTCTACAATTTGTGGAAGTATGTCCATGATTTTTTTTTTTAATTATATTTGAAACTTGTGATTTAATACTCAGTCCGGAATTTGCGGTTAAAAAAATAAATCTTAGAAAAAAGAGGTTTAAAAGGGTTTCTAAGATTTCTTTGAAGAAAATATATAATTATTAAAAATAATATAAATAATTTTTTATCTTGTCATTTGTACAAGTTTTGTCTCTTCAATTCTATTGACAAGTAAGAATTTTCGAGATTTTTTTTTTTTTTGATTTGTTGTTCTTCTTTCAATTGTTTATGGGGTGATTTTCATAATCTCTCTTATGGTTGAATCATTGCAAATGCTGCGACTTTCTCAATAACGTTGGGATGAGACTTGTGCAACAACAACATCATATATATGAGGTCTCTCATCATTTTTTTTTTTTAATGTAATCATCATAAGTTCAGTAGAGTTTTGCAAATTCCAATGTTATCTTCTCAATATTTCTTTACATCATTGTCATAAGTGGGAACTGTGATTTGAAGATTGGAAACCAAGTTGCTCATTCTATTTGCAATTTTTGCTTTTAGTATATCTTGCATTGTTGTTTGGTTATAATTTAGGAGAATTATTTTCTTGTTTTATTGCACTTTTGGCCGATGATGTATTCCAAATTTGATTATTATCAATGAAATTTCTAACAAATTATAAAAAAAATAATAATAATAATAAAAAACTCTATGATTTAAAAGTATAGCAAATTAAATTAAATAGTTTCAAAAATAACAAATAAAACCCTAATATTTGAAATGTAATCAATTAAATCCTCAATTCATATTAGGTCCCAAAATATAACGTGACTCCATTTAATTTGATTGAAATTTAATTTGTTACTTTTTAAAACTCTAAACATGTCTTGACTAATGGTTTGTCTTTGTCTACTTCATTCATCTTATTATGAATGTTGTTAATATTAAAGGTAATAGAGTGGATGAGAATTCTTCTATGCTTTGGTATAGACATTTTGATCATTTTTCTGATAGAAACTATGGAAAGTTGGAGATGTGTATTGAATTAATTGAATTTCTTTGATTTTAAGATTTGTTTGGATTACATCAAAGGTATTAATTGAATTTCTTTGATTTTAAGATTTGTGCAGATTACATCAAACATAAGCTCATAACCAGAGTTAGAAAGAAAAAGGTTGCTAAGAAGAGTGACGAGGTTTTAGAGCTGATTCATCATCACCAACAAATTATAGCATGCAACCAAATTGCGCAGTTACTTCATCTAGGCCAGAAGAAGAGTTCGTGAATTCGGAAGAAAAAATAGGAACTTGGTGATTGAAGGATTCCAACTAGGAAGAAGGAGCGCATGGTGATTGGGTCCATATTCGCGAAATCTGGTTCATTCGAGTTGAAGAATTTACCGCTCAAGTTTATGAGTGTGCATGCAAATATAGATTCGAACCTTTGATTAATTATTTTTATGATAGCTTGTCTTTTATGTGATTAAATATAATGGATTAGAATTTCTTACAAAGTTTTTTTTTTTTTAATTCGATAGTTGGGGGAAAAGAATTTGAATCCTAAATGTCTCAATTGGTCTCCAATTGAAAACACCAAAAAAATGACAGTTAAGCTATAAGACCGACTCTTATAAAGTTGATTTAGACATATGTTATAACAACATATTCATCACCTAATTCCACATGTTTCATGCATCATATTTAAGACTGACTCTTATAAAGTTGATTTAGATCGATGCTATAACATGTTTATCACCTAATTCCCTAGGCTTGATGCATTATGTTTTTCACATGTTAGGTTAAGAATGGATGTGTTTAATTTTCAAAAATTTATGAATATGAATATTTAGAATGAGAATATTGTCTTTTTCACAAAAGTCTTCAAATAAAACACTTGAGATATTGAGATCACTTTATTCATGCATCATTTTATAAAATTCCAGCATATTTCTTTAATCTAGCATCACATAAAATAATGAATAAACCAAAAAAAAAAAAAAAATTCTTGATGGCATATAATTAACATGTCATGTAGAGTAGGTTTATATACTTTTTCTTGCATGAACAGAGAATTCACATAAATTCTTGCATGAACAGAGAATTCACATGAAATAATTGAAACTAGGGGTGAGATGTAAAATTTTTAGATTTGATGTTAAATTTGTATTTTTAGAAACACGTGTAATATTCTCATGCATCAAGTAGGAATGACATTTAGGATGTACACTTTCATGACTTCATCTTTTTACATATCCATACATTTTCATGCATGTTATAAGGATATGATGTGTTATTCATCTTTCCTTTGTGTATATTTTCTATTTTTATTTTTAATTTGCTTTCGTAACTAACCTTCTTCTTTCTCATCCTTGATAGTTTTAGCTTTAATCATCTAAACAATGAATGTTATGTATTATTTGTATTTTTCTGTTTTTTTATTACTTTCTATTTAATTGTATGTTGGATAAGTGAATCGTTTATATTGACTATTATATCCTAGGAGATTGATCTAGATCGGGTAAAATAGGTGTCTAACACCTTCCCACTTCATAATGCAACCCTCAAATCTAATCTAAGGGATTTAGTTTAGGCTTTATCTTATAATTTTCTGTTTACTTTCTTATATTAAATTGTAACTAGAATACATAGGCTCATGCTTTCTTTTTACTAGATTGTTTTAGGACCAAATTAAGTTAATTATATAATTGGTTTCCTTCAACATTTCATGTAATTTTCTACTGTTAGTTGTTGTAAATTTATTACTTGGATAGTGATATAGAAATGGGTTGAACACTTGTAAACTTGTCCCACATTATTAAAAACATAC
This sequence comes from Fagus sylvatica, assembly GCA_907173295.1. Lineage (NCBI taxonomy): Eukaryota > Viridiplantae > Streptophyta > Magnoliopsida > Fagales > Fagaceae > Fagus > Fagus sylvatica. Next base: position 27,301,187 of record OU015769.1, on the reverse strand, counting down.
AAAGCCTTATGTGGGTTAATAAGGTATATAGTACAACAATATGGATATTTAGTGACAGAATGTAGTGATGCAAATAATTTCGTCTCCAAAAGGTCTACATTAGGTGACACGATTCACATTTCGTCACCTATTGGTATATAGTTGGTGACGAACACTAAATTTCGTCACCTAATATGCTTGGAAAATAGGCGCCAACAAATGTTTTTGGGTGGGAAAGAAAATGTGATCTATGGTGAAGAACTATGTCGTCACTCAAAGTTGTGGTATAGGGTAACAGACTTTGTCATCACACAATATGCTTGAAAAATAGGCGTCAAATGAAATTTTGGTGGGAGAAAGAATAGGACTATGATGAAAACAAATCATCATCTATTATTTGCAGTAATGACGAAACCAATATTGTGTCACGCTATGTGCTTGAAATGTGGTGACGAAAACATATTGCGCTACCTAATGTGATTGAAAAATAGGCGCCAAATGAAATTTTGGTGGGATAAAGAATATGACTATGGTGACACAAACAATGCGTCACCCATTAGTGTTTATAGTGATGAAACAAATGTTGTGTCACTCAATGTGCTTGAAATTGGGTGACGAACACATATCTTGTCACCCAATATGTTTGAAAAAGAGGTGCCAAGTCAAATTTTGGAAGGAATGAGCATATGGTAATGCAACCAAATCGTCACCTACGATTTGCAATAGTGACGAAACAAAAATAGTGCGTCACTCAGTGTGCTTGAAATTTTGTGATCACAAAATATATCGTCACCCAACGTGTTTGAAAAATAGGCTCCAACCAAATTGTGTTGGAAAAATGAATGAGACTTAAAAAAAAAAATTTTAGAAGCCAAGAGGGGACTTGTGGTTGTTTAGGAATGTTTTGACTCTGAGTTTAAGATAAAATGACTTGGTTGAGATCGGACGGTGGAGAGTAACCGACGTTGAGTCGACTCGAGCAAGAGGTAAATGGATCAGGACCGTAGAGTCCGAAATCAACCTTGTTCGGCCACTTACGCGTCACATCCTGATGGCAGAGTGCAACTATCCATTAAATCCCCACCACCATTATTGTTATTTTTATTTCTAAAAAATAAAATAGTTTTAATTGTAAAGTGAAATTGTTATTTCCACAGATGGATTAATTTCTAATTAAGCAAATCCCAAAGACTTTCCCGAAACTATAAGCATACCTTATGAGCATTCACAAAAAAATCTTCCCCAACTCTTCAGTAATTGATAGAGCATTGCTGTTGGGTGATATGTTTAGTGATGACGTTCAGTGCCAAATAGCAGAGATTAAAGAAGCAACGAATTCTTAGATAATTGAGCTTAAAGAGGCAAATAAAATACACAAAGAAGCGAATAAAAGGCACGAGAAGATGACAACTACTATCTTAGAGGTTTTGAGAAGCCAGGGTTTCACTACACCTTTTGGGAGTGGGGGGAGCTCATCCAGTAGTTATAAGGAGACGACAACTAGTATCTTAGAGTTTAAATTGTTTATTGAATTGTTTAAGGATGTGTTTTAAGTTGTTTATGGTTTCTTTAAGGATGTGTTTTAAAATGTTTATGGTTTCTTGAAGGATGTGATCTTCAAAATGAATAGGATAGTAATGTTTTGTTTTATGGATTTGTTGTTTATGGATGTGTTGTTTATCTATGGTAGGTTATTGTAATAAGCAGTTTTAAATTGTTGAAAGCTGCATAAATTGGATTTTAAATAATATATATAAAAAAATAAAAACATTTGGTGACAAAATGTTTTATCACCAAACAAGTATACATTAGGTAACGAAATAATTCATCATCAAATAACTTAATAAAAAAATATAAAACGAAAATGAAAATATTTGGTGACTCATTATTGTGTCAACAAATAAATGTTTAGGTGACGAAAACAATCGGTGACGAAACTATGTTCGTCACCCTATAAAGCCTTAGGTGACACAATATTTCAGGTGACACAAAAGAATCATCACCCCATAGCTTAATAAAAAAATAAAAAAAGAAATAAAAAATAAAAATAATTGGTGACGCAATATTTTGTCACCACATAAATCTTTAGGTGACGAAATACTAGCGTCACCCCATAGTTAATAAAAATAAATATAAAGGAAAATAAAAATAATTGGTGACAAAATATTTCGTCACCACATAAATCTTTAGGTGACGAAACTGTAGGTGACGAAATACTATCGTCAACCCATGCCTTAATAAAAAAATAAAAGAAAATAAAATTATTTGTTGACGAAATATTTTGTCAACAAACAAAATCTTTGGTGATGAAAACATTAAGGCTCCGTTTGTTTCGCTGTAAAATGTTTTCCGTAAAACATTTTCAACATTTGCGGTTGTTTGTTTGCTTGTAAAATATGGTCAAACTGAAAATATTTTCAGTTGACCGAAAAACATAATGTAAAATTTTGGAAAATAGTTTACGCCCAAAATTTTTGTAAATCATTTTCCAAAACTAAAAGTTTGCACGCAGAGACTCCTTCCTCCCTCAAAACTCTTTCTCCCTAAAAGTCTGAAACTCCCCCTCAAAACCCTCTCGCACACCCCCCCCCCCCACCCCTCTTGTCTCTCTCGCACAATCCCCCTTCAAAACTCTCTCACACAAACCCCCCTCATCTCGTCTCTCTTGCACCCGATTTGGACATCGATCTAGATGTACCCATCGCGATCTAGTTGCTGCACCCATCGCGATCTCGACGCCGCACTCCTCACCATTGAGGAGCTCTGTTATGATGATCCTTGTGGTGGACTTGCGATTGTGATGGTTTGTGGGTTGTGTGGGTTTTGATCTGTGTATTTTGGTTGTTCTTTGTTTTGATTGAGTGGGTTTTGTTGTGATTTTGGGTTGTGATGATTTATGGGTTTGTGGTTTATGTTTTTTTTATGGGTTTGTGGTGGATGGTGGTGGCTAGTGGTGGATTTTGTGGTTTTTTTTGTTGAATTTGTGATGGGATTTTGCTGGTTTGTGGTGGTTGGTGGTGGTCGGTGGTTGGTTTTTGTTGCCTTGGTGGTGGCTAGTGGAGGAGATGGTTGAACTTTGTTTGGTTTGTGGTGGTAGGAGAATATTGTTGGATTTGTGGTGGTTCTATTTTTGTTTTTTTACATTGCGCCAAACACTGTAAAGTATTCGGAAAAAATCTATTTTCCTTGAAATCATTTGCATTTGAAAATAGTTGTAAAATATTTTACAACGAAACAAACAGAGCCTAAGTGACGACACATGTGGATAACCAATTGTTTTGTTTATTTGGTTATATAAAATTAGTCGATGACGAAAGAGTTCGTCACAATAACATTTAGTGATAAGCTTAATATGATGAAACCATTTTCGTCACCGAATAACTCTGGTGATGAAATGAAGAGGTTGGGTGATGAAAGTTGTTCGTCTCTAAAGACCATTTTTCTTGTTGTATAGCACAAACATCAACTATTAAATCAATTAAGTGATCCTATGGACATGTCACTCTATTACACGCGCATGGCGTGTGGCATTTTAGTGGCGCACTTTGACACGTGACACATGCGTGTGTGATTAAAATCAGATAGTGATATTTTATTTTATTAAAATGATGTGAGATAACATTGGATCATAACTCATGAAAGTTATTTTCTAATACAAAAATAATTGTTTATTGGAATAATTAATTATACTTAACAATTTTTTTTTTTCCTGGAATAGGTGTCAATTAAATGAAGAGTTATGACTCTTCATTATCTATAATTAAAGAGTCTAATTCATTGTCAAATACACAATTTTGTTAGAAAACTACTTAAGGAAATTAGGGATATTGTTGTCTATAATTTGGTGACTTTGTTGTATTTTGGAAATGAATTGTCCTAACCCTGCATCAAACTCTTTCAAGTATTGAGAAATTATCACTTTAAATAAAGTATTATATATTTACGCCTCAAAGTTGCAGCTTATTTCTGATCACAACAATTTCTTCAACATTTGTTAGTAAAGCTTGTTTTTGAGGTTTTCTTAATTTTCCTATAATTAAATCAAGTGGCGGCCTATATATATGTAAGTCCCTTAAGATATGGAATGATATTTCAAGTGAATCTCCATCTTGAGATTTGTTAAGGGGACTTCTTTTCACCTTTAAAAAAGAATCTTGATCCTCTTAGGTCGTGGTTCTCACACTGGCTAACAAAATGAGAGAGTGCTTCGTCACCCATACACACTTCGTGCTAACTAATACGGTACTAGTAGCTTCTTTCTCTTGGTCTCATGAAGACTCATCATCACCAGGTGAGTCCTATAATCCTATTTATCTACTCATTTTGCTTCTCTTTGAATACGTTTTAGTGATTCTAAAAGAGTACTGTTATAGATCAATTTGCTCTTTTTTTTTTTGTTATCTTGATTTGGTTTAGTTTTTCATCACAAAAACTGATGTAGTAATTAATGTAATTGGTGTCACATAAAAAATAAAGCCTATATATCAATTTATAAGCTCTATATGGTAAAATTTATAATATTTCTACTATTGTATGAATGAGATTGTAGTATGCAGTTGAACCTTACTTGTTATTGTGATTGTACTTTTTTCCATATCTGTTTCTTCTCCTTTGGAAATGAAATTAGTCAAATTACTCATTCGTTCCATAAGGGAAAAAGAAAGAAAAAAAAAATCTGTCTTGTAAGGTTTTACTCGTAGCCAGAAAACTTTTGGATTAGCCTCTAGAGCATAGTGTGGAATGGTCTCTGATTTGTTGAATTTCTACATTTACTTCTCTTAGTTAGTTGAATGAAAAATTGAGAACCATAGTATAATTCAGTGCCTTCCAAATTTGACACGTGCAAAGCTATCTCTCTTTGAAAACTACATGCATGAAAAATTCCAATTTAGAAATCTGGGAAAAGGCTTCCACATATAGCTAGTTAGGCATATAGGCGGCTTTGAGTCTCTTCAGCTAGTTTCTGGACAAATGGAAGCAACAAATATTTTTTTTTAATACTTCTTTTTGTCTTCTGGTACTGGTTTTCTGATAAATTATTAGATCAAATACAACGAAATATATGAAAATGATAGGAAACCTGAAAGTTATTAAATCATTCGATGTTTAGTTTATCATGAGCTACATCATTTTAAAGATGATTTAAAAATGGGATGATCATGCTGAATTTCTAATTGAAAAAAAAAAAAAAAGCAAGGGCACAAAATACGCAGAAAGCATTACACTGCCAAATTTATCAACAATTAATAAGAATTTGATCCTACCATTACATCATAATAAAATTTGACAGCTATGTTATTTCCAAACTGAAAATGTGTACCTCCTCACAAATTTAACGTATTTGTCCTAAAGATTATTTGTTAATACAAAACATCATTTCACATGCTTCCTAATATATATGGTTCACCTTTTTCCTAAGGATATACACTGTGTGGTCACTAGCCTAGTATAAAAATTGTTTTAATGGGTTTTTATTCTTCTTATATAAACCAGTCACATTCTGCAGGAAATTTGACAGGATCGTAGGCCATTAATACATCATTCTCTAACATAAAACTGTCTCCATCAAACACTGTGTCATTAATGGGAGGGACAAGATCAAGGTGATTGACATTCCTAAGAATTCCCAAAAGCTCGTCTCTTTGTGTTTGTGACTCCCGAACTCGAGCTCTTATAGATTCCAATTGCACCTTGAGTTCTTGAACCATCTTTTGCAAATGGAAAATAGCTCCAGTACTGCCATAAACAGGGTCTTTGAGCCTTGCTCTTGCTTCGTAGACTAAAGCTTTAACAGCATCCTCCCTCCTTGTTTCCTCCACCATCTATATATGACCAAAATGACATAGACAAGCAATCTCTTAGAATATGAAGTTCTTAATTAAGAAAATATTTTAGTATCATTAATTAAAAAGAAAATTAAAAATTACTTCACTTATTCCCACGCGTATTAGGGTCTTCTCAATTTAAAATGAATCTACCATTTAAAATTCTATAACTATTAGATTGAAGAAATAAAATTTTAATTGTAAAATAAACTCTACTGAAAAGTTACACGCATGCCAACTTGATCACACCATAATCTTTTTCTTTTTCGGGAACGGCTTGGGTCTAATGCACAGGAGCACTGGACCCAAGCCTTTCCCTTCTTTTTCTTGTTTGAGATTGATCATACTGTAATCAATGGAACAGTAAATAGAATTTAACTGGTCCGGGCCTCATAATAGGACATGTTAAATCTCTAATTTTAAATAACACAATAATGGTAATTAATCCATATATTATGGCACTAAACCACAAGAAAGGATTACATGCATTCCCACCTGAATCATTTTGATAACATTGCTGGCACCAAACACTCTATGCACACCGGCAAACTTCTCAACCTGATCACCAGGAAAGTATGGGGCGAGCAAGCAGTCACTCTCACATTTCCGGCGTAGCATCCTACAAGCAGCACATGGTTGATGGGTCCTGCAGCTGCTGCCTTGTCCCAGCACTTGGAAACCCATATTTGTTCTTTTTTCTTTTTTGAAGTGCAAAGGGAATTATATTGGCGGTATGAAAGTTATACTATAAGCTAGTATATATAACAAAAAGAGAAATTACCAAGAATTGGTAGGAGTGACTAGCTTGTTGGGTTGCTAAAATTTCAAAGTTTAGTGCAAGGAAGTTGGGGTGGCGGCCACTTGAGGACACGCTTATGATGATCACCATGTTGAAAAATGTGATACCCTCACTGTTAGGACAGTGAACCTAACTACACAGCGGTGGCCCAAGTTGGGATTTTTCAAACAGACTATTGGAGACATGATAAGTTAGTCACTATCCAACAAAGAAAGTTCCAATCAGTGACATCCAACTTCTCGCTAACTGGCTGTCAAACCATGGATATTGAAAAAATTGGAAGAGTTTTTGTTGCTTTAGAAGGTAGATATTATAAAGAAAATCTTCTTTTTAGATTCCTTTAAACCGGTTTGAGTTAAACTCTATCATTTCCATAATGGGAATTCTGATTTCTCTATGATGCTATCGGGACACATCAGCACGTTTATCACAATCCTTGACATGAGCTTCCAATTGATACACTTTGGTCAAACTTGTTTTCAGCAAGTTTTTCTCTTATCTTATGCTTCTTGTACTAATTGTAGAAAAATCTTAATGTTATTGATTTCCATATGACTTCAATAGTTTTAATGCCCACGTGTTTTTATCATTTCATTACCACCGTACCGAGATTTTGGACCTTGACTGGCATGAAGAGTACCCACGAAAGTTCCTAAAATTTGGAAATTGTTGGATTTTCAGTAATAAACAATATACTAGTGATGACTCAAATGCTTAGAAGGAGTTGGTTAACTAATTGGATTGTTTTACGTATACAACTTTGGTTAAATCTGGCAGGTCTGCTGTCATCCCGTCCCAAAAAACAAAAGAGAGGCCTTCCTTCTATACAGATACAAGTTTGCCAGAAGAATAATAAACCCCCCACCCCCTCGCCCCCAAAAAACAAAAACAAAAGAGAGGTCTTCCTTCTCCTACTTCTTTTTGTTTTTGTTTTTACTTGGTAGATAGATCTCTCTCTCTCTCTCTCTCTCTCTCTCTCTCTCCCCACATATATATATATATATATATATATATGATATATTTTACTACATAATTAATTGATTATTGACTCTTTGTGTGCCAAACTTTATTAAGATAATAGATGATATTTTACTACATAATTAATTGACTATTGACTCTTTTGAGTGCCAAACTTTATTAGATTTTATCGATGTTTCCCAAAATTCAAAAAATATAAAATAAAAGCAAAAGTAAGGAGGAAAAAAAACGAAAATCAAAAGTATTTTTAATTTAACAGAAAAAATGCAAATTTAAAAACATTACAATGACCTTGAAAATGATAGAATTTGTTGCTAAAGCAACTTGTTCTTCTTCATGAAATTTTGTATATAAACAATGAAATATAATTTACTAATTTACTTGTTTATTAGTTTAGTTCTTTTTTTATAGTGTGATATATTTATATGTCTAAGTGTTTATATAATATATGTACATCATACAAAATCATATCAGAATATTTTTTAATAACATAGACATATACCATACATATATCTACATCATATGCAAAAGCACTTTCAAGATTCAAACCAATAATGATAGAGATAAAAATAAATCAACAGTTACACACAAAGAATATAAGAATTTACATGATACGGTAATATACCTACATTCAAATGCGGCCACCGCCTATCAAGAGAAATTAGTTTCACTTTAAAAAAAAAATAATGAGATTTCAATAATGGCACAAAAATTCTCACAAAAACCCTAATCTTAAATACACTATACACTTGAAGAGTTCTTTCTCACAAAGACGAGAAATTTCTTTTCTGCAAGAGTCACACGTGCGAAATTCATCCACTACAATTAAACAAGCTGAGCATATATATATATATATATATATATATATAACAAAGAAGGTCAGAAGGAAGTGTTTCGCACAAACAAACAAAAAAAATAATAATAAAAAATAACACATACAAAAGTGGGCTAAAAATGCATTTGAATTGGATCTCATGGAATGCAATTCAAGCTACGTCAACAAATCTCTACCTTAACTTAGATTGGATCAAGTTACACAAATAAAATTCGGTCATCGCATACATAAGAGCCCCTAAGGGCTATTACAAACGGTAAACACTAATTAAGTCTAAGCAATACTTGAACTTATCTCTACAAAATGGTTTTGTCAAACATGTTGGAACCATTCTCATTAGTGTGGATCTTTGAAAGAGATATATCCCCCAAAGAAATATATTTTCTAATCTTGTGATACCGCACATGCTTTGTTCTTGCATTTGCGCTGTGACCATCACAATGTAGGATCACACTATCTTACTTGAAACCAAACTCATTAACAAATCCTCTAAACTAAACTGCTTCTTTTGCTGCCTCTGATATCACCATATCTTTGTGATGGATAAAGCAATTGTATCTTTCAAACCTAACCACATAACAAACATAAATACATAACCAACAACAAACATAACCACATAACCTGTCATGGACCTCCTAGAATCAAATCCCTTGTATAATTAGCATCCACATAGCCCGTAGCTTCTGTATAAGCTTTTTGATTAAATAGGATACCATAGTCACAAATGCTTGCAAGATGTCTAAAAATCCATTTTATTGCATTCCAATGCTCTTTTCTTGGATCTACAATATATCTACTGAAAACACTTACTACAAAAAAGTTAAAATTTCACTAAGAAAATAGAGAAATTATAGGAACAACATAAATGTTCTCATAAAAACCCTAATCTCAAGTACTCCAAAGAAATTCTCTCACAAAGATAGAAAATACATTTTGTCCCCTTTTAATTTGGAGTCAAATTCGGGCTCCCCCATTGGTTGTTCTCGTAACCAACCCATTCAATTACTTAGTCGGGCTTAATTACTAATCTATCATACTTTCAGTTTTTATATTTTATTTTTGGAGAAAGTACATTTTATCCACATGTGCTTTGGTCTATTTACACTTTGCATACTTATGGTTTCAATCTTAACATTTTGCCCACTAGAGGTTTTATTTTTTTAACTTCTGTTACCTAAGCTGTCACTACCATTAACATAAACAAAATTAAAACAAAACAAAAGAAAAACTCACGGCTCCCTCTCATCTTCTCTCTCACTTTCCCCACACCCTCACCAGACCAGATGATTCTTGATTAGTTGATTGAGTGATTAGCAGGTAATTTATTTTCTATTTTCAGTAACTCATATGTATAAACTATAAAATATATATGAATATTCAACAAAGTGGCACTCACATCAAGCATGGGATTGTCATTGGTGTCATTTATGGTTATGTTGAGCTCTTCATAGAAATTTTGCAATTCCACCTGCTGTGATGATGTGAGAGTGACGGAGATTTTTGACCCCGAAAACAACTACGTTTGGATCAACGACTACCACCTCATGTTGCTGCCTACTTTTTTAAGGAAGAGGTTTTACAGAGTAAAGCTTGGTTTTTTCTTGCATAGTACGTTTCCTTCGTCTGAAATAAATTGGACTTTACGGGTACGTGAAGAAATACTTCAGGGTCTTCTTAATTGTGATTTGATTGGGTTCCATACGTTTGATTATACTAGACATTTTTTGTCTTGTTGTAGTAGAATGATGGGTATTGATTATCAGTCTAAAAGGGGTTACATTGGTTTAGATTATCATGGTAGAACTATTACTTTCAAGATTTTACCTGTTGGGGTTCATATGGGTCATCTTCAATGGCTTTTGTCACATGATGATACTGCCCAGAAGGTTAAGGAACTTAAGGACGAGTTTCGAGGTAAAACTGTGTTGTTGAGTGTGGATGATATGGATATGTGTAAAGGTATTAGTTTTAAGATTAAAGTAATGAAACAACTTTTAGAGGAGCAAGAGGTTTTGAAAGGGAAAGCTGTTCTTGTTCAGATTATAGACCCAGCGAGGAGTCAGGGTAAGGATATTCAGGATGTTGAGAATGAGATTGATTCTCTTGCGAGAGAAACTAATGAATTGAATGGAGAACCTGGGTATCACCCAATTGTGCTCATCAATTGGGCCAATAGTGGAATTGCAAAATTTTGTTTAGGTTTACGCTTAGGTAACAGAAGTGAAAAAATAAAATCTCATGTAGATAAAGTGTCAAGTTTGAAACCATAGATAGGTAAAGTGTAAATGGACCAAACCACATATAGGTAAAGTGTACTTTCCCTTTTATTTTTTCAAGTCTTATAACAAGAAAGAGTTTACAATTATGTTGAATCTTCTTACTCTTGGATCTAAAAAAATTATATAAAATTAAGATTTTTTTTGCCTCAAATAGACAACCATGTATAAAGGTTGGTATTTCAAAATTAAAAAAATAAAGAAGTGAAATTATATCAAACTTATTAGGACAAGCACTTAGACTTTGCAGTATGCAACTTCAAAAATCAACTCAAGAAATTATTTTGGTAGGTTTTTCTTTTTCCTTTTTTCTTGGGGGAGGTGGGGATGCATGCAATTTAGACATGAAAGTTATTCAGTAATTAAAGAGGTAGAGTGGCAGAAACAACACCTACTTTGAAGGACTGGTTGAAATGTATTTATTTATACTTAGTAATGAGCCCAAGCAATGCACATATTAATTAAAAACGTCCATAGTTAAGGTTCAATTTTTCCCCAACAAATCATCCTAGTGTAAAACGGAAAATAATTCATTCAAGGAGGATTATGATAAAGAGACGTCATTGAAATTGTTTAATTTTAAAAAGGACCAAAAGATTAACTACCTTCGGATCCCATGCATGGAGTTGGAGTCCTGATTTCGTGGTTTATAATAAAAGTAACACTAACAAAATAGAATGCTTGTTTGTATCCAAAGAGAATGATGATAGTAATTAGAGAAACAAAAACAGCCCGACAAATTGCAATCACAAAATTATATTCACTAGCATATTAGATTTTCATCTGGTAAACAAATTCGATAATTTTATAAGAAAACATTCAAGGAAATACAATAAATTAAAAAATAAAGAGTGTGGAAATTAGATATTAAGGAACAAGAAAGCTCCAGAAATTGTAAGAACTTGATCTCTACATGATCTTCTACCTGACAAAAACTGTAGTCCGTGAGAGGAACATGAGAGCAGAGGTTATGTTATTGTTAAGTCAATTCTTGAAACTAAATCCAGACCACCTTTTAGTTCTCTCCATCTTATTTGGGTTGGAATCAAGAAGATTTTCAAGTGATTTTTTTCCCTTTCTGCTCCGGCTCCTTCTGGCTTCTTTCAAAAGCTCTACCAGCCTTTTTTTCTCATCATCAGCATCTGGATTTGCTGTTCCAAGCCTTTCTTCTCTCAACTTGAGTATGTACTCTAGTATCTCAATGGCATCTTCCACCCTGTAATAAATACAAAATTCTGTAACATTGCAGCTCAAAATAGAGAGCAATAAAATATTAAAGGACTTAAAGGTATGAAGACTTGATATGATCATGAAAGAATGCCCACCTTCCCAAGGCATCATAAGTTGCTGCAAGATTGCTATAAACTCCAACTGTGTCCAAGTGAAACGAGCCACACTCCTGCTCTAGTATCTCCCTAGCTTCTTCAAACAATCTGGCAGCCTCATCTATCTTGTACAACTGCACGCAAGCCAATCCTAACTGGTTCAACACTATTCCAAAGAAGACAGATTTCTTTTCCCCATTGGAACGAAGCTTAGCTATAGCACTCTCAAAAGAGTTTCGAGCCTTCCCATACATCCCAGTCATGTAGAACATCACACCCATCTGTGCTTCTATCCCTGCAATCTTGCTACGCTGCCCAGGGGTGTCCTCCAATAACATCAGTGCCTTCTCCAAGAGCTTCAGTGCCTCCTCCGGCTCATTTATGGCTTCATAGATGGCTGAGATTTCAGTCAACCCACGGGCAATTTCCTCAGATGTGGCAGCAGGCACAGGTTTTGCATATATCCTCAAGCCATTCTCACAGTATGATTTGGACTCTCTTAACTTTCCTGACTTGTAGTAGAGGTCAGCAAGGCGGATAAAGACTGATGCTACAGAAGGGTGATTGTCACCCCTGGTGGATTTGAAGACCGTAAGTGCCTTTTGGTAGGAAAAAATAGCTTCATCAAATCGGCAGAGAGACAAGTAAACATCACCAATGCTAACATCAATAGCTGCAACCTCATTATCTTGCCCATTGGCAATCATTGACATGCTAGCAAGGACAAGGTGCTCAAGTGCAGATTCATAATCTCCCTTAGCCTCATAAATGAGAGCCATAAGACGTCGATCAGCTGCTTCTTCAAGGGATGCTGGTGCATTATGCTCCCTATGAATTTCAAGAGTCTTCTTACAGAAGTTCTCTGCCTCATCAAATTGCATTGCTTGAACATGGGCCTCAGCTAAGTACCTGCCATTTCCAAAGTCAATTGACAGGCAATGCAGCTATGCTAGAGGGTTCAGCACCTTGTCTTAATTACTCTACTTTTATATGACAAAGAATGTAAATTACAGCATGTACATAACACTGATGAACAAAGAAAAATGATTAACTAGAAGTCAACTAATAGATATGTGGTTGCTAAGAGTGAAGACAATGTTATATGTTTTTAATTGAATTAGACAGTTTATCCATAAAATTTTGAATTGACCACCAATCTCTATACAAATTGAAAGCTATAGTTATCTATAATTAGGTTCTTTAAGTTCTAAAGCACTCCATTTTTAATCTACAGTCGATGTTTCCCAATTGGCACTCAAGTTGTTGCAATAGATTTGGGGGAAAAACAATGATATAAGCATGTTCTATCAATTTCTTACACCTCTTCCCGTAAAGTTTCATCCACCCCTAACTCATCTTCTTCTAAGTGCATGTGAGAGAGGCTAGCATAATGAAACAGAACCCTTCCTGAGGAGTTTCTTCAGGTTAGTTCAATATAATGCTGGGGATTAACTTCCCTTTATCAACAAAAGTATAGACAAGTTACAATCAATTCATTTTACACTCTTATGCTTTTGAGAGCCAATTACCCACTTGAATGGTAAAGAAAGCCTTATGTGATGAACTTGCTTAGAACTTTTTGTTTTAATAATAAAATTCGTGTCGTATATGTCGTGTTTGCACTATGTGGCTTAATGTAAGTAATACAAGTTGTACGACATAAGCTCTCCATGTAAAGTATATTAAAATTATTAATGTAGTTTACTATAAGAGAAACTCTATTATAATAATATATATATATATATATAATTAAAATGCTACTCCAATTAAAACTCAATTATCAAAGTTAAAAAAAAAAAAAAATTAAAAGGAGTTTCATTATTTATTTTAAATTAAATAATTATCTATTTATATGGTCATTCATCATGTAACTTAAAAATTTTTGTTACTTTTAAGTTTTAACTTTACTATCACATTTATTATTCAATATTTCAATCTTAATTATATTATTGAAATATTTTTTAATAATTGTACGTCAACATAATATTAATATATTACTATATTTGAGCTTGACTTAGCTTTTAACAAAATGTGAGTTTGAGTTTGGCTTGTATGAACAAATACAAATAATTTTTTTTTTTTTTTTCATAACTAAATCCTAACGGTTTATAAAAAGCTTGATTTATTTATAAATTATAGTTCTTTCTCTTTCAATTTAAAATTCTTTGACTAAATTTTCTACCTATTTTGACCACCACATTTGGGCCCAAAATAGGTGTATTTAATTTTTCAGCTCAAAATTTTCCAAATAAATCATTCTAGTTTTGACAATGCTACATATAACATTTTTACAATAATACTGAATTGACAAGTTTTTATTAGTTCTCATTTAGATCTGACGCTTACAATATTATATTATTTATCATTACCATTTACAGCTTAACAGCTCATCATTATCGGGAAAATGTTGTATTCTTAACTTTATTTTTTGATAATATGCTGAGGTGTATTCAACAAAAGGAAAAACAAAAAAGGCCGATGTGATGCATGGTCAATAAATAACTCAAAAAATCATTAAAACTAAGAATAATTGAGTAATTATAAGCTATAATTAATCTAGCTAGGAGCGTGAAAGATATGTTGGGCCCAACCCCCCAAATCCCAAGATTTAGATTTACCCAAACAAGTAGGCCCCACTTGCCCACTTCGGAGTGCCATAAACTGCAGCGTGAGTGTACAGTGTACAAAAAGCGCATGTTAGCGTCACATAACATCACTAGCTAAAGTGAGCCGTTAGCTACTGCTAAAGCTTTAAGAAAGAGCAAAAATAAAAGGTACGGACTACGTAGCTTTTTACCTGCAAGTCTCTGCGACTCTCGGATCCGATTCACCCAGAGCCTCTATCTGGATCTTCAAACCCGACTCGTAACACGAAATGGTCTTGTCCACCCGCCCCACCATGGAATATGTATCCCCAAGCTGCATGTACCCGGCAAACCTCGCAAGGGCCAGATCCGACCCGTTCTCATGATCCGTAACCTCGACGGACCGCTCCAGAACTGGAATCGCCTCCTCATAGCGCCCCAAAGTACAGTAAATCGAGGCCACAACGTGCAGGCTCATCACTAACTCAATACCCGGACCCGGATCCGAACAATTCTCAAATGAATTGGAGGCCCGAAGAGCATACTCCAACGCTTTATTCGGGTTCTCACCCGAAGCCATGGCGTCACGGGCGAGTTTGAGCATAAACGGACCCAAATCCGGGTTGTCGAGCGAGGAGTCCGTAGTAGGTACCTTCTCCGGAGTCTTCTTTCCGGGGCGGGTCCGTGAATTGGAGGGAGACGGGGTTTTGTTAGCGCTGGAGTGTCCATTTCTAGCGGGTATGAAGACGGGTAGAGACGGTGTTTGAGGTGGGGTTGGTAGTGAAACTAAACCCGGCATCGCTGCAAATTCAGTGAGAGAAGTGTATGGATAAATGTGGTTGAGAAATGGGAAAACAAAAAGGGTTACTTGTGACTTGTGACTTGTGAGAGTGAAGAAAGCAATTGTGACTTGTGAGTGAGTGAGTGGAGAATATTTTAGTAAAGGAATTGATTAGTGGTGATAGTCATGGTGGCGGTGGTGGTGAAGTAGTGTTGCTTGTAAGAGACTCCTAATGATGAAGGAATTTCTGTTGGGGTGCTTTAATTTCATGACAAGCTTTAGAACAAAAAAGGGGAGGAAAAGAGACACAAAATCCATATCATCTATTCAGTATTCAAATCAAAGGTTTATCAACAATTTCGACAGCCTTTCATGGGACGGCTTGTGTTGTACATGTACTGCTCTTTTTCCTTACGACTAATTTACATAATTCTCCTCTACCCATGTTATTGTTGCCTTCAAATTTACACTACTGGATGCTTTTAATATAAACCTTTAATTTTAAATAGTTTTAATTTTAACTTTTAATGCGTCTCATCAATAGTAAATTGCATTTTTTCACTCATCTTTTAATGTTTTTTTCATGGTTTTAAAAACCGGATCGGGGAGAAAACCGAAAAAGGGGAGTGGTTCTCGTATTAATGGTCCGACCGGTGGTCGAACCAGTGACGTCATAAATAATTTAATTAATAATTTTAAAATTATATAAATAATTAAATAAATACAAAAAAAAATAAATTGTAACTAATAATATAGGGTTAACAAATATATAACAAATTTTAAAATATTTTATATGAATTTCCACATTTTATATTTTGCAAAAAAAATCAAAACTAAGCAAAATGTAACTATGTAAATATGTAACTAAACATGTTTACATCACAAAATAATGATCCTTAAATCAAATAAGTTCTGAATTCCATTACATCCAAACAACAAAGATAGATAAATGTTCATTTGATAATCAAAACTAAGCAAACTAGCATACCCTTTTGTACATCAAGAACTTCTCCTCCACCAATTTCAACATCAATGTATAGTGGTGTGACTTTCTAAGCCATTAAACGACATAGTTTCGTGAATCTCAAACTAACATACCTTTTTCCTTTCAAACTCTCTTTCCAACCTCTCATGTCCCAATCAATGCTCCAATCAATAATACCTAACCATTCTATCTTCTGATTTTTCACCAAAATATTTGTGATATTTTTTTTCCTGGGTTTGACTTTTTTCCTTCTTTTTTTTTTTTTTCTTCCTTGTAAGCTTCCTTTTAATAAACCCTAATCTTGCTCTTCTTCAATCTTTTTCATACTTATTACTATCAAAAGTTAAACTTTTTATCTAGGTTTTTTTTACTTTTGTTTCTATTTCATTCTAATTGTTGTTATGGCTTTGATTGATGCTTTCTTTGAGAGTGAGAGTGAGAGACGCCGGAGGTGAGACTGTGAGTCACCGTTAGAGAGAGAGTGAGAGACCGAGACCGAGACAGAGAAGGAGAGATCGAGACAGTGAGTGAGATGGAGAGAGCATGACCAGGAGGGAGAGAGCGGCGTGAGGGAAGGGGGAAGCGGCGTGAGTTACCGGCGTAAGTGAGAGTGAAAGTGAGTCACCAGCGTGAGGGAGACACCGGTGTGAGGTAGAGGGGGCAAGCGGCGTAAGGCAGAGGAGGCAAAACCGGGCCAAAACCGGTTCAACCGATCCGGTTTGCGGTTCTTATGGTCGAACCGCCAGTTTCTGGTTTTTGGCCTATTTTTCTAAATTTCCCGTTTTTTCAGAGAACCAAACCGGATACAATACTGGTCCCCGGTTGAACCGGCCGGTCCGGTCCGATTTTTAAAACCATGGTCTTTCCCAAACTTTCGATTGTAACAATTTATTCCCCAATTAGATAGAATTGTTACATGGTACCTCTACCATCTAAGCTAATCATGTGACCCGTGAGATCCACACATCAATTGGAGTTTGCCTAAAAAAATCAAAGTGACTAAAATGCCCCAAATTGGATAGTTGTTTTCTCTCTCCCCCTTCTCTTTCATCTCACCTCTTCAACCTCAAATTCTATGCTCTCATAGATCAAACTGATGGTGGTGATGGGGCAAGATCAATGTGGCTTGGCAATGGCACTTCACGGCAACGAATAAGGAAAGTTTTAACGCGATCTATCTAGTGAAGGTCACAATGACACAACAAGGCCATGAAGATCGATGCATTTGAGGCCAATTGGCACGAGTTCTGCAGCGAGGACAAGGGATCGCGACGACTGTCTTGCTCTTGGGAAGAGATGGTTGTTAACGACGCAATGTGGGTATGGGTTTGGCTAATTAGTGAGTTGTGTGTGGCTGGTTGGTCCATGGTTGTTGCGGGTTTAAATGGGTGGCATTGGGTGTTCGGAGGCGATGGGTTGGTAGCAGCTTAGTCTTGGGTAGAGGGACCCGATGAGGTTGGAAGAGGTGCAAAAGGGCCACGCGAGTGGTGAGGTTGAGTTCCAAAGCTGCGTCAACGAAATGAGTGTTCATAAATCTTTGTTGTTGAAGTTTTGGTTTGTTGAGCTATTTTGGAAAGTCAATGGGTGGTTGTTCTAATCTTGGTAGTGCACCCAGTGAGATCAGGTTGTGCCAGAGAAATTTTGTTATTGTGGTAATCTTAGTGCACCAAATCGGACTCACCATAACCCAATAGGTTAAGGTTGTTTATGAGTTTATGTTGTTTGTTGTTGTTGTTTTCTGGGGTGAGATTTGGAAGGTGTGCATTTATTTATTTATTATGAAATTGCAAGCTTGCCACTATTAAAAATGGACTCGAAAGGTAGGGGATGAGTTATTTATTTATTTATTTATTTTTTCAGCGAGGGTATTTCGAAAAATTTACTTTTAGTATGGCTCCATGTGTCACGTGTTTTGTACTTGATTAATTTTTCTGTTAAATTTAACTTCAATTTAGATAGTTGGGGGGGCAGGGAGGGGTAGTCATGTAGCGATTTTGTCTAATTGGGACGGTAAATTGTTACGATCGAAATTTTGGGAGAGTTATTAAAAAATGGGTGAAAGATTATGGTGGAAACTGTAATTTACCTTAATTAAAAATAGTGAAGCTTAAATATATTACACTTAGAGCATCTTCAGCAGCTTTTCATCCGGGCTCTTTATCTCCACATGTGGAGAGCAAAATGAAGAATTGATGCTCCAGCAGCTCTTCAAATTGCCAAAATGCTACAGTAGCTTTTCACAAATGAAAAGCTATTGTACACTCTTCAGCCGAACATTAAATTATTTTTTACCGGCCCTATTTAAGCTTTTTTTTTTTTTTTTTTTTTTTTTTTTTTTTTTTTTTTTTTTCTTTCTCTTTCATTTGCCCGATTTCTTTCTCTCTCTTCCATTTTTTTTCCTTCTCTTCTCTGTGCTCTCCCTCTGTTCTCCATAGCTCTTTATCGAGGAAGAAGCATTCGGTGCCGCCGTTGTCTCTGCTTCCGCAGAGGACGACGGCATCGAGATCCTCCAGGTGTATTCCAAAGAGATCAGCCGCCGGATGCTCGACACGGTTAAGAACTGAGCTGCTTCTTTGACTTCCTCCGCTATGGATGCCTCTGCGCCACACACTCCGAGTCCATCTCTGGAGCCCATCACTTTCTCCGCTTTGGTTTGCCGATCTCGGCTTGGGTTGCCGATCTCAGCCTGGTGGTCTGTTTGCGCCGATCTCGGCTTGGGCTGGCTGTGCTCGATGATCTCGGTCTCGGCCACAGTTGGTTATTTTGGATGACTTTTGATTTTGATTTTGGTTGATTTTGGATGTTGGGTTTGCTGTTTGCAGCTTGGTGGAGTGGTGGTTGTTACTGGGTTTTGGATGGTGGAGTGGGTTACCGGAGGGGAAAAACGAAGAAGAAAAGAAAAGTGAGGAGAGAGAAAAAAAAGTTAAAATAAAATAATAAAAATATTATTTTAATAAAAATAAAGATAAAATAGTGGGTTTATTGGAGTGGAGTTGAAAAAATGGCTCTCTACATGTGGAGAAGTCTTTACATATGAAGATAAAATAGAGAATATTGCTGGAGATGCTCTTAAGTATTAAATATATAGATAGTAAACCAATGACATATTATCAACAAAAAAAAAAAAACACACTTAGATAAAAATAGCCATGTGTACTGTGATAGTCGCAAGGTTTTACCTTGGGTAGGTGGCCCTGAGGGAACTCAACCTAGTGACCATTGTGGAGTACATTCAAGGCCGAATCAGTTGAGCTATCTCTAATGATTATTCAATTGCTTAGTTGTGTTTTCTTTATTAATGAAGAATAGCTAATCCTTACTAAAAATAGTGTATTACCTATTCATTAACCTACGTAATAGTTATAATAAATGAAAAAAATTCTTAAAATCATCATTATCTCTCCATTTAAAGGTTCAGATTTAAAAAAATTAGATTTAAGACCTAGAAGTTTTCATCTCATTTAAAATCCACCAACTTAACTCTAGCAGTAGGTGTAACTTGGTTAAGAAAACAAATGTTAACTCTTTTATTTGTTTTAGTTACCAATGTTAACTCTAACGTTTAACTTAGTACTGGAAAAAGAAAAACCCTTAAACAAATTGATGTTAACAACTCAGTAAAGAGGGAGGCAAACAGTCGGGACAGGAAGGAGGACTTGAGGAGTTCTTATTTGAATCTAGAAAAGGTCTCTCTACCAATAGTTTTTAGCTGAAAATTTTCTGACTCTAGTGGCACGTCACGTAATAAAATAGGGACTACAAATGAGAGTTTTTAACACTCATAGAGGCCTATGTTTCTATGCCCCAAAGCGGAGGTAACAATTTGATTTTAATAATGGAAGTTAGTGGAAGGGAGAGACAATGAAAACAAATAATGAAAAACAGGATCTATTTCATTATCTGCAGCTCCCCCAAACCTCTTTTTGATATAGGTATAGACTTTTCCCGACTTTCCCCGGTGAGATATTTGTTTACAAGTTTGGCCCAGTGCTGTAGCGGTGGATAATGATAACAAAGGTCAGAAACTTAAAATGTGGCCCAGCACTGTTGTGAATCTTGTGATGATGGATAAATGGATAATGATAAGATTCGTTAGAAACTTAAAAAGAAAATGCGCAACCGGGGAATCGAACCCCGGTCAGTACCGTGGGAGGGTACTATGATACCACTACACCAGTTGCGCTTTACGCAATCTTTTTGTAACTTTATTAATAATAACCTAAAACCGTTTCTGGATCTTCGAAGCCCCAGGTCTAATGCGAACTTATTAATAAGGAGGTTAAGTTACAAGTTTTAGGTTGCTCAAGCCTGTCCTAATTTTGGTTGCTTATTTACTATTAAATATTAAAAAAAAAATAAAAGTCTAATTTTTAAATTTTTTAATGCAAAATCAATGTTATATTGTGTTTTTAGCTTGAATTATATGAAAATAAAATAAAATGTTATCCCGATTATGATGTTTTATAATTACCATGATTTGACTCAATGAAACAACTGCTTATTGCAAGGTGATTTCTGGATATTGGGATTAAGGATTAGAGATTTGTCTTTGAAATTTTAGTAGCAAGTAGCCTTATATTTTATTGAGACCTAATTATGTGTTTGTGACATTGTGTTGCCGCATTAGTAAAAATTTGCTTGTGGTTTTATTTGTATTTTTGTTTGGAATTAATACGTTTACAATTTTTTGAGGAATAAAGAAATAAAATTGATTGATGAACAACAAAATTAAAAAGAAAGTTATGGATTTAATTGAGGAAATCCTGATCTCTAAGTATAGGTTTTTTTAGAAAACCCAACCTCTCAAAAGTCTAAAAGACTACAAATAATTTTATTTTTCGAGAACTGTAGGGAAATTTATACAACTCCATCTAAAATAATACTCCATTATGTTAAAAACAAGAAAATAAAACTCCATTATGTTAAAAACAAGAGACAATTACTTTTTCTTTTGAGATATACATATCACTTAAAAATCTTAACCACTAATCGAATACACAGATAACCAAACTACTAAAATAAATAAAGTGGACCACTAGGACTACCACTCCTAAAAAACATAACTCATTAATCAAAGGCTAATATAAAAGACATCGGATAATTCTAAGCATAATAAAAGAACATTAAAATAGGAAACAATCTCAATAACCATACTTCCTACTCCTACACGCCACCTACCACATATGAAGTATGAATTCTATTTCATGTACATAACAGTTTAATAGTTTGTTATCTATTGGTCCATATCTAAATTTGTTGGTTTGTTGCCAAATGAATAGTTTTATTTTTTATTTTTTTTATGTGTACCAATAGAAAATTTTCTTTTATGTATACTAATATTTTATTTTATGTATAATAATAATATTTTTTTTTCTATGTATACTATTAATTTTTTTTTTTTTCATTGGTTGCCCCTAAGGGGTTGCCCAAGCCCAAGGGCTCGTGGGGCTTACCCCCAACTGACCCTGTTAATAAGTTTGACAAAGAACTTATTTTTTAAAAATTCTGATAGAAACTGTGAGATTCATCAAAAAAAAAAAAAACTATTGCCATTTAAACATTCGGTCTAATAGTAATTTCTCTCTAAAAAAAAGTCTCATTTAAAGTGTATGGGTTCAAAAAAAGCTATTCTCTTTTATTGATGTTCATGCTTGCGATTATACTGTGGTGAGTAAATAGGACTAAGAGATCGTATGTAATACTAAAAAGTATTGCATGAGTATGCAATACATGTTGTGTGATTAAAATTAAGTGGGTTAAGTTTTAATTTTTTTAGTTTTTAAATTGATTGGTTGAGGTTAAAACTTTCAGTTTTAACCACACAAGATATATTGTATGAGATCTCTCTGAATCAATAAATAAGATATTTTTTACTCCCTCAGATGTGGGTGAGCCCAGGGAGGATAAAGATAATGGGCACATACCCTCTGCGGTGACAGGATGCCTACAGTTCGGCGAAGACGCAACGTCAATGACCCGAAGACTGGGCGCTGAAGCACCTGAAAAAAATCAAAAAAAAATAAATAAGATATTTTTTGAAAAAAATAAATAAAAATAAACTAAATAAATAAACGATAGAAACAATGTGCGGAAGTGAAACATGAGTGATAAAAAAAAAATAAAAAATAAAAAAACAATATTATATATGCTAGTTGTAGGAGTCAATTATTTGATAAACCAAAATGATCGCCTCCGGCACATAACATAACTGATCATAAAACATAAAAGCATTGGTCCGTTACCATCTCAAAACAAGATTCGATTCCCTCTGTCAAATTCATAAAAAAGAAAAAGAAAAAGACAAAGTAAAAGCAAAGAATGGCGAACAACAACTGGAGCTTGATAACGTGCGAGAAGCTAGACAGGGCGGCCAATTGGGTCGGCTCCAACGTGGCCTCCGCTTTCTTCGCTTCCCTTGAACGTTGCTCCTGCATCAATCTCAGCACCACCGACCTCGACGACAACGATAGCGACGAGGCCCACGATCGCCCTCTCATCTTCGTCAACTCCAATTCCACCTCCAATCCCAATCCCAATCCCATTCCCAACGTTGCTGCTGCCACGTCCGATTAGCTCCCCCCTCGGATTCTCATCCTCTATTATAGGGTTTGTGACTTTTGTTATTTTCTTTCAACTTTTTTTCACCAATTTCAATTTCCTTCATTCTCTTTCTATATGGGTTTGTAATTCTACGTCCATATGCTTCTGTTATAGAAAAAATTGGTGTTTTGATATGGTGCGATCTGTATGATAAATTTTAATTCTTTGCTTTGATGATATATGAAGTTTGTGTTTGATTCTGTCGAATTGCTTTTGAAATTTCGAGATCTTTGTATTGTGGGTTGACTTGTATTCTTTTTTAAATACATCAATCTATGTCAGTTTGATTATGACTTGAATTCCTTTCTTTGATTGTGTATTTTATTTTTCAAGATAGAATTAGCTTGAACATAGTTTAGTTGAGTATTCCTTGTCAACTATTGTTTAATTTTGTGTTTATTTAGCAATTCTAAGACATTTATGTTGACACCTATGTTTTGAATCCTACTTGTTCTTCAAAGGTTTAGCCCTACATTAGATATTAGGTGGTCATTTGGAAGTTTGATTGGATTGCAATTTGTAATTGTCTTTTCCTTCTTCTTTTGGTTACCATAAGAAAATGAGTGAACTTCTTCACTTGAATTTATTCTCCATCAATCTAGTTCGAATCTCCTTTTAGGGCCAAAACTTATCCAAAAAAGAAATGCCATTATTGTATATGTCCTATTTTAGTTTTGTATTCCATGGTATAAATCTTGAACATGATCTCATATTGTCCAGCTGCAATGAGAATGGTTTTCTAGAACATATAATTTTGCAATAACTACTTAAGCAAAGCTTCATTCATAGCTTTTGACATATATGTAATCGAGTTTTGTGTATTGTGGTGCTAGTAACCTTGTAAAACTCTGAATCCATAATTTAAATGAACTTATGAATACATGCACACACCTGCCACCATAATGTGAATAAATGGATCTATGTAAGCAATGGAAGTAAATGATGATTTAGCTTCTGCTTAATGGCTGGGCTAGGAGGCTTTAGACCTCGTTATCCTCTTGAAATGGAAAAACAGAGAAAGAAACTGACACGTCCTGTACTTAGGTTGTTTTTTATTTTCCCCTTTTGTCTTGTCTGCCTGCCCCCCTTAGCAATGAGACTTGTTGCTTTTCCTGGCCATTAAAAATCAGGATATGAATTCTTGATAACTTTGGCCTGATGTATTTTATATTTTTATGTGTTGAGCTAAAGCATTGCATTTTAAGAGTCATAACAAGTAGAAATGTATATTGTTGATACATCTTTACTTATCAAAAAAAAGAAAAAGAAGAAATGTATATGTGGACCTTTTGTTTGTGGTAGCATTGACTGCCCAAACATTGAACTTTGTCATGGATACGGCAGCTGAGGCATGTCAGTCTGTAGACTTGAAATGATTATCACTGTCTTGATCAGTTGATGTGCAGACATTGCTGGAGTCTGTGGTGGCTTTAAGAGGAAGAAATGGTTCCCTGAAAGGGAGCTTTTCTCCTCAGTCCCAAGAGGAATTTGTATTTTATTCACTCATGTATTAAATGGATATATTTACATTGAATCTAGTTATATACAAAGGAATATGGAACTTACTTTTCATCTGTATTGGGGATGAAGAATTGATGCTTTCTTTTGAGAATTGACAAGAATATATCAGAACTGAAGCTTTTTTCTAGTATGATCTGGTTGGAGCTTAATGTGATATTTATTAGTCAATTTCTGAGGATCTTTCCCTTCTCTGTTGACAGTCACACATGGGGTATTTATTTTTTTCTTTCTCTTTATAATTTGGAGAACACACCTTGAGAAAAAAAAAAAAAAAAAAAAAAAAGGGGGGGGAAAAAGGTTTTAAGGGTGGAATTTATTACCAGCTTTTCTGTATAAATGAAGAATTCTTATGGTTCTCCTTCATAATTCATAACTTGAGTTGATAAGCCAAATAAATAAGAACCAACCGACTAAAGGAGAATGCTCCACCCTATCAAAATGCAATCCAAATGACTGATCTCTTTGGATGTTAAGATTTTATATCTGGAGTTCGTTGGGAAATAGTGGTGCTTACAAATGCGGATTGAATATTAGACATGAAAATGATAGTCTTGCTAGGTTTAGTGGCTTCTAATATGGTGTTCGACTTGTTCAAATTTAAACCAAGGTCTTGGCTGCAACATATGTCAAAAATTAATCAATTGTTTTCAAATTCTGTCTATGTTTGCGTGGGCTTTGTTATACAACAGCGTGTTTGATACAAATGATTGCCTAAGCAGCGTAACGGCAAAAAAGTATCATCTACAAGTGAAAAAAATATATATATTAAAAAAAAAAACAAATGAAAATGAAAGCCAAAATTTAAAGAGTCCAAGTCAGCTCACTTTGCAGATACATAAACCGGCAAAGTCTGAACGTCGCAGTTGTATAGCTTACGACATACATTTCTCGTTTACATATGATTTCTTAAGGTAAAAATGAGATAGAAACATCAACATGAATCTAGTAGTAATACATTAACCATGGAACTGATCACTTATCTTTATGGTCTCTCCAGCAAATTAACATGAGCACGCAGCGGCGGATGATGTACAGCCTTGCTCGCTTCTCCTTCAAAACCCCACTTGAACTCTGAACTTTGCATCGTCTCCGCAGCCGAAAAGCCTGGCATCCCATGGCTCTCTGAGTTGCTTTTGGAAAAGATTCATTGAAGAACATAAAAAGAAAGGAAATGAGAATCACTTTTGTGGGTCCCTCTTTCATTGACTGGTCCTCGTTTCTATAGAAACATTACAAGAGAATAGTGGGAGGTTACAGTAGTTAGTTACTTAGTTACTATATTTTGTCTTTGACCGCTGTTAAGTTACTGCCTAATTGACAAAAGTTTGGCATTTGGAATGTGTGGCATCCTTGGAAGCTCCGCTTTTGTTCTTATTATAGGAAGCTGATGAGGTAAAGTGAAGTCTATCCTTTTGAGTGTACCACAATGTTGGTGTTAAATCTTCACCCTCATCTAGTAAAGTAACCTGTCCAATTCTGACATTCAAATTCATTCTTTTCTTTTGCCTCAAGCTAAGCAGAGGTGGTCACTTTTGCTGGGGCTTTGGAAATCCCATAAAAGTAGAATTCGGATCCCCATTCAAGCCCTTGTGTTCACTGCGTTTCCTTTGGATTCAGAGAAGGAAAAATGAAAATGTGGCTACTAATGGGCTCATGGATTATTGTTGTTGGACCTAGCTAGCTAGGTCTAAGCGAATGTGCGGTTTGAAGTTTAATTAGCTGCTCAAATCTTGGTTATTTCGGGTTGTTTTGGAAGATTAGAAGAAAGGATACTGAAACCTTATTTGAATGGTAGAAATTTGAAAAAGTAATGGCCGGATATGTGGATGAAACGCTTATTCTGACTAATTCTAGTGTCACGTTTGATCGTAGTAGGCTTTTGAAAGAAAAAAGAAAAGAAAAAAAAGAAAAAAAAAGATTCTAAAGTTTGGGTCAATTTTGATTTTGTGACCTAAAGTTTCAAAATTTTGATCTCTCCATTGACGTTAGTAGCTTTTTGGATTTCGGTCATTCTATTTATGAATTATGATGAAGTGACTGTTAAGTGTCAACTAAACTTGTCCTATTTGTTAGTTGGACCAATCAAATGATACCAAGTCAATTAAACTTAACCTTGATTATTTACTTTTATGCAAGTAAGTTTCTTCTAATGATTTACTTTCTGGCTGGTAGCTTTACTTAGTTGATTGTAGCATCGAAGTTACTTCTTTCATATTTCTCATGGTAGCTTTTTACTTCAAAGGAGAGTATATATATGATAGGTTAATTTAGTCTTGAATATTTTTATTTCATGTTTTTTTGCAGTTAGTCACATTTAGCATAATCTTCACATCTACTATTTTTGGGGGTATGATATCCATTGTGGAGTTATTTTTTAGTATGACATGAGTTATTAGCGAATGTGACAAAATTGATGTTATGTGTAACCATCTTATTGTTTGTCCAAAATGACAAAAAATGAAAATTAAAAACAAAAAAGAAACATGGTTTGTCATGTTACGTAGTGGAACCTACTATTAGATTTAATGTAGACACTTATTTAATCCTACACAATCTAATGTGAAAAATAAAATAATATAAAAATATTTAAAAAAAAAAGTTTGGAGTTATTGCTCTATGTGACATGAGTTTCTAAAGAATGAGACAAATTTATTACCATGTGTAACTCTATTAATAGTAGAGGTACCATACCCAAAAATAAGTATAGATACTATAAAATTTCACTTTTATGATGCCACTTTGATGCCTTGTATAAAATAACCAATCAAATCTCTCATTTTCTTCTTATAGGGGAGGTATCTCATACATCGAATATATGCATTATAACTCTTACAACATGTTGACCCCACATGTGTGACTGTGAGAGATAAGATACATATATATGATAAATGAGATAATTATTACTTTTTGATTACAAAGTGTCAACATTCGCAGCTGCAAGCAGAGACAGACCTAGAGAGGGATCGATGGGGGCCATTGCCCCCCACCACTTTTTCAAAAAAAAATAATAACTAATATATATAGTGTAATGTGTGTGTACATATATATATATATATATTTAAAAAAAAATTGGGTCTAAAATATATATTTGATCCCTTTATCCCAAAAAAAATTACAAAATGAGTCTATAAAACCCCCCCAAAAAATTATAATTTAGTCCATCATGTCCCAAATTAAAAAAGAAAACTTCTATGTTTCAGCAAAACAAATGCAAAATTACTAATATTACAAATCCTTAACATTAATTTTGTTGTGTATTGTTATGGCAATAAATTATTAGCTATAATTTTATTGTGATTTGTGAGGTTGTGATGTATTTTTGTTATTTTTTTTAATTAGCAAAACTCAGGATTTTTTTTTTTAGTTAAGAGACTATTGAATATTTAATGAGATAGTCAATATAGCTTTTATTTGATTTGTAGATCATGGAAAAGTCAATTACAATTTTGAACTTTTTCGAAAGAAAAAATACAAATAATTCAAAAGCCAATACTGATGATACATCATTGCCAGCCTCTAGTGTTAATATCCCAATTTTTTAAAATTCACAAACAAGTTTTCGAAAAATTGAAATCGATGCAAGTAATATTGTTCATCGGTATTTTATTAATATTGAATAGTTGTTAAATTGGATTAAAAAAAGAAATTTGGTTTATGCTTTAACCCCTACCAAGTTCAAATCCTAGTTCCGTCCCAGCTGCGAAGTAATTCTGGAAAATGATGCAAGCACTAAATTAAATGATTCCGCACCCACCCATTAATTGAAAACGTATATCATTCAATTTTTTAGAAGGATTTATTTCATTTTCTTCTCTAAACCGTTACCTTAGAGATATGATAACCAACATTTGTAGGGGGGATTACATAATTACCATTTCTCATAAAGTGTGGATTTTTTTTTTCAAATAATTTATTACCAGATTAGTCACATACAAATAATTATGGTAAACCAAACGCATAAAACATTCTGTTTGTCAGTTTGTTCAAAACTAAGAAAGTATTTGGTCTTTTTTATTTATTTTATTTATTTTATTTTATTTTATTTAAGCATACTATTGGTGAAGAATATATGAGTTTCTAAAATTATTCGTCTATTTTACTATGCATCATTCCCATCCACTTTTCTGTATTCAAATCCTCATAAAATCAAGAATTATGGCTTATTTGAAAAGTCTAAAGAACAAAAAGGTTACTAGGATTTCTTATGATCTATATAATATATAATAGCAGAAGACATGAACGTTAAAACCAAAAATGTCTGACATCATGACAAGTGGCATGTCTATCAATTGTTTTTATTTCCCAAGTAATACGTTGTTTTAATAATTTGAATTATGTTAGTACAAAATTCAAAAATAATGAGTTGGCGTATGAGTTGGCAAAAGTACCAATAAAGTGCTGACATGTAGGCTAAACAATGGCCAATGTGTAAACCAAGCAGAAGAAGGTACGTGAACCAATGAAAGTCTAGCACGTGGATTTGAGTGGCAAGAGGACCATAAACCAATCAGATGACGACACGAAGACAAAGTAACTGGTTGGGACCAAGGGCCAATTATAAAGAGATGCACTGACTAATCAAGGAACAACACGTGTTTGACCTTTTTACATTGCCACACAGATGACATCTGGCAAGGATAAGGCACGCATGATGCACGTTCCAATATTATCTAACGGAAAGACCACGATCGAAGTAGTTAAACAAGTAACATGAGCTATTTTCATGGGATTTGAAGAGAAGATCAAGGCGTAAAAATGTAACTGTTGGAGTTGGCTTATAAATAGTGAATCCAATTGCATTTGAAAACACACACACAACCCCAGGCAAATCCAAATAGCATTTGTTAGATTAGTTAAGAGAGCTTTCGATTGTAACTTCCAGTATTTCCTTTACATGCTTGTAAGTACTCTTTCAGTTAATTAAGAATGTCTCATTTATGTTGTTACTTGATTTGACGTTCTAATTACCTCGATCTCAGTATATTTTACTTTAATTTAGGCGTAGTTACCTCGATTAGCAATAGTTACTTTAGACCTAGCTTAACTTAGTTTAGTTTAATCAATTAGTTACTTTAGACACCTCGATTAGCTTAAATAGTTAGTGTAATTAATCAATTAGTTACTTTAGACAACTTAGAACTAGTTAACCTAGCTAGGTAATCCCTTAGCTTAATAAATTAGCTTAGTTAACTTAATTAATTGCTACTTCCATTAGCTTAATTACTTTCATTCTCTTTTTTTTACTTGCATTTTATTTTAAGTCCTTTGGGCAAAGGCAAGCACCGAGCCTACAAGCCTTTTAGATCGAAGTCAGATTGTGGTTCTAAGTTTGTTTTAAAGGCACTAGACCCTTGATCGAGCATAGTTATTTGTTTCTTTCAAACAAATTGGCGACCATTCCTTATAAATTTTAGTTTGGCAACAAACAAATTGGCGACCACAGTGGGAGTCATATATGCCAGTAAGAACAAGAAGGATGAGAAACTTTGGAAAGGGTGTTAGGTTACCTGAAGGAATTTCTAGTTCAGAAGAGGACATTGAAATGTCCCCACCAGCCAAAAGCATGGTTAATGAGCTCCAATCCTATATGGATGCAAGAATCTAGGAAAAAATGGAAGCACTCAATGAGAATGTTCGAACTGAACCACCAATGGTTCAAAAAGAAGATATGGCACAGTTAATGAAGAAAATTGAACAAACTGTGAGCCAGAATATGGCAACACTGGAACAAGCTATGAGTAAAAAAATGGCTACATTGATTCAAGGAATGTCTCAAAGAACTACTACAAGAGGAATCGAAATAGGCCAAGGATTTGGCCAACAACCTCAAACAGAAGTAGCAACAACAAACTTTGACATACCCATAGGATACCCCGTCAATTCAATGGCAAACCCGGAAGAGAGACCAACTGTAACAGAAACACATAGAATGGGACAACCTCAAGAGGAACAGATTATAACAGAGTCACCAAGAGTGGGGCCAGCAAGAATGGAACCACTTCACGTTGAGCCTCCAAGAGTGGAATCACCACAAATCGAGCCACCAAGAGTGGAACAACCAAGGATGGAGCCACCAAGAGTGGATCCACCTTGGGTTAAGCAACCTAGAGTGGAACAACCACATTTTGAGCCACCAAGGATGGAACCACCGAGAGTGGATCCACCTCGATTTGAACAGCATAGAGTGGAACCACCAAGGTTCGAACCTCCGAGAATGGAACCACCAAGGTTCGAACCACAAAGAGCGGATCCGCCTCGATTCGAGCAACCAAGGATGGAACCACCAAGAGTGGAGCCCCCAAGAATGGAACAGCCTTGGTTTGAGCAACCTAGAATGAAACCACCTAGGTTTGAACAACCAAGGATGGAACCGCCTCGTTTTGAGCAACCAAGGATGGAACCTCCCCGATTCGAACCAAGGATGTAGCCACCTTGGATGGGACCACCTCAATTTGGGTTCCCTAGGGCGGAACCATATCAGAGCCAACCAGAAGGATTTAGGGGCGAACCACCCTAAAGGTTTAAGCCGTACAGGGAGCAGTTTAGGTTTGAACAGCCTTATGAGTTCAGAAACGAATCTTACGTGCCCCCACAAAACAGGAGAAATAGGCCAAGAAATGATCATAATGGCCGAAACTTCCCTGAGGAGGATATTTTTAATAGAGGAATTAATCTGGAAGAAACGGATCGGGATATAGGACCTGAACCCAATCCTAGGCC
The DNA here is from genome assembly GCA_907173295.1 of Fagus sylvatica. Taxonomy (NCBI): domain Eukaryota; kingdom Viridiplantae; phylum Streptophyta; class Magnoliopsida; order Fagales; family Fagaceae; genus Fagus; species Fagus sylvatica. The sequence goes on along the minus strand of OU015769.1, from coordinate 27,269,978 downwards.
TGTACAAGGCCAAGATCTAAGAGGCACCATCTTTGAAGTCCTCAATCAAGCATTTCCAGGTCAGAAAAGAACACCAAGACATCCTTATAGGAAACCATATCATGAAAGGATAGATAGAAAATGATGGCCTAGGGGATTCAAAATACCTGACTTCACTATGTTTTCAGGTGAAGATGAAAAAACGGCCTTGGACCATATCTCTAGATTCATCGTCCAATGTGGTGAATATTCCAATAATGGAAATGGAAAGTTGAGAATGTTTCCTAATTCTTTGACAGGCCAAGCTTTTACTTGGTACGTCGCGTTACCAGCTAATTCAATTGAATCCTAGGAAGAAATGGAAGAAAAATTCCAGTCCCACTTTGCCAGATCAAACATAGGAGTTTCAATGGTAGACTTGGCGCGATTAAAACAAAAACCAGATGAATCTGCAAAGCAATTCATCATGAGGTTTAAAAGGATCAGAACACGATGCCACACGACTTTGCCAGAGGTAGAGTACATCAAAATAGCCATCGATGGTCTTAATTTTGAGCTAAGAAAGAAATTCGAGGGAATAACTTTCGTCGATTTGTTCGAGTTATCAGAAAGAGCATCCAGATTCAAAGGGCTTTTGAAAGAAGAGAATCAAAGGAAAAACTCTTCTTATGGGACCTATTATCAGGACCCCAACTACGAGATCGATTTGGCCGAGTACGTAGGTCGATGGCCATTTGTTTGTGATGCTTTACACAAAAAGAAAAGTCAAGCAAAAGAATCCAACAAACCAACTTCTCCTTTAAAGGCCTACTCTTTTGATGTAGAAAAAGCAGATGAGATCTTTGATGTCCTATATAAAGCTAACCAGCTAAAGATTATAGGAAGACATAGATTTCCCTCTAAGGAGGAATTAAAAGGAAAAGATTACTGTAAATGGCATAGTACTTATACTCATGCCATTAAGTCTTGTGTGTCCTTTAGAAATGTGGTACATGATAAAATAGACATAAATGTTTTGAAATTTCCTGAAATACCTCAAGAAAACATGGCAGTAGATGCAGATCCTTTTCCTTTTGTAGATGTTAATACTACATCTGTTGACCTTAGTTCACTTATGCCCCATAGAAATTTGTGTGTCAAAAATAATAAAGTTAAAGTCAACTCACTGCAAGCTTTTGGTCCACAGGAAAGACAGTTAGTTCGAGAGATGAGTAGCCTGAAGATTGAAAGATCAGCTATCGCAAGGCAAGGCAGCTCAGCCAAATTAAGTGGCAGAAGCCTCTCGATTTAGGACAACAATGTCCATACTGACAAAAGGAAGAACGTGGCGTGTCCCACAGAACAACCTATCATCTCCTACAAGGAAATGCTTAGGAAAGAGCCACAAAAAATCAACTCAGAAAGTGAAGATAACACCATCTGTGAAAGGTGTAGCCACATATTGGCTAAATGTTTCTCTAAGACCAAGAAAGAGGATGACCATAAGCCACAAGAAGAGGAAGGAGCAGAATCAGTTCCAAAACCAATAGAGAACAAGCAGACCTGACCCAAGATCAACCCTGCAAGCACACTCGATTCAATCAAGGCTTGGTCCTCAACATGAACAGCAAAAAATGGCTCGATTGAGGCATGACTCTCGATATGAACAGCTAAAGATGGCTCGATCGAGGCATGAGCCTCAACAGGAGCCGCCAAAGATGGCTCGACCAAGGCATGATTTGCAAAATGAACAGCCAAAAATGGCTCAATCGAAGCTTAGTCTTCAATTTGAACAGCCAAGAATGGCTCAATCAAAACATGTTTCTCGGTATGAACAGCCAAGAGTCGTTCGATCGAGGTATGGTTCTCACTATGAACAACCAAGAATGGCTCGATCGAGGCTTGGTCCTCAATATAAACAGCCAAAAATGGCTCGATTAAGGCCAAATTCACATTATACTTTAGACTCTAGACTTGAATCAGTCAGGAAGCCCAGAATGATGAGACCACCAGTTTCGGAAGCAGGGAGATGGGTCACTCTAGAAACTCCTGGACTTAAACCAATACACAAACAGGAGTACAAATACGGCTATAACCCATACTTTTCAAGAATGACGCAGTACACAGAGGCGAAGGTGGATAAGGCAGCAAACGGCCTTACATCAAGAATATGGATAAGAAGACCACCATTCATCCAAATCAACCACTGATTCAGACTCCATGGAAGTAATAACGGGAGCAGAAGCCCCTAAATATCTCAGAGGACCTTATGCTAAAAAAGTAGACACTGCTGTTACGACAACTAAAGATATTGCAACACCAGGAAAAGATTCAACAAAAACCCAAGATAACCACAAACGGCTGGAGAAAAATAGCGAGAATGTTGAGTCAAAGGCAGAATCTGAGGAAACCAAGGCTTTACCAACATCTGTAGGGCCAAGAAGAGGCCAGGTGGTGCAAGTTTGGTTTGGAAGAAAGAAAAGAAGCCCGAGGGGCAGCGAAGAAGCAAAAATCGAGGCAGAACAGTTCCAGGAAACACGAAGGGAGCATGTTCAAAATAGCCCAAATAAGAATGAAGAAAATATCAACGGCATCAAGGATGTCGAAGACATCGAGGATATAAACGATACTGAAAACATGGAAGAAAACATGGAAGATATTGAAGACATGGAAGACATTGAGAATATGGAAGATGTTGGAGATATCGAAGACATGGAAGACATTGAAAACATTGAAGACATTGACACCTTTGAGAATTTTGAAGATATTGATGATATCGAGGTCGAAGAGAATGATGATATGGAAGGAGAGGAAACCTTAGAAAATGGTACTCAAACTGAAGAACCAAAAATCGAGTCTGAAGAGCCAAAAAATGGCAAAACACTCAGTTGCAATGCCATTACTCTTCCTAGAGAGTTCATGGCAACAACTTGAGTACAAAGAGAAGAAGACACTCGAGGGGCAATACCCATCTTGTTAGCAGAGGAGGAAGAATGCCGAGACATAGGTAAAATCATATTTGAAAAACCCACTTTGGCTATGTGTCAACATTTAAAACCTTTATACATAAAGGCACACATGGATGGAAGACCCGTTAATAGGGTTTTAGTAGACAATGGAGCAGCAGTTAATATTTTACCAACTTCCATGCTTAGAAAATTACTAAAAATGGAGAATGACCTAATTGCAACAGATGTGTTTGTTAGTGGTTTTGCTGGTGGAGCCACCAAAACAAAAAGGGTTATCCCTATTGAGGTCAAAGTTGGTAGTAAAATAGCTACAGTAGCCTTCTTTGTTGTTAACATTGACTCAGCGTACAATGCTTTGTTAGGAAAAGATTGGATACATTCCAATTGGGTTGTACCATATTCTTTACACCAATTATTAGTCTTTTGGAAAGATGACAATAATATCGGGGTAGTTAAAGCAGATGAAAGACCATTTATGACTTATAATAACAATGTAGATGCACAATTATATAATGATTGTGTGGGTATTGTTAAATTCACAGGGATAGACCAAAACGGAAACCCATCGAGGGTAACCGTTGGACCTGAAGAGCCTCTAACAATGGAGGACTTATTCAAGCTCAGCCAAAATTTGGAAGAGACAGAAACAAGGCCAGAAACTGAGAATGGCCTCGATTATTATGTTGAAAGTGTTGAATAAACCCACTAATATGAGGAAAAAGGAAGCCATCAATCTGGCCTTAAGGAAGCTGGTAGGATATGTAACAGAGAAAAAGTTGGAACAAAACTCTCAGTTTGCTGAGTGTAACGTAAAACCTGAGAATGGCCAAGGGACTACGGGCCAAGAGCACATAAGCACCCATCCAATCAGAATGGATGATATCAAAGAGGAAGTTCAAGATCCCCTCGTTGAGGTAAATCTAAGAACAAAGGAAGACCCACGGGTAACCTTCGTAAGTGGTCACCTTGGACCAGAAGAATTTAATAAAATGATGATGATCCTAAAGGATCAAAGACTGTTTTGTATGGGATTATCCAAATTGCCAGGATAAGCAGGAAACTAGTGGAAATCGACTGCCAACAAGGAAGGATTTTGCCATTTCAACAACCTCCAAGAAGAATGGCTCCAGGCATCACCTTGAAAATAAAAGAGGAGATTGAAAGATTGGTTCGAGCAAGCTTCATCAGATAGCCAGGTATCGAATGGTTATCAAATATAGACCTATCTTAAAGAAAAATGGCAACCAGAATTTGATCGATTTTAGAAATATAAGCCACACCCAAAGGAATATCCTATGCCTGTAGCTGATCTGCTAGCATCTGGTATAAAGTCCATCTTTATGGATGGACTCAGGATATAATCAAATATTCATCCAGAAAATCAAGCATTTAGATGTCCAGGATAGGAACATTCGAGTGGGTGGTAATGCCTTTTGGCCTAAAGAATACTGGGGTTCAACAAAACTATGAACTCCATTTTTCAGACATGATTGGGAAATAATGAAGTATACTAGACGATATAGCAGTAAAGTCTTAAGACTTCAATAAACACTAGAAAACCTGGAAAAGGCTTTCATAAGAAGAGGAAGCATCAATTAAAGATGAACCCAATAAATTGTGCCTTTGGCGTCACTGTTGGAAACTTTTTAGGGTTTCTAGTGCATAATCGAGGCATAGAAGTAGATAAAAATAAGGCTAAGGCTATATTACAAGCTAAGCCTCCATCAAATAAAAAGGAGTTGCAAAAACTGCTTGGGCAAATAAACTTTTTAAGAAGATTTATTGCAAATGTGGCAGGAAAAACCAAAGTATTCTCTCATTTGCTTCGATTGAAGGACCATGAGGCATTTATTTGGCAAGAAGAACATCAAAAAGCCTTCAATGCCACCAAGCAATACTTAACGACTCCACTAGTGTTGATCCCTCCAAAAGAAGGCAAACCACTGAAGTTGTATATCTTTGCTACTCACGAGTCAATTGGAAGCCTTTTGGCCCAAGACAATGAGGACGGCCATGAACAAGCTGTTTTTTATTTAAGTAGGATTTTAAATCCAACTGAATGCAGATATTCTATTGTTGAAAAACTTTGTTTAGCTTTGTATTTTTCTGCACTCAAATTAAGGCATTACATGTTAGCTTATATTGTGTTTGTCATTGCTCAAACTGATGTTATTAAATATATGCTATCAAAACCTATCTTAAGTGGAAGAATGTGTAAATGGAGTTTAGCCTTAGTAGAGTTTCATTTACCATATATACCACAAAAAGCAGTTAAGGGCCAAGCACTAGTAGACTTTTTGGCTGATCATCCTTGTGAAGATATATCATAAGAAGCCCAATATGTGGCTTTAGTTCCTTGGAAGTTCTATTTCGATAGCTCAAGAGCCAAGCAAGGAGCAGGTGTGGGAATAGTTTTGGAATCACCACAAGGAGTAAAAACCCAATTAGCATTTAGAGTAGAAAAAGTATGCTCTAACAACCAAGTGGAGTATGAAGCCTTGGTTTTAGGGCTGAAAATACTTTTGCAAATGGGGATAAAAAATGTCAAAGTATTTGGTGATTCGCAATTGGTAATCAATCAAGTTAGGGGACAGTATAAATGTGGAAGTGTATTGCTAGCCCCATATTTGGTATCTGTCCAACAATTGTTGCAAGAGTTTCAAGAGTGCACTCTACATCATATACCTCAAGAAGAAAATTATGAGGCTAATAGAATGGCCTAGGCAGCCTCAGGATATAGGCTAATCGAGAGTGAAGAAGTCAGAATCGAGGCATTAAAAACAAGAACTCTACCATCAATATTTACCAGGCAACTAGGAACAGAGATCTTTGCCTTCGAAGTAGGGAAAGAAGATTGGAGAAGTCCAATTATCTCGTACCTAAAAAGCCCAAGTGGCTGTACCAAGAATGCCTTGAAACTCAAAGCCAGAAAGTATGTATTGATAGAAGAAGATGAATGCCTATTCAAACGTGGAGCAGATGGAGTTCTGCTTAAATGCATAAGCACAGAAGAAACAATACAAGTAATGGATGAAGTTCATGAAGGAATTTGTGGAGCACATCAGTCAGGAATAAAAATGAAATGGCTAATCCATCGATATGGATATTATTGGCCAAAAATCCTAAAAGATTGCATCGAGTATGCTCATGGATGCGAGGCATGTCAGAAACATGGACCTTTACCCAGGTTGCCTGCCGCTGAATTAAGCTCGATTATTAAATCTTGGCCATTCAGAGGTTGGGCAATGGATTTAATTGGGAAGGTAAGACCTACTTCAAAGAAAAAGAATTGTTTTGTGATCGTGGCCACTGATTACTTTACAAAATGGGTGGAAGCCAAAGCTTATAAGGATGTGACTGAATATGATGTGATAAAGTTCATCAAAGAAATAATAGTCCATCGATTCGGTTTACCTCAAAACATCATTGTGGATAATGGAATGGCTTTTAATGGATCGAGGGTTATGGCTTTTGCACAAGAGCATGGCATTAAGATCCTTAATTCAACACCATACTATGCACAAGCAAACGGTCAAGCAGAATCTACTAACAAAATCATCAAAGCCAATTTGAGGAAAGTTGTCAATAATAACCCCTCGAATTGGGATGAGTTATTATCAGAAGTGTTATGGGCTTATCGAACCTCTAAAAAGCTAAGCATCAACACAACTCCTTTCTTGTTGGTCTATGGCCATGATGCAGTACTCCATGTTGAAGTAACTGTCCAATCACTGAGAGTGGCTAGACAAAACCAATTGAGCCATACAGATTATGAGGTTGCTATGATAGCAGAAATGGATGATTTGGATAAGGCACAAGTAGCAGCCTTAAATTCCATTATTATTCAAAAGCAAAGAGTTATCAAGAGTTACAATCGAAGGGTTAAACCCAAAACTTTTGCTATAGGAGACTTGGTTTGGAAAGTAATATTACCCCTTGGGACCAAAGATCCTTATCTAGGAAAATGGTCACCTAACTGGGAATGGCCTTACTTGGTCAGCCAGTTATTTGATGGGAACGCTTATAAGTTAATGCATGTTAATGGGGAAGAACATATAAGGTCAATAAATGAAAAATACCTTAAGTACTACAAACCAAGTTTTAATGAAATGACTTATCAGCATAAAAAGTTTTGAAAATAATAAGGCTTAAAGCTAGCCTGACAACTTTACAAGTAATAAGGCTCAAAGAAAGCCTGAAGATTTTATAAAGGTTGAAGTGTATCTGAAAGACAAAGAAAAGAGAAGAGAGAAAAATCACAACTCTTTAAAAGCAGCAAAGAGACCAGCCCAACTCATTAAAGGCAGCATCTCCAGATTAGCAATCTTAGGCTGAAGGGTTTGGATATCTTGTTCAGCTTTAAAGATTAGCTTCATCCCTTGAACCAGTCCTTGGCTCTCAGCATGAATAGTCTGAAGCTTCAAACACTTTTGGGTACGTTTGGATTTCCAGAGTTGAAGTTCAGCCTCAAGTAACTTCACTTTCTGGTCTATGAACTTCAGTTCAGATGCCTTAGTCTGAAGATCGAGATGGTGAGCTTGCAATTGGGAGACTTTCTGCTTATGGTCTGCTTCCTGGCTGGTAGCTCAATTTCTCTTCTCTTGGGCTGCCTGGAGGTTAGAAATAGTGTTGTCCAAGTTTTGCACAAATAAACCCAAGAGAGCCTTACCACTTTCACTAAGAATAGAGGAATGAGCAGTTAAGAATCGAGCCACTTGTCGAAATTGGTCCACCAAGGAAGCATCCAGGAGCACCAAACCAACAGGCTTTTGCAAAAGCTCTTTTAGCTGGCTGATTGCTGTTTGGAGTTGATCTCTGGAAGGCTTCAAAGAAATAGAGGAAGAAGAGGTCTTGGTGGGAGTCTGGCATTGTTGAAGAGTTAATGAGACATCTTCGAGAAGTTTGTCAATGTCCCCAAGACTCTCTTGTATACGTGGAGCCTGCAATAGGAAGATTAAAAGTCAAAGAAGGAAAAGCTTAAGAAGAATAAGAGCTGAAGTAAAAAGCATACTAACCAAGGGAGCAACAGCCTCGATGGATGGGACTGTAGCCTCGATCGAGGTCCTAACCTTAACAGCTGGTTGAACAACCAGGTACATCGACACCATAGGAGCCACGACAGCGGGCTTGGTCAGTTTTGCCTCCCTCGATGCCACTTGCTCCGCCTTTTCCTTTTTAGCAGCCTCTATCTCTATGTTCTTTTCCTCTTTCTTTTGCTCCTCTTCTTGTTTTTTCTTTTCTTCTTCTTTCCTTTTCTTCTCAAGCTCTTGCTGTCTTTTCTGCTCAACTTGAGCCTTTTTCTTCATCTCCAACCTCCTTGCAATTTTAGCAACTTTCTCCTCCTCGACTTTTTCAGCTTGCCTTTTCTTTTCCTCTTCAGTCTCTAGACACTTCCTTTCAGCCTCCTTAGCTTCAGACTTGGCCTTAAAGGCAGCAGCAAGTTTTGCAATATCCTCAGCCTGAGTCTTAGCCTATATAGCAGCAGCAGCAAATTTAGCAAATTTTTTAGCTTCTTTATATTTCTTGGCTATCGTTCGATCTTCAGCCTCAAGAGCCTCCTAAGTCTCGATGAGACCACTTAGCACTTGTTTTTGTTCATCTACCTTTCTCGTTAGCTCTGATAAGGTAGTAGCATCATCAAGGTTCTTATCTAAAGGTTCCACTTCAAGGATCGGAAGATCAGGAACTACCTCGATGACTTTAACTTTCTTGGCAGAAGGCTTCTTAGCTGCAGTTTTAATGAGCTTCCTGCCAGAAGTTTTGGCACCTTTGGGAGAGGCAGTAGGTTCAACTTCTTCTTCAACCTCAGAAGATTTGTGTTTGGCTGAAGTTCGAACCCCCTGTTCTGAGGGAGCTGGAAGCATGAGGAGAGGAGGTTGACTCTGGATGCTTCTCTTAGCCTTCTTAAAGGCTTCATCTTGGAGTAAGTTGGCCTGACAACACCTCATTAGTTGATTTCTTAAATCAAAAGCCACTTCAGCAAGTCCAGCATGATGAGTAACAACTCTATCAGTGACTATATCAACAAGAATGATAAGAGGGTCAGAACTTACTTTAGTAGTGGCAAGCTTTTGAGAAGAAGAGTCACCAGTGACCTTCTTCCCAGAAGAAGAGATTTGCTGAAGAGGCTTGGGAGCCTCATAACTGGCTATGTGCTCGATGCCAGCACCTGAAAAAAGCAAATAAAGTTAACATAACACTTAAAGACCGAAACAAGCAGCATATACAAAATAAGGTAGAAATACCTGAAAGCTGATGCATCAGAAATCCAGGGCAGCATCCCTGAAGGGCTTGGATTAGATCGTTCTCATTATTAAAGTGGGCCATATAGGATTCCCACCAGCTGAGGAATAGTGAAGAAGCCACTGATTGAGGCAAAAATGGTATGAAAGTAAAATTTATGACCTGTTCCCTAGCCAAAACACTTATTTGTTTAGTTTCATCCTTAGAAATGAGGGCTCGAGCCATCCAATCGGTGTTTTTGGTCCATATGGGGGGAACAGGTAACAATTGAACGAGCCCAAACTGCTTCACCACCAGCGAAGGGCAGTAGGCTTCGACACCAGCATGAGGGGACCTAATAACTACCAGGTCCCTCGATTGGAGGCAAGAACCCCATGTTGCGTCCTCTCTAAAAAAACCTTGGCTCGAGAACTTTTAGAAGTCCTTAGAACCATACTTCTTCGCCTCAAAAAGCAGGAATTCTTTAGGTATCCTCCTCCTCGATGACTTGCTGAAAAGTTTGAAGCAGGTAAGGAAGGAGGGGACTCATTTTCCTTTAGGAAAACGAGCATGCATCCAGGCTTCTCCGTAAGACCATGGCACGGTGGTAGGATGAAACTCAGGAGCAATCGAAGGAAAGTAAGAGTAGGCCCACATTTGAATGAGCCAAATAGGCCCCCCATGGGATTGCTTAGGCTCAGTGCTGAGCAAAAACATGGCTCGATAGAGCTCTCCCAGTAAGAAGGAAGCCATATCAACGGGAACGCCATTCGCTAAGCATCGAGCAATTGGCAGGTAGTAGCTAATGACCCGTTTAGAGGAGGTACAGGCCAAGAACCTACATATCCAAAACAGACAAAACAGGCATTCCTCTTTGTAAGTAACGGGTGAGGCGCCAGCACCCTTCACATGTTTAATAAACTCATTGTAGCCAAGAGGCACGCCTTTGAGGAAGTTGTCTTCAGGGCCTGTACCAACGGCCATTGAGGGATGAGCCATCGCGCCTATAGGACGCAAGCTCAGCAGAGCAAAAAGGTCAAAAACTGTAGGAGTCATGTACCCCTCAGGGAAAGAAAAAGTATTGGTCGTTGGGGACTAGAAACATAGAAGAGAGGTGAACAGGCTGGGGTTAATAGGCATTTCATATTTCGAAGCACGAATGGCTTCGCTAATCCCCAGCATCTTCCATTTATCGAGTTTGGCAAGAGCCAACCTTGCTACCCAGGCACCCCAACTAGGAGCCGGTTTGTACCATGTGACGGAAGTAGTGAATGTGTCCCATTCCCCCCATTTCATTCGTTTGTTTTGGTAAATAGAATCAAAATGAGAATGGTAAGGAAATATTGGGGAAAGATCCTCAGGGTAAGACGAGAAGGAAGAACCCAAACCACATCGAGGGGATGTGGAGGCAGAAGAAGAAGAAGACGAGGCATTACCACGGGGGATAAGAGTATCAGAAAGACATTGAGAGGAAGGAAGTGCCTCGATTATCTGAATGGCACGACTGCAAGGGTCACTGTTAGAAGAAGATTTAGCCATTGTAGTGGTTAGAACAAGGGATCGAAGGTAATGTCTAGGGTTCACAGTAGAACTAGAAAAAGGAAAAACACTTGGAGACAAAAAGAGCTTCAGAGAAGAGACGTTTGAGAATTGGTAGGATTTTTGAAAGTCGGAACAATGAAGTGACTATTGATCAAACGAAGTGACTATATGTCTTTCATTCATTTAAGAGCCGTATAAAGGCTGACATAACCGCCAGAAGATAGAACGCACCCTGAAGCATTCAATTCACACGATTGGTAAAGGATTTTCACCGAATCGCGTGCGAGGGGCATGTGTTAGTACAAAATTCAAAAATAATGAGTTGACGTATGAGTTGGCAAAAGTACCAATAAAGTGGTGACATGTAGGCTAAACAATGGCCAATGTGTAAACCAAGCAGAAGAAGGTACGTGAACCAATGAAAGTCTAGCACGTGGATTTGAGTGGCAAGAGGACACCAATCAGATGACGACACGAAGACAAAGTAACTGGCTGGGACCAAGGGCCAATTATAAAGAGACGCACGTACTAATCAAGGAACAACACGTGTTTGACCTCTTTACATTGCCACACAGATGACATCTGGCAAGGAAAAAGCACACATGATGCACGTTCCAATATTATCTAACAGAAAGACCACGATCGAAGTAGTTAAACAAGTAACATGAGCTATTTTCATGGGATTTGAAGAAAAGATCAAGGCGTAAAAATGTAACTGTTGGAGTTGGCTTATAAATAGTGAATCCAATTGCATTTGAAAACACACACACACCCCCAGGCAAATCCAAATAGCATTTGTTAGATTAGTTAAGAGAGCTTTCGATTGTAGTTTCCAGTATTTCCTTTACATGCTTGTAAGTACTCTTTCAGATAATTAAGAATGTCTCATTTATGTTACTTGATTTGACGCTCTAATTACCTCGATCGCAATATATTTTACTTTAATTTAGGCGTAGTTACCTCAATTAGCAATAGTTACTTTAGACCTAGCTTAACTTAGTTTAGTTTAATCAATTAGTTACTTTAGACACCTTGATTAGCTTAAATAGTTAGTGTAATTAATCAATTAGTTAATTTAGACAACTTAGAACTAGTTAACCTAGCTAGGTAATCCCTTAGCTAAATAAATTAGCTTAGTTAACTTAATTAATTGCTACTTCCATTAGCTTAATTATTTTCATTATCTTTTTCTTACTTGCATTTTATTTTAAGTCCTTTGGGCAAAGGCAAGTACCGAGCCTACAAGCCTTTTAGATCGAAGTCAGATTGTGGTTCTAAGTTTGTTTTAAAGGCACTAGACCTTCGATTGAGAATAGTTATTTGTTTCCTTCAAACAAATTGGCGACCATTCCTTGTAAATTCTAATTTGGCAACAAACAACTTAATCCAGTTTATTTATCAAATGGTAAACACAAAATATCTTAAAAAAAAATTTGAACAACGTGTATTTTTTATTTGTATGTTTTTATTAATTTTAATTCATGCCAAAAACCTTTTAAATAAAAAAAAAAATTACAAATTCTTTAAAATAATATTCCTACTACTAAAAGACATCTTAATAAAATATACTTATCTAAAATTAGTTTTTTTTTTTTTTTTTAAAAAAGAAAGGATTAGATTAGTTCAATTTAATGATCAACACCAATTTTTTTTTTCTTTTTAAACGTGTGTTTTTATATATATTTTTTAATGAACATAGAATATCTTAAAAAAAAATTTGAACAACGTGTATTTTTTGTTTGTATGTTTTTATAAATTTTAATTCATGCCAAAAACCTTTTAAATAAAAACAGATAATTACAAATTCTTTAAAATAAATTTCCTACTACTAAAAGACATCTTAATAAAATATACTTATCTAAAATTATTTTTTTTTTTTTTTTAAAGTTTTTAAAGGATTAGATTAGTTCAATTTAATGATCAACACCAAATTTTTTTTTTCTTTTTAAACGTGTGTTTTATATATTTTTTAATTTTTTTTTTAAATATGTTTTAACGTGTGTTTTATTATTTTTTTAAAATTTTTTTTTTAATTAACAATCTCTGCGTTATACGCGTGTGTTTTATTATTTGAAACGCTATCTCTATTTTATTATTCCTTCTCTTCCCTTGCAAATCAGTTACAGAAAAAACAACTGTTTTATTATTCATTCTCTTCCCTTACAAATCAGTTACAGAAAAAACAATGATAGTCTTCTTTGCAAAACCAATTTACTCAAGGAAGCAAGTCCTTTGTTTTTCTGCAAGTAGAGTTAGAAGAGATCCAAACAAGTTCAAATACTCAAGCAAATTGAAAGGTTAGGTAAACTTATTTGCTTTTCTAATGTTTGTTAATGCACGTTAAATTAACAGAAAAGAAAAGAAAAATCCAAGTCAAATTATAATTGATACATTTGCTGTTCTTTTTTCTCTGTTTCTAAAATCTCCATTTTATGTGATTATACTATTTTATAGACCAAATATTGCTTTACAAAAAGCCTTTATAATAAAAATATTTCTCTTTTAAATTTAAAACAAATAATTACAAATTCTTTAAAATAAATTTCCTATTACTAAAAGACATCTTAATAAAATATACTTATCTAAGATTATTATTATTTTTTTTAAAAAAGGATTAGATTAGTTCAATTTAATGATCAACACCAAATTAAAAAAAATAAAAAAAAAAACTAAACAACGTGTAGAATAAATGTCCTTTCCTGCCGATCATTTTTTGAAAAATATGCGTTTGACTATTACTATTTTTTATGGAATTAAATTTGTTTAGGAACTCTTTTAATAATAGGCCAATTAATTTTTAAAAAGAAGTCTTTTAGTAGAATTATGATTAGGACAATGAATTTTTTAAAAGAAGTCTTTTAGTAGAATTATGATTCATACAAAGTTGAGTATGAGTGTATGACATATATTGATAGTCATTGAAGGTGTTGAACGTTTGAATTTTTTTTTTTTTAATACATCTTAATATGGTATCATAATTAATTTGTTTGATAACTATCAAGTTTAAATAATTCTCTTATAGAAACATATAATAATTTTTTTTTAAAAGTCTCCTACAACTAAAAAGACATCTTCATAAAATATCATAATAAACACCTACTACTAAAAGACATCTTCATAATTCTAATAATAATAAAAACTTTTTAAACATGTGTTTTATTATTATTTTTTTAAAATTAACAATCTCTGTGTTATACGTTTGTGTTTTACTATTTTATAGACCAAATACTACTTTACAAAAAGCCTTTATAATAAAAATATTTCTCTTTTAAATTTTTCATCTTTCAAGTGCAAAGTGGTTTCTTGAAATACACTTCTTAGTTTATATTATTTCTCTTTTATGTGATTATATGTTAAAAAAAATATGATGCTTTGTATTATTTGATTATATTCTTTCCGTGAAGTGGTTGAATTAATTTATACTGTGTAAAAATATCTTGATTTCTGTTTTATATGATTAAGATACTCTTTAGTTAAAATATGATTATATCATGTTTGTATTTGATTATATTCTTTATTTGAGTAATTGAATTAGTTAAATTAATATGGATGATCGTGCGCTTTGCGCGGGTTTTATGCTAGTAATAATTAAAGCTAACTAATAAGAACTAGTGAGACAAAATTCATGTTCATATGATTTCTTGGATTTTTTAAATATACTTTTATATTGGGTGCCGATCGAGATTTTATTCAACTGTAGTGATTTCCTATTTGACTCAATAACTACTGAGAAAAAGTATATAAAATTTGGAGAAATGCCAATATGGGCTTCAAGTGTTCAACACTTTTCTTTATGTTAGTTATGCTGTAGTTATGCTGTAGTATTCGAACATCGTTTTAAGAAATACAAGGTGTCTGGGTTTGTGTATATACTTATTTATAAAATATAAAGTCAACTTGGATCTTCAATAAGTTATTTCTTTATACAAAAAAGATGGACATCTTCAATGCATGCGTCCATGCATTGTACCAAGATATTGAAATAAAATAAAATGCATGCCATGCGATCAGAGATTCGGACGACAATGGTAGATGAACTACAGCATATTAAAAGAATAAAAGTGGAAAAGAAAAGATAGAGCGAAAAGGTCTAAAGCAATGGTTAGAATCTTAAGTTATTTAACTGAATAGTTGGTATACTTTCGAAAAATAAATAAATGCTATTAGTCCAGATGATACATAATTCCTTGACTTGGACTTTGAAGGTAAACTGCTGACGGCAACTTCTTCTTCTTATTTATTTATATAATTATTTTTTCTATTTTAATTAAATTTAGAAATTTAAAATACATACGGACACACATTTTATCATACCAAATTCATAATCTGTTGAAGTGGCAGGTTGTAAAAATCATTATTATAGGATTCTAGTGTTTGATACGTCTGTTTTTTCTGAATTTTTCCACCAATCACAACCTATCACTTTAATAAATCATGAATTTGGATACGAGGAAAGATGTGTCCAATTGTACATAAGCTTTCTAATTTAAGTAATTCTTAATTCATAATTTTTATAACCCTAGAAGAAAAGAAGGTCTGTCTTAATAGGACCTGGTCAGTCCTGACACCACCACACGCGCCCAGGACTGCAGCGTAATTTCGAAGTTACAATAAATCATGGCCTACATTGGGCACAATCATCAAATTTGGTCCATTATAAATAAATTTTAAAAATAAAAAAGAACTTTTTTCCCCCTAGTGCACCTTTTATATCTTGAAATGGCAAT
Source organism: Fagus sylvatica (assembly GCA_907173295.1). Taxonomy (NCBI): domain Eukaryota; kingdom Viridiplantae; phylum Streptophyta; class Magnoliopsida; order Fagales; family Fagaceae; genus Fagus; species Fagus sylvatica. The sequence goes on along the minus strand of OU015769.1, from coordinate 27,254,560 downwards.
TTTTTTATGGCTTCTAGACGACCTTTTTCTTTTTTCTTTTTTATTGTAAACGATACTAGACGACCTTTTTCAATCATTGCGTAAATGGGCTAATATTAATAATCCGATTCGGTGAATCGTTGAGAATTTTTTATTTTTGTGGTTCATTAGAGATTCATAGCAATTCAATCGAGCCACATGAGTTGGAAGAAGAAAAAACAGATCAGGTTTCCACTCATGGTTCAAAAACTAAATTTGTTCATGATTGGAAGCAGTAGTACTGTATCTATGAAGTTATAAAGGTCATATGAGGTGGAAGTATGGTACTGCTTATGGTGGTGGTGATGGGGTAGCAAGAATTAATTGAAAGATATCACCCTGTGGTTTAGCAAGTTTATATTATTTGTCGGTTGTAGCAGTTTGCGCTAAGTAGTGTTGGCCCTGTTGGAGGCTGGAGCATATACTTATAACTTCATTAAGCCAATCATTCAACTAATTGATTTGCAATTACTTTTGACATTATTTTGCAGCATTGCTGAACAACACATTCTAAATCCCCCCATGATATAGTAATTAATATGTTGGACATATGTATATGTATTTGGTGATCAGTGATATCTTTAAGTAAATGTTGGGCTGTAGCTAGTGCATTGGCAATATTGTACATGAAGAAAGAAAGAAAGAAAGAAAAATGAGTAAATAAATTAAGCAAATAAATGAAAAGAATGTAAAGGATATAATGGGGAAACTTGTATGGGAAGCATAATGACCAAACAAAATGGCCAGCTTCGCCTTTCCATTTGAAATGAAATGAAGAGTCTTCATTTTATGGTCTAGATTAAATATCTTAGATCTAACAATATACAGACTGTCACGTCATTTAAAATTTTAAATGATGAGACACTTTGTACACCGTTAGATTTGTGAAATAAAATCCGAACCATGAAATGGATAAATGAAGAGATTTCCAAATAAAGAGAATCCTATTACATCTAAAAGGGGGATTGCTTTTAACAAAGAGGGTACTAAAAATAAATTTCAAAGGCAGCTTTGGGAAATCTTGATGTTGAATGGTGCCTAACAGAGGTGGGGTTGGGATGTGAACATTCTGAAGGCGTGCACCAACTTTGCTGATGATTGAGTAGAAGAGCATGTCTAATAAAAGCACAACAAACAAACCCAATCTTTATTCAACTTTTGCCTATATGAGTACCATGCATGTAAAGTAAAAATTATTAATAAAAAAAAGCTTTGTGTTGTCTTAATCTATGTCTTTTCAATGCTTTATTTCACTCTTCATCAATCTCTCTCCCCCCCTCTCACAAATACATATATTATATATTCATAGAAACACAAACAAAAGTAGGCTGCTCTAGAGTAGAAATGTTAGGGAATATACAGCATGCCACATCATGAAACTGGAAACACTGTCACCCTAATGTATACGTCTCATTGTCATACAAAATTAATGATGGAAATTAATACTGAAAACAAAAGGTGGAGCTAGCTCCCTTTAGTCTGAAAGTCTTCTCAAGGACATATAGTTTCCATGTAAAAAAGCTAGAATATAATAGTTCATTAATTCAAATAGGAAATAAAAGCTAAAAATAGAAAAGATTATGTAGTATATATAATGATTAACAACATAAAGAAAACAGGGAAGTAGCTAGCTGTCATGGTGGGGTACTTTGATATAGTGTTAAGAAGCAGGTGTGCTTATTGTTCTCAGTCAAATGACATGATTTCTTAGGGAAAATGTGACAGAAAGGAAACGAAAAGAAAAGAAAATATTATGTGTGTGTGTGAGAGAGAGAAAGGGACAAACCCTTCCCCACATTGGGGTCACATTGGATAATCACGCCCCAACACCTTATTATCACCAATCCATGTTAGAGGAATCATGAAAGCTGACAAACATGATACAACCTCTTTCTTCTTCTACTCTGAATAAATAAAACAAGACAAAAGAGTTCCCCTTTATTATAAAAGCCCCCCTTCACATCCATCTAGCTCTTCAAACCAACTCTCTCTCTCTCTCTCTCTCTCTCTCTAGAAGATGGCCAACTTAGCTACTTCACTTATACTATGGTTAAGCATAATATCTTATGCTTACACTGTGCATGTTGTGGCACAATGGCCTAGAGGAAGCTCAACCAGGTTCTATGATTTCAAGGTTACTTACAATATTCCCTATTTATGTCATTTTATTTTTCTCTATATATTCAACCATGCATGTCTATTAATGAAGATTTTAATTAATGGCATATTTATAGATGCAAACCATGAGACTTACAAAATTGTGCAACACCAAGGACATCGTCACAATTAATGGAATCTTTCCAGGCCCTGTAATTTATGCCCAAGAAGATGACAGAATAATTGTCAAAATTACCAATGAGACACCATTCAATTCCACAATCCACTGGTAAGTAATTAATCCTTAATGTATTTATCTTTGATAAGATTACTTGTATTTTAAAAGAACTTCTGGCCCTAATGGTTTATGTGTCTTCCATTGTTATTGGACATTCTAAGGCATGGAGTCAGGCAGAGACTATCATGTTGGTTCGATGGGCCTTCATACATCACACAGTGTCCAATTCAGGCTGGCCAAACTTTTACGTATGAGTTCACATTGGTGAAGCAAAAGGGTACCTTTTTCTGGCATGCTCATGTTTCTTGGCTCCGGGCCACTCTTTATGGTGCCTTTGTAGTATATCCAAAGTCTGGGGTCCCCTACCCATTTAAGAACCCACATGAAGAGCATATCATAATCGTAGGTATGTCATACCTAAGACTTGGATCATTTTTTCTAATGTAATTTCTATCTAGTGAACCAAAGGTACCCTTGATTCAAAAATTGCTTATACTTCTTATTTTTTGCATGTTGGATAATTTTGGGAATATGGCAGGGGAGTATTGGAACCAAGATGTTGTACAACTAGAGCGTACCACTGTAGCAAGTGGGGGAAATCCTCCAGTAGCAGATGCTTATACAATTAATGGTCACCCGGGTCCCAACTACAATTGCTCCAAGAATGGTAATAAAAAATTATTAGTGTAATTTATATAACTAATTAATTTATGAGGACCCACTCCTCATCTAATCATTTGCTTTTGAAAATTGCTAGTAAAATAATCAAATTAGTTGTATTAGTCAAACAAGATATTCCAATCAGATGGTTGAGATAATCAAGTTCCTGATTCTCATATCACAACAAAATAAGTAATTTCATAGATTAATTAGTATTTGATTTCTTCTATGTATAGAGAATCTATACTATCTTATAAAGCAACCACTACCAAATGATTAAAAAAAAATTTGTGATAATGGTTTATGTCTTTTTCTTTTTGACTGACATAATGCTGTTAAGCTCTAACACAACAATCAATCAGTCAAATTTGTTGCTAGCCATGCTAGCTAGCAAGTTAGTCTATAATACTCTATGATCATAATTTTTATTTTACATATATTATGCTGATTATTTCAGATGTGTATAAGATCGATGTGGTGGCTGGGAAGACATATTTGTTAAGGCTGATTAACGCAGGCTTAAACTCGGAGAACTTTTTTGCCATTGCCAATCACAAATTAACCATCGTGGAAGCCGATGCTGAGTACACAAAACCATTCACCACGGACCGTGTGATGCTTGGACCAGGTCAAACTATCAATGTCCTTGTCACCGCTAATCAGCCAATAGGAAAATACTCAATGGCTGTGGGACCCTACAGTTCAGCCAAGGGTGCTCCTTTCCAAAAAATATTAGCCATTGCCCACTTCCAATACATAGGTGCCGTAACTAATAGCGTATCATTACCTGCTCAATTACCAAGTTTTAGTGACAATCTCGCTGTTAAAACAGTGATGGACGGGCTAAAGAGCCTAAACACTGTTAATGTTTCGAAAGAGATTGATACAAACCTTTTCATCACCATCGGATTGAATGTCCAAAAATGTCAGTCCAAGACACCCCAACAAAATTGCCAAGGCCTTAATAATGGGGTTATGGCGGCATCTATGAATAATATTAGTTTTATAAAGCCACAACTTTCGCTTTTGGAAGCTTACTACAAAAAGTTGAATGGTTCTTTCACTGAGGATTTTCCTGGGGTACCCCTTAAGTTCTATGACTTTGTTAATGGGGCACCTAATAATATTCCTAATGATACACAGGCTTTGAATGGGACTAGAGTTAAGGTCCTTGAATATGGGACTAGGGTGCAACTCATCTTGCAGGACACTGGGACAGTCACCACTGAGAACCACCCAATTCATCTTCATGGCTTTAGCTTCTATGTTGTGGGATATGGTACTGGGAACTATAATCCACAAATTGCAAATTTCAACTTGGTTGATCCACCTTACATGAACACAATTGGGGTTCCAGCCGGCGGATGGGCTGCAATTCGATTCGTCGCTGACAATCCAGGTATGAATCTAGCTATTTTTAATTAATTTTTTTACCTTTTAATACCAATAAGTATAGGGTCACAAAATTTTTCAAAATCACTAGCTGACCTGTTGTAGTTTATACATGTGAGAGTGATATTATTTCAATCACAACCTATTCAGATATTCTATTTGTAAAAATATTGTATCCTTAACATTGTTATTTTAATACACTATTCAAGCAATTACATCAATTTGTTGCAGGCGTTTGGTTTATGCACTGTCACCTAGACATACATCAATCATGGGGATTAGGCATGGCTTTCATAGTGAAGAATGGGGAGGGAGTCCTGGAGACACTTCCTCACCCTCCGGCAGACTTACCGCGGTGCTAGAGTGCTATTGGATTGATAAGAACTGGTACTGGACTGATGTGACTTGTGATCATACTACTATCCAAGCAAGGAATTCTTTGGCCAAGTGTGTAATATGTGGGATTGGTCCATTTATTTTAGACCATGTAATTGTAATTCTAAAAATGCAAGAGAGTGGATGAATAAAACTGAAAGTTTCTTTTACTTCGTTTGTTTGGGCATTATTCTTTATATGTTAGGTAGTATTTATTTATTTATTTTGATTACCTTGGATGTCCGGACACCTTGACTAATCATGAGGGACACGTAACACCATATTAATCATGTGTACCATGATAGGTGCACAGCTTTGCTTTAGATAGATGGTCCTGAGAGAATTCGAACTATTGACCATTGAGGAACACACCCAAAACTAGACCAATTGAGCTATCACTTAGGATTTATGTGTTAGGTAGTAATTTCACTAATTTGTTATTCATCGCATAATAAGCAGGGAAGTCAACGAATTCATTGGTTCAGCCTTTAGTCCATCAAAAGGTTATGACATTTTTTGTTTGTTTGTTTGTTTTGACCAGACAAGGATATGGCAGTTAGGGAAACCCATTTAAACTATTGGACCACTGAACTTAGATTAATGCTTAGTAGTTCATAGTTCACACATTTACACTATCATTTGGCTGGAATCTTTGGACTCTCCACTTTATGTTTATACAATGGGGCCAACAACCCGAAACTATCAAGAAACCAGGTTTGGAGATCCTCACATAATTAAAAGTATGAAAAAGTATCTCATACATGCACATCATTTCTCTCACCGTGTGTGTGGATCCCATAATCTAAACTAGTGAAATGACGAACTTTCGAAGATTGTTTAGAATCCACTTACCTTTGGGCAGAATGGTGGGACTTGTTAGGGAAGAGGTGAGCTGTTTTTTTTTAATAAATATTTTACCCACGTATGGTTTGAATTGAGTTTGTTGATATGTAATTGAAAATAATAGTTATTCACATGAAGTAAGACTAATTTTTTAATCACCAATCCTTAAATAAACATGTTTTAAGAAGATTTCAAGAATAATAACAACCCCGTAACAATCTAAAAATTTTGAATACATTAAAGAAAAAAACAATAAATTGTAAGTGGATGAAATTCAAAATTTTAAATCAGGTTAACAAATGAAACTTAGACTATTGTTAACCTTAGACTCAACCCATGGATGAATTGTATTTTCTTCCTTTTTTCAGGATGAAAAAGTTGGTACAATTTATGATTTTATTATTATTAATAAAGTAAAATTACAAAAATCTTGACGGATTATTATTTTGTAATAATAAAAATAATAATGACATTTTAGTAAATATACTCGGAACGGGAAAAATCCATCCCCGCGATGGTCATGGCAAAGATTTCGCCTTATCCTCCCCACACCGTCACCTCTTCGGGTGTGAGGAAAACCCATGTGAGGCGAGGTGGATCTAGACGGATATAATTGAGGTGAAATTACCATCCCTAATTAGGAGAGACAAAAACAGCAAGAGGGTAGACAAGAAATGGACTTCCATATCTCTCTCTAAAATATTGTGTAAGTTTAGAATCTTCCATCTTATTAAATCGTCCCTGATGTGTTGCTTACTCAAATTTATGATAGCCTTTTAAGATTAAGATAACAACTACCTCCAAACCCCACCCCTACCATGTTTTTTCATACGATCTATAAGGCCCGGGGGACAAATTGAACTCAAGCTTGTTGGAAGTGCTCAACAAGCATAATTTCTTGTTTATCATTCAACATAGGTAGTATAAAATGAGAATGAAGATAACATAAGAATTCTCGATAAAATTGGATGTATAATATGGAGATAACATCAGGATACTCAAGCGTCTAATAACTCTAAAATACCTTTCTCCAAAGCATCTATGATCTAATTCATTGGGACTAAAAAAGAAAAAGAAAGATATTCACTTCAAAGCCTATATAAACCTATAAAACATAATGAAGCTATATATTCCATTAAGGAAATAAGTTTTCAATCGCTATCCTATAGGGAAAGCAAAAGCCTAGCTGACGCTAATGCCTAGAATTATTGTAATTAATAGACATTAAAACAATAGAAGGAAGACAAATAGGACAAATTAACTTAACCACTTATCTGCAGCATGCCAGAAAGTCAAAGGAAAGTAGTAAGAGGCTGATGTTAATGACTGAGATCCTTTGAAAGGTGGCTACTGGCTAGCTAGCACCCACCTATATATGGTTGGGACTTGGGAGTCACATGCTATACAGAAAAACTCTAGGAAGTAGGAATACACCCATTTTCACAATCTGATAAAATGACAAGTTGTGATTAATGAAAAATTTTAAAAAATTAAGACAATACTAACAGTGGACCCTTGTGATATTTATGGTTTATAATTTACAATCTACCACTTAGCAAGTTGAGAAATTAGGTGTGAAAATAGGTATGTCTATAGGCATAGGCAGATTGTTTGATAAGAGGGGAGAGAAGTAAAACTATAGGATTGATTATGCATACCTTAAAAAAACTATTAGTTCCCAGTGGTTGGGTCCAATAGCAACAAGTCATGCATGGTGAGGTTCCACTGAACGTGATCTTGCACTGTTGCACCATCTGTGTCATCCCACAAAGCTAATCTTCTCGATAAAGCACTGATCTGGGGAGTTCATAATTTTGCGGAATGTCAAACCGCATTCATTTTTATACATGCACCACAGGATCACACTTTAATCTCAAACTCAGATATTGAGAATTGAAAGAAAAAAAGTAGTCTTATTACCATTTATTATATGTATTGCAGCAGAGAAACCCAAATTAATATATATTTATTAACCTGCTACTATAGGTAGTACTTCGAATGTAGTACAATTCAATTGGGAAGTACAAATGTACAATACCCTGAATCCTAAGACTTTAATAGCACATTTATAAAGTAATGATGTAATATTTACATTATGGTTAAATTAACCAATGAAACACAAATAATTTTATTTTTTCTAAAATTCAATGTAACTATGCATTTAAAATTTTGAATTCAATTAGAGAATCTAATGTCCTGCATCTAATGAATTGTTATCTAAGTTTTGTCCTTTTTATTTAGCCATTAAAAAAAAATTACTACTAACCAATATTTACAAGGATTCTTCCAGCATCAGCAGGAACACAGTTTTCAATTGGGAATCTTCCCTCTAATATTCATATAGCATTGTCATTGGGTTTAGGGAGGAGCCCTTGGAAATATTGTTCAAGGAAACAAGTTCAGCTAACAGCCCAACATATCATATTATTCATAGCATTGAAAGTAAATCCAACAACCCAACTGTCCTTAGATTGCAAGGCTGGTACAACCACCCCTCAGAACATAAGAGTTCAGTACTTAAGTAATGTACAGAAATCAAAGATAAATATGATGAGTAATTTTATAGGGCAGATACATTTTATCCCTTCCATTCAAAAGCCTCTTGCTCAAATGAGTATTCCGCAAACACAGTTAGGAAAGGTTGGACTTTTCTTAGAATTTTCAGTAAGTTTCCTCCAATCAGTTCCTTTTACATGTTGGAATGGGATGCTCATTTAGGCAAGATGCCTTGCATGGAAGGCAGTAGACAACCACAATATCAAATCAAAGGCTTCACGTCAAAGAGGTATGTACTTTAACCGTTTCAGTAGTACTAGTCATGAATTGTACTGCATAATCTATACATTTATTAAAAATTTACGAGGAAAAATCACATCTGTTCAAATTGGTCTCCTCCAATCAGTTCCTTTCAAAATGTTGGAATGGGGTGTCATTTCGGCATAGATGCTTTGCATGCAAGGCTAGTAGGCATCCACATCATCAAAATAAAGGCTTCACATAAAAGAGGTATGTACAACTCTTAACTGTTTCAGTACTAGTCATGAATTGTACTGCACAAATATATCCCCCCTTTTATTCTTAGGAGATAAAGAAGATCAATTTATACAATGCACTAAGGAGGGATAATGAAAAGAATCTCTCTATAATCAATATGATAAATGATTTCTAAATTGGCAACTTGTTTCAAATTGGAATCCAAAAATCACAAAGCAGATATTATGGGTTGATACTCTCTGAAGTCCAGCACTTCTCTCCATTAACATTCAGTCCAGATGTGAATTTAAACCTCTGGTTACTCTTCAAATTCAAGTAATCAACCTGTGGATAAGTGAATTCCAGAACATTAAGATTTAAGAAGTGGAAACAACTACATCATGAAATGTATACAAGACTATAGAAGCTACTAAACCTGATCTGGATCTAGAACCAGCAGACAAAATGCCACAACTGGACCTGTGGAAGGATCTACAAAAACTTGGAGTGGCTCTTCACTTAGACAGGGAAGACCTGGACTAGGCCCTGAATACTGCAGTCTCGATTTCAGAGAACTAGCAAACCAGGATTTCTGTCTTTGCTGCATATGGAATTAAAACATGTAAGGAAATATAAATCATTGAAGGTAGATCAAAGCTTGAATCATAGGAAAATTTATAATGTAGCGTGTTAAAAGGTATGGTTTGGCATGAAAATAAGTCCAAAGTGGTGCAAACACCAAATCAAACCTATATTAATGCTGATTGATTTTGTTGGACTTGATTGATCGTGATTGATGCTATTAGAGAGATCTGAATGATATTTGAATTTTATTTCCACATATAATGTTATCTCATTATGAATTTATTTTCTTTTTAAAGTTGATGTAATTTGAAAACTCTATTTAAAGGGTCCAAAGTTCACTATTGTCCGCAGTTGATCATGGATTAATGAAATTTCGGTTGAAAATTTTATTTGGGTACTTGGTCTTGATCAAGCAAGCCCAGGTGCTGATTAATGAGTTCCTATCTTCTTGGTTATCAGCATCTACCATCAAATATATTTTTTTTATATGTATCTACCACCAAATATATAAACTCACAGGAGCATATTTAAAAACCTATAGGATCAATCATATAAATTTTCCTTGTAGCTAGGATGAATTCCAGTGTCTCTATACTATGAAGGAAATTTCAAAATGAGGCAATTACAATGAGCTTGATATCACAAAAAGATCAAGTCTTACCTGAATCTTCTTGGGATCAGGATTTGATGCATCAATGATATCAATTTTTCCATTGATCCGGAATTGCTCCCAAGAGTCGGTGAAATACCAACATATCTAAAAATCAAATTTCAAGTTTAGGATAAACCCAAGAACACAGAACTACCAAACTAGGAGAGAATCTTCAGCAGTCAATGTGAATACAATAAAATCGTCCTAGATAAATTATAGGAGAAATAATATTATTGACATAAATTTTTGGAGTATAACTTAGAGAAAAATTACCTCAGCAAATGGGCAATGCTTAAGCTCTTCTATCTGCATAACAAGCCGAAAAAAATAAAGTTCAACAAGCAGACTCTCAATTAACACAAATCACAATACTGAACAAATACAGACAAGCTCACAAAACAAGCCACGGAAATGCAAATGGGCAGTGAACAATAACTTCAATTAGCATAGTTTTAAGCCAAAATTCAAGCCCACCAGCTTAATCTTCAATCAAATACAAAACCCAGGTCATAATTATATCAAAAACCAGGAAAAAAAAAAAAAAAAAAACCTTGTGAGTTCGGGAATCAGTGTTGATTTGGATCTGATCAGTGTTGTCTTGAAATCCTCTGAAAACTAGAGTGCGGTTCGAAGGTCTCCCATTTGATCCAATGGTAGCCTGAAAACACAACAAAAACAACAATTACAAAGCTAAAAGCGATTTTCTTTTAAAGAAAGAAGAAAAAATGAACGCACAAGTTGAAAGAAGGAAGAGTGCTTGATGTGGGAGTTGGAGTCCAATGCGTTGAGAAGAAGCTGCTTCCATGGCCCTGTTACTGTTCCCATGCCCTTTCTTTCTACCTTCAATTCAATTCACATTCAATCCTAATCCTCCCTTTGCACTTTGCAATCTTCTTATACGTTTTCATTCCAAAAAACGCAGTTTCAAAGGACGTTTTTGTCGTATGTTTAGACCCAAATAGCGCTTTGAGTTCAGGATAATTTTTTATTTTTTTGCTTTTCTCTTTTTATTTATTTATTTTTTTAAAAAGAAGATTAAATTTGATAAAAGTGTATGTGTTTGTCTAGGGCAAACTTTTATTGAAAAGCAAGTTAAATTCAATTATATCAGGTTCTAGATTAAATTCAAAACAAAAATAAAATCTTTGTTAAATTCAATTATATCAGGTCCTAGATTAAATTCAAAACAAAAATAAAATCTTCAGATTGAAAAGTTTCAATTAAAACTTATTTTCTAAACCATTTCATTTTTGTTTCCTCAATGAATCACTCTTAATACCTATAAAATAAAAAGAATTACTCTTAATAAAAAATAATATAGACTCAAGTAAACTACACTTGAAAGTTATTTGCACACTTTTTTAGCAACAAAAAAAAAAAGTTATATGAACACCAAAGGACCATTTTTTTTTTTTTTATTATTAAATGATAGAAATTATTAATTGTAAAAAAGTATTATATCACCTAGTTGTGAAAAGCTCTTGGAGAAGCCAACTAACAGACAAAAACTCAAAAAAAAATAGTAAGAGCATTCCCAATGGATTGCTTAAAATTTAAGCTAAAATTTGGCTTAAGACCTACTTTTTCTATTTTAGCTTACCACTTTTCAAAACACTCACATCCGATTCTCTATTCTCAACTCTATTTCATTTAAATATTCATTCTTTATTATTTCCTCTAATATATATATATATAAATATATATATATATATATATATATATATATATATATATATATATATATATATATATATATAATCATTAAAAAAACTAGTTTATTAAATTTTATAATCTATATTTTCCATAGTGCAATATATATTAAATATTTTTTTAATAAGTCTCATTTGATAAATTTTTAATTTTTTCATGAATGACTAACTACCCATGGCATTCATTGTGGAAGAAAAAATGAAGTTGCAACATTCATTGTAGCAATACATGTATTATTAATGAGGTCCAAGACAAATATATATATATATATATATATATATATATATATATATCTTCATTGTGGAAGAAAACTACTTATATCATTAATGAACTCTAAGACAAAAATATATATCTTCATTATGGAAGAAGAAGACAACACGTAAAATTTGTTGTGCAAGAAGAAATGAAGGTGTAGAATTCATTGTAGCATTAATGTTAGTAGATAACATTAATGAGCCTCTATCATTAACGAAGTTCAAGATTAAAATAAATAAATCTCAAGTAGTGCTACAAACACAATATTTTCACATCAATTTCACAATAATGCTGAGTTTTTTTTAGTATATTTTTATTAGTTCTCATTTAGACCCACCACTTGCATCATTTTATTATCTATCATTCACAACTTGACACCTCAACATTGTTGTGAAATTGTTACAAAACTGTAGTGTCCGTAACTTTATTGATAAATCTCTTCCATTCTTTCTTTTCCAAGACAACACGTAAACATTTGTTCAGCAAGAAGATTTGAAGGTGTAGGATTAATTATAGCATTAATGTTGGTAGATAACATTAATGACATTCATCTACATTCTTGTTGGTAGATAACATTAATGTTGGTAGATAACACTAAAAATAAAAAAGCTCTCTTCCATACGTCTACATTATGTTAGACAGAAAAACCAAAAAAGTCTCTTACATTCTTTCTCTTCCATTTGTTCTTTGCTTTTTCTCTATGGATTTGAATCCTTATGAACTTGATTTTTCTGCTCCATTTGATGAGTCTTTATTTGACTCATCTTCTGATGATGAGTTGGAACTTACTTTAGTTGTTGCCATAGCAGAAGAATGATTGAATAATGAAAGAGGATCAATATCACATTGTGGTTCTGTTCATGGCCGAATATTCATCTCGCGTGATATTTTGCAAGGCCACGATAGGCTTTTCCACGACTATTTTGCTGAAACACCGGTGTATTCTCCCAATTTATTTCGAAGGAGATTCCGAATGAATCATTCTCTTTTTCTACGTATCCATTCTGCAGTTGAAGCTCATGAATCGTACTTTATTCAAAAAAGAGATGTTGCTAGAAGGCTCGGGTTGTCTTCCCTTCAGAAGATGACAGTCACAATCAGAATGCTTGCTTATGGAGTGATAGGTGATTTGATGGATGAATATGTGAGAATTGGAGAAAGCACCGCAATAGAAAGTTTTAAAAAATTTGTTAAAGCAGTGATTTCAATTTTTTCTGATGAGTACTTAAGGTCACCAAACAGCAATGACATTGCAAGATTGTTAACGATTGGCCAAAACCGCAGATTTCCAAGAATGTTGGGGAGTATTGATTGCATGCATTGGAAATGGAAGAATTGTCCAAATGCTTGGAAAGGCCTGGTCATATCAGAGAAGCTACAACAATTTTGGAAGTCGTGGCGTCATATGACCTTTGGATATGGCATGCATTTTTTGGGTTACCGGGGTCTCACAATGACATCAATGTGCTGAAACGATCTCCTGTATTTGCTGAACTTGCTCAAGGGCGTACTCCTCAGGTCAATTATTCAATAAACGGTAATGACCATTCGATGGGATATTATCTCGCAGATGGTATATATCCATCATGGGCAACATTTGTTAAAACCATTCCAGTGCCACAAGGAAATAAAAGACAATTGTTTGCTCATAAACAAGAGGAAGTAAGGAAGGATGTTGAGCATGCATCTGACATGCTTCAAGCACGATTTGCAATTGTGCGCAAACCTGCACGTTTTTTCCACCTTGAAACGCTTAAGGATATTATGATAGCATGCATAATATTGCATAATATGATTGTTGAAGATGAGTGACATTTATATCTTTGTGCAGATGACTTCGATTATGAACAATTTGATGGAATTCAACCTGAACCAATATCACATCATCGTACACCTCAACTTACAGAGTTCATTCAACGTCATCAATCCATTAGAGACAAAGGGTCTCACTCTAAACTTCAAGCGGATCTCGTTGAGCACATATGGCAAGTACATGGCAAGTGATAAGAACTTGTAACTTGTAAGTCTAAATTTCTTAGTTGTTTTACTTTTTCTTTAATGTTAGTTTTTATTTAACTTGTAAGCCTATTTGTTTAATGTTACTTAAAGTTGCTTTTTATTTTTTTAGATGTCTTTAAAAACTGAAACTTGGTAACAACCAGGATTTTGTGCATAAATAAGCTTAAGCTCCTATCATGTTGTTTTGAATAAAAAAAAAAAAATGAATGTTAGAAAGACTTGTTTGAGCTTTATGAGAAGAAGGGGGACGGGGGTGAAAGGATGTAACCACAATCTTAATTATAAGATTGCTAAGTGTATACATATATCAACTTCACCTAAGTTTTGATTTTGGATTCATCTACCACCTGCTGAACAGTTCCAGTCACTTTATATATATCCAAATTGAATTAATTGTTTGCTACATCTGCATCTTTTAACAGAAAGTGACTACCTTATTCAACTAATCATTTGAGTACAAGAAAATTACTAATGAAAATCCTGGTTATCAAAAATTATCATGGTTAATATTAATGAGCATCCTGGTTATAAAAAACAAAAAAATATTAGTGCTTATCTAGCACTAGAGTTTTAAACCAGTGTTGCCCGAATGCTATCATTTGCTGCTGCCACTGTGAACATAATTTAATGACATATGCCAGCAATACAAAAATGATATGTGCTAGTATCTATGCACATTTACATGATTATCCTTGCACAATACAAAAAATACAAAGCTACAGTCAATCATGATGAGAATTTAGACTTATAGCTTTCCAAGATTTCAAAGCGACGTATACGAATAAATTCGCGCTACTCTGGATCCATGGTGCTTAAATCTTTCATCATGATTTCATTTTCCACTTTTGCATTTTCCACCTCAATCTTTTTTTTCTTAAGATGAATCAACTCTCTTCGTTCTTCCGATGCAATATGAATTGTCTCTCGGCGTTCTTCTGATGCAATACGCATGCTTTCCATTTTCTCTTCATGAATTTTTTTTCTTTTCTTCCTTTATTTCATCCAACTTTGTGGCAAGGCTTGAGACCATATTATCTTGGCTCTTTCTTTTCTTCAATTGTTCCTTTTTGGCCTTCTTGCCTAATGGTCTCTCCAAGTCTACAAAGGCATTGGACTTATCATTGTCTTCATCTAGATGTATTGACTCAGGAAGAGTAGGAGATGATGTTATTGGGGCTGATCTTTTTCTTCCCTTCACATTATATTTATGCTCCAACCATTTAGCTTCATGCCTCAAGGTAACCCAGCAGTGTTCAAAGTGAAATGATCTCTTATAGAGTTCCTTATACATAAATTTTTCCTTGCCAATCTGAGAAATTAACAAATTGAAAATAATGAATGTCTTAAAAATATTGGTGCATTGATAAAAAAAACAAATACTAGATGCTAACTACATGTACCTTGTCTTGTTCAGTATAACCACTTGGATTTAGTGTTTCAATTTGGGCCAAGAATCCACAAAACTTATTGGTACATAGCTGAATCGTTGACCACCGACTCGTTAAAGAGGTATCCGAGCGATCAGATTCAAATTGCTTATTGTTATGGAAGTACAACCAAATTCTTCTCCAATATTGCTTGTATTTTTGGTCATTGGAGAGCACTGCATCTAAGCTATTATTGAGCCACGCCGATATTAGCATATTGTCTTCTTCAATGGTGAAGTTGTTACCCCGTTGAGATTTCTTAGTAGTTGATCTTATTTCAACAGGGGATGAGGGCTGATTTTCAACTAGGGGTGGAGATTGATGGGCATCCACATTCATATGTGGAGTGGCCATCATAAAACCATTGTCAAAGCCTTGTTCCCCCTCCTGTAAAAGGTCAATGAAGAAGGGGCCTTCTTGCCTTTGGGAGTCCATCACTTACAAAAAACACACACACAAAATTTCACATAATACTTATCAATACTATAACTCATATTACATTGAGTTGTTGTAGTACTTGTTCAATTTGTACAAAAATTAAAGCTGAATATGGAGCCCAACAATCAGTCAAGTTTAATTACTTACAAGTCTCACTGATTTTTTCTTTTGTAATAAAATCAATAACCCAAAATTCCAAAATCAGTAAAAGAAGTTCATTGAGACATTTTGTCAAACATGTAAAGGGTAAATGAAAAAGAACTAGATTTCAAGCATTCAATCATGAAGACCAATCCAATACAAAATACAGTCAATCCAATCAGTGCAATATTTAACCTTGACCATCAAAGAATCATGGAACAATTTATTTATTTATTTTTGTTTTTATCAGTGAGAGGAAAAAATAAATAAAAATATAATTGCAGAAAATGGCTCTATGGAATGTTGTATAACGATCCACAGGTTCCTATCAGCATGTGAAACAAAGAATCAATATGGGTATCATGAAACAAATGACAAACAAAAGAAGAAGAAAAAAATGGACAAATAGGAAACAATATATGGAATGGGTTTCATGTGGGTTTGTTTTGAGAAGATGGGACACCATGGACAATCCAAAACAAAGTGTGAAATAGATTTGATTTAGTTCATCCTAACAAAAAATTACATCATTAAAGATGAAACAATTTCGGCTATGGAGGGAGAAGAGAAAGGGGAAAAATTTCATACCTTTTTGGTGAGTGATGATTCCGGCCAGGTCTCAGATGAAATTCCGTTTGCGTCGTCGGGAAGTTGTGAGGAAAAGAGAGTCTCTTCATTGATGAGAGGAAGAGAGAGTCTCCTCACTAAGATAGAGCTTTGACAGCCACGGAGCAGAACAGAAGAAAGAAAAAAGGAAGAGAAAGGGAGTGAGGTTTTAGAAAACAAAATAATAAAAAAATGAAATGGCAAATGAACAGTGTAAGGCATAAATGGCTTGGAACTGTAGCAAATTTCCATTTTGCCTCACGTGAAGCTCATCCATTAGGAGCCATTTTTTGAGCTTATGAGTTATATTTGAGTTTATTTTGGCTTTTGGCAAACCCATTGGGAATGCTCTAACACGAGAAACCAGAAAACATGCCAAAAATAGGCACAAAACAACCACAAACTATTGCACTGCTATTGGAATAAACCAAACGCAACTGCAGAGACACATTGACATGATCTTTGTTAAGACCCCTTTGATATAAAATGAACCTAAGTCACCTCTTGAGCTTGATGAAAATCACGTAACATTCCCAAGCATTTGTCTATAATATGGTAAGGTTTGGGATTAGTCCCTTCATGGATTAGGCTATTACGAGATTCAAAATACTCCACGTCAAGATTGCCCAATTTTCCAGCTCCTCTTTTGACAACACCTTGGTTAAGTTTCTCACAATCAACATAAAAGCCTCTGTAGATCGTGGGCACTTCTGGAGTTTCGTTATGGTTGAGGACCACACACTATGAGCTAGTGGGCAATCCCACAGGATATGAGTTGTCGTTTCCCCCTCGCAACCGCAAACAGTGCAGGTTGGATCTTCCGTAACACGTGTTTTACAAAGATACTATCTAGTTGGCAGCGCTTCCACACAAGCTCTCCAAATAAAATGGTGGACCTTACCTGGAATATGAATATTCCACAACACTTTACCAAATGATTGCCCCTCCTTAGTACATGAACCTTCCCCCACATTTGTTAGCTTGCTTCTTCTTAACTCCAACCTATATGTTGAGCTCACAGAGAAAATCCTCGAGTTGGTTTCATTCCAGGTTACTCAATCTAGCCTATTTAGACTTCCAAGTGGTATGCGCTTAATCATATTGGTTGTGTTCTCATTAAAAACAGCTTCAAGCTTTTCCATGTCCAACCAATGCAAGTCCTCATCAATCAATTCTTTAACCAACTCCACATCTTCCACTCCAATTGGATTTCTTCTCGGGACACATGGAAGCCACTTATCCTTCCAAAATCGAATGGATTTCCCATCCCCCACCTTCCACCGTAGTCCTTCATTGAGGGTGTCTCTCGCTGCCAAAATGCTACTCCAAATGAAAGAAGGAATTGTGCCCACATTTGCCTAAAGGAAAGAGCATTTAGGGAAATACCAAGCTTTGCAAAACCGATAGACCAAAGAATGAGTATCTTGGAGGAGACTCCATCCTTGTTTTGCAAGAAGAGCCAAATTGAACGCATTGAAATCCCGAAACCCCACACCTCCATTTTCCTTTGTTTCACACAGGTTTGACCACTTACTCTAATGGATCTTTCGGCCTTTTATTTGAGTCACCCCACGAAAAATTGGATATCATAGCATTGACATCATCACAAAAGCTCTTTGGGAGTTTGAAACAACTCATTGTATAATTTGGAATTGCTTGTGCTACCAGCTTTATCAAAATCTCTCTTCGTGCTTTTGATAAAAATTCTCTCATTCCACCATTGTAGCTTTTTTGCAATCCTTTCCTTAAGACACGAAAAAGATTTTTCCTTTAACCTTCCTATCATAGCTAGCATCCCTAGATATTTTTCAAATTGTGTTGCTACTTGCGCCCCCCACTTACGTGGGATCTCTACCCGAATATCTGCCCTTGTATTGGTACTAAAAAAGATAGAAGTTTTCTCTATATTGAATTTTTGTGCTGAGGATTGCTCATAAAAAGCTAAAATCTCTAGAAGCTTGTCACACTCTCTTGAGATTGCTTCATAAAACAAGCTATCATCTGCAAATAGCAAATGAGAGAGCTTTGGTCCCCTTCTACAAATGGATATCCCATCTTCTCCCATTGGGCTTTCCTTAATAGTGATGAGAAGCCCTCGGCACATAGTAGAAACAAATACGGAGATAATGGGTCGCCTTGCCTTATACCCCTTGAAGGCGAAATAAAGCCATGCAAAGCACCATTAATTAGAATCAAGAAATAAGGGGTTTTTACACATTCCACCACAAGTTGAATCCATCTCTGGTAAAAACCCAACTTTTGCATCATTCTGTTCAGAAAAGACCACTCAACCCTATCATATACCTTGCTCATATCAAGCTTGATGGCCATAGACCCATTTTTTCCACTCCTTCTAGCTTTAATGCAATTTAAGGTCTCATATGTAATAATGATATCGTCCGTAATCAATATTCCCAGTACAAACGCACTTTGTCCTCTGAGATCACCTATGTCAATAAAGGATTTTAACCTATTTTCCAAATACTTCAAGATCACCTTGTACACCACATTGTACAAACTAACGAGTCTATAATCATCCAATTTCTAAGGATTTTTTTTTTGGGATAACAAAATATGAGTGAAGTTTACTTTCCTCAGCATATGACCTTAAGTAAGGACAGATAACACAGCTTTTACCACATCATAACCTACAATATGCCAGAATTTTTGAAAAAATAAGCTAGAGATACCATCCAGTCCTAGCACTTTTGACGGGTGCATTTGGAAAACCGCCTGTGTAATCTCCTCAGCTGTATAGGGCAGGAGCAGACTCCTATTCATCTCCATAGTTACTGTTCCATCAACAACTTCTATAGTTTCTTCCACTTGACCCCATCTGGAGGAAATGAACATATCCGTTAAATATTTGTTTGCAATTTCTCCCATTTCATTTTCCTCCATACATTAGATAACATTTGGATTTATAAAGCCCTTTAACTCATTAGTCTTTTTCCTTTGTGTTGATTGTTGATGAAAAAACCGCGTGTTTTTATCTCCAACTTTTAACCATATTGCACAGGATCGCTGGCTCTAGTGGAGCTCATCCATAGAGAGCAATGAGTTGATTTCACCTTTAGATTCCTGGATGTGGGACCGGTGCTGACCCTCATCGTTATCCTGAGTTAACACTTATAATGTGTCAAGCCTTGCTCGAATTCGGTTTTGTATTCCACCAAAACGATATCTACTCCATTGCACCAAACCCATACGATATGATTTTATCTTCTCTAACAGACGGTACATTGGGCTTCCATCTTCCACCTTCTTGCTCCACAATGAACAAATAATCACTTCACACTCCAGGTTAGCCACCCGCTTTTCCTGAAACCTATGCATTCCCGTTCTTTTTCTTGCATGTATCACTTGCCTCCCAACTTCAAGAAGAACCGGTAAATGGCCCGATGTGGATGTTGTGGCTTCGAGTGGACAGAAAACGGTCAAATGAATTACTTGACTATCATGGAACCGTTCAACCCACTTAGGTGATGACACAGCTCTATCAAGCCGTTCTTGAATATTCGCCTACCCCTCCCTGTTGTTATCCCATGTAAACTCATGACCTCTAAATCTCATGTCGAGCAGGTTACACCGATTCAACACCTCATGAAACTCCACCATCCGTTGCAACGGTCTTGCAACATCCCCTATTTTTTCTTTTTGCACCATAATTCCGTTAAAATCACCGACACATAATCACAAAGTAGAGTCTAACCTATTTAGATGGTCGAGAAAAGCCCACGATTCCCATTTCCTATGTTCTTCCGGCCTGCCATAAAACCCAGTCAATCACCATTCTTTTTCGTCCTCTATGCACACGTGAGAGTCAATATGATGAAATGAGTATTTTCTGATCACAATTTGTATCTCTTGCTTCCAAAGTAACACTACACCACAACTTTTCCCATGGCATGGGATAGTGAAAACATTCGGGTATCCTATCTCTACCTGAATCCACTCCATATTT
The DNA here is from genome assembly GCA_907173295.1 of Fagus sylvatica. NCBI lineage: Eukaryota > Viridiplantae > Streptophyta > Magnoliopsida > Fagales > Fagaceae > Fagus > Fagus sylvatica. The sequence continues at coordinate 27,234,167 of OU015769.1, read as the reverse complement.
CTCACATCAAGCTTTGTTTCATCAGAAACAAAACTTCGGGATCTTGGAACTTCACCAACTGGCAAAGTGAACAAACTGCATCGTGGATCCCAAGCCTCTTGCAATTCCAGCTTAAAAGCCTCATTGAGATCAGCGGGGTTGGATTCCAGCCGTCGCCGTTTCTACAACTGTGTCCGTACAAGCCCAATTCGCAGCATGTTTTATCTTATTCTTGCTTATAGAAAGTTGCACATTTGGATCACAATTTTCTTCCCTTCCACGCTTATCTCCTGCATTAGTTTTATTATTCAAATCACATCATTAACTAAGGAGCACCAGCCTTGGCTTCCCACGTCTCTTCCATTTGGGTGGGCCCCCTTTCCCCTTTGCATTTCTGTTTTGAGTCGTGTTCACACTTATCCCCTCTTCTGTATATTCTACACTCATGTTGATAGTCTCCCCCTTTTTTTCATAGGTGTCTTTTCCTACGAGAGGGCATACATCTACTTTTTTGATACATTAGTAAACCTTATCAATCAACAGGAAGCAAGGGATGTCTACCTCCCTGTCCCCAGCTTCTTTTTGTCTGACATTACCTGGTTCATCAGACAAATTAATTGTTTTATTAGACTGGCCCCACTCAGCAACATCTCTCTTATCTTCCATTCCCATGAAAGTCTTATCTCATTGTACGCTGATCTTCCTGACTACCCCCAAATCTAGTAAAACCTCTGAATTCTTAATAAATTCCTCTGCTTTACTCTCTAATCTCATGTCACTTTCTCCTCTTTGTCCTTTCTCACCAAACCCCACTTGGTTTGTCTCTCTCTCGGATTCTGAGACAACTCCACCACCTTTCACCACTCCTTCGCCACCAGCAAGCGTTGCCTACATCTTCATTCAGCCATCCCCATCCTTACTCCGAGCCCTCGACATTTCTGGCATCTTTCCTCCAAAACTCGCCTTTAGCCACTCATCATATTGGATGGAGTCATCTGTACTCCTAACGTTCTCCTTTTAAGGTTTGTTGCACCCTTTCTCTTCATGACCCAGTCTTCCGCATTTGTAGCAATAGTTGGGTAACCTCTCATATCTATAGTCTACCCACACCTTCTCTCCTTCTAGGCTCGATAACAAAACCACCCCAGCATAAGGGTTTGTCAACTAGTATGTCAACCCTGACCCGAAGATATTTGGTCTGTTCCGAAGAGACCTTCTTGTCACTCACCACAAAACTCCCGATACTATTCCCTATGTCCACTCTCGTTTGTTTCGACACAAATTCGAAAGGTAATCCCCAGATCTGTATCCAAAAAGTGGCCATAGTAAAACTCATGTTTCGATTGTTGCATCCACGTTCCCATTTGCGAAGTAACAAAAAATTGTTTTCAAAACTCCATGGGCCATTCTCTAGAACCCATCTCATCTGGAACTCCGTCGGGAACTTGAACTTAATGATGTCGTATCCTACCTCTAAAGCTTTGAACTCCGACCCCATTCTCCAAGCTCTTTTCAAAGTTTCTCACGCCGCTCGCCCTTTGAAAGGCTTCCATGTCAAAAATTTATCAAACAAACTCAACGAGCATTCTTCTAGGGCTTGGCACTTGCTCTCCGCTAAGATAGCAATGCATTCTTCCTCCTCACCCGCTTAATCTTTTGGAAACCCTTTATCACATCCCACCCCGAATCCATAACTATAAGCCTTTTGAGAACTTGATCTCACCCACACACTCACCTAGCAAAACTAGGGAGAAACCAACTCGTAAGAAACGAGAGCGAAAACTCCTACAGGAGGAAAGCAACACTAAAGGACCTTACATGAATAACAAGTGGTATTTTAGTTTACAAAATGATTGTATTATCATTGTTTATCTACAAGATTTTTGAAGTCGTTTTATGAGCTTTTCTTGTGCCAAAATAGCACTTGTGATTCACATGGAGGAATTACATGTGTCCAGTTGGGTTCTAACTATAATTTACATTAAAATCTATTAATTTTGGTTGAAAAAGATTTATTTTAGGGTTTATATTGCGAAATATTTAAAACTATAAGGTTGATCATGATATAATTTTAGGCTAATTTGAAATAAGGTTAACTTTAGTAATTTAAAAAAATATATTTCCTAAAAAAAGAAAAAATCAATACCAACTACAATCTACAAAGTCTAAGCTCATCTATACACTATCAAATCGCCCCAATCGAAACTCAGGAGTCCACAATACATCTCCTTCAAAATTTAAATTCTCAATGGGTACCACTTAAGGCCCAATGGACTTTACGTCCACCAATAGGAAAATGACCAAATCCTTGTAGTCCGTCACTCTCTCGCTTTAACTCATTTTTCTTCTTTTTCATGGTTTAATTTGAAAAAAATGTCAAATTTTAGTATCATTTATATACACACCATTAAATTATCCTATTTAAAACTCACAAGTCTACAATTCATCCTAGTGTAAGCCTTTTTATTTGCGGGTATACATTATTGCACTCTGTGCTTATAATGGATATGGAACTCAAGGTACATTGTCGAAATATCCTTTTTGTTAAAGAGTGTGTGCTCGTTTGAAATCCCATTAAGAATGCAAAAAACGCTTTTTGAAGATGTAAATCCCAAATTTTATGTTTGATAAGAAGAAACAAACATGGTTTACAAAAAATTTTACTATTAAAAAGCATGTTTTGGAAATGAAACTTAAAGTTTCATTTTCAAAACATATTTTTGGCAAAAAGTATGGTAAAAGAATAGGCTTCCGAACTACTCATATTTCTAACAGTTTTATGCCTTATAAACCACAAATCCCATATGTTTCTCAAGAAAAATATACATGGGTCTGGCACATGCGTTTAAGTTTCGTTTTTTTTTTTTGAATAAATATTTGATTTAGCCCATGTAATTTAGCGCAAAAAAGTGTCTTCAACAGATCTGGCCCAGATGCACATAGATCCTTCCACATGAGGCTGAAGAAGTTAAGTCCGTGTTAAAAGTATCTGAACTCATAGGCCTATACAAGAGAAGGCCCAAGACATATTTCTCATTATCTTTGATAGCATCATCACCCAGCCCAAATCATTCCTGAATCTGATTAAAGGAAATTTGACCCACTAGATATTGGACTCATAGTTTGATGTGATGGTCATCGAGCAGAGTGCGATCTTAAAATTTAATGGGCAACAGGGCAAGCAATCCCTTTCTTCACAAAAGTACCGCATCATATTATTTACGGGGAAATGTTGCGGGAATGTTTCTAAAAAATTGTAATATTTATATATGTTTTGATAAAATATTATGTGTGTTTTGATAAATGTATGTCACAAATATCATCAATTCTATCAGAATTCACATATTTTATTTTTATAATAATAAACATATATTTATCAATACAAATACAGTATTTATCACAAAACACACAAATTTTATTAAGATCAACACCAATCCCGTGGTAGGACCTATATATTCCCCTTTGTTTGCAAGACTCTCTGTCATTTTCTTTTCATATTGCCAACACTTAATACTTCACCAAGCTGGCCAGATCCAATTGGAGTACTTGTGTGTGGTGATGGTGCGCTTTGGCTCACGGAATCTAAGATGATGTTAATGAAATTTTATTATTATTATTAGTCTTTTTTATTACAAATTCAACGTGACAAATCAAAGTATCAAACTCATGTATATTTCTTTCTTATTCTAAAATTATAATTGCAGACGTACGTGCTCATCTACCAAATTTGGACCAGAAGTTGGTCACGAGCTCATCTACCATTTAAACTGATGTGAAAACGACCCCAATAATTGTTCTCTACCCCTCTGTCCCTGGACCATATCAATTAAAAGTTTCTTTTCCTTCTTTTACTAGTGTTTAAACTTTAACGCTGGAGCTTGGAGTGAGGTTTATGTATACATCAAATCTTGGATCACACTATTTTGTACCTTTTTTTTATCATAATTTGATGAAGTGATTAGTGGAAAAAAATCATAAAATTCAGAGATCTCGGTTATAACATGTCACTTCAGTAGATTATGACAAAAATGGTTCAAAATGGTATATCCTTGGCGGCCTTGATATATATATGGTTGGAAATGTTTCAGCATGGTATCTTTCGAGTTGTACATCATCTACTGTACCCAACTCATCGGGACACACAGTATAAGAAATAATTGAGAAAACGATATGCTTTAACAGTTTATGGGACGATTCTAAAAGTACAACCAGAGTTACACCATGGTGGTCTATATAATTGTTTTATTATTTTCTTATTTGATAGTTACAAACTATTGGGCTGCTATGTTTATAATTGAAACTTAACAGGTTAAAATAATAATTGATAATAACTTAATGTTAGAAAATTTGTTAAATAATTGAATTCACCATTTCCTAATAGTTTAAGTTGGGGAGAGGAAAGGGATTTCTTGTTCCATCCCTCCCCAGTGCGGAGGTTGCATTGGCGCAGCTCCTCGCCTTGGTCTAGGAAAGGAGCCAAAAGGGGCGTAAACGAGCCAAAGGCTTTTTCAAGTTGTAGCAAGTTTTTTCTATCTGTCGCGTGCAGGCGTTTATTCCATCTCTCGAGCCTCGTAGAAAACCCCCCTCCCCTTCAGACTCCATATCTCTATCATATAATAATAATGTGTACAAATAGGCATTGAACCCACGCTCAATTAAGTGAGAAATAGGGAATACACCATTGGATCAAATGTCTAGTAGACATAGCAATATTATCATATAGTTAAATATAACTTAGAAAGGGAAGTTCCTCAAATATATAACCACTTTTGCTAAATATTGGTGATTACGAAGTTACAAGCAAGGCAAGATCGGCATTTGTCTTGAGAGTTCAGGAAGTGTAGCCGGTATATAAGATCATTACTGTGGTGGAGACAGCAAAACCTGCATAGAATTGCTAGTGGGTGGCAACCTTTGTCCAAGCAGGGAGATAGCCAGTTAGCCACTATTTTTTTTTTTTTTTTTTTTTTTTTGCAAAAAAGAAAGATAGCACTATTTTTGAAGTTGTGAAATGGTTGCAGCCAACATATACAAACAAAAAAACACATTTTTTTGGGTACCTTTAGCTGGGTGAGAAGGACGGCTAACTGTACAGCCCATGTGCTTGAAATGGTTTTTCCGTTTTTGTAATGCGTATTTCTTAGAGTAAGTCTAACTTTAAAACAAAATTCACAATTACTAGGATGACAGATTGTGATTAGTGTATAGTAAAAGTAATGTCAATGACAGTCTCATGTGAAAGTATATTGCACTAAGCACAATTTTCTATCTTAGTAATTATGAAACTTTTTGTGTCTATAAGACTGTAACAATGCTCTATTTCAAATTGTCAATAGAAAAACTTTATATTCTACATTTAAAAAAAAAAAAAAAAAAAATGAGAGACAAGGCGTTTGTGGTATTATGGTATAATCATTTCACATTTACTAGTACATTTTTCATCATGCTTTACATGAATTTGAATCAATCTTTGGCTTTCAAAAGCCATAATAAGTCATTGCATTTATTGCAATAAAGGGAATCCAATCCCAATTTCTTAGGAACATGATTCACTCCATTTCAAGTGAAATTAAATGGAAAGATTTCATTTTACAGTTAAGATTTTACCTTAGATTTGACTATGTACAAATTAAAGTTCCATATCATTTAAAATTTCAAATGATGTGGCACTATATATATCTTTAAATTTGTACTATGTAATTTGAACCATGTAATGGATTCATTTCAAATGAAAGATCCTAGTATAAATTACCATGGGTGGACCAAGATGGGGGATGAATTAAGATCCTCTCCGTCAAAGATATCAAGACTCGAAGGGAAGTGTCTATTATATAACTCTAATGCTGGTTCATTGTATCTAATACTACTTGGAGTGCAAATAAAGTAATCATAACCTTACTTAGTGTGCAAACGGACTAATACTTGTAGTTCAAGTATTGTAATCTTGGTTTGTCTAGGATTTAGCCTACTATAAATATCATTCAATGGATTCATTATAACACACACACAAAGCTTAAAAGTAAAGATATAACTATCAAGAGCTTTCTGCTGTGGATGTAGGCCTTTATAGCTGAGCCATGTTCTCATTCTATCGTTTATTTATTTATTTATTTTCTTTTTTCATATTTTCTCATGTACTTTGATCATGGTGTCAAAAGTGTCTTTTCTAGTATAGTATCAGAGTTATGTTTTATCTTTTCTAACATAGTATTAGAATTAAGTTTTATCTTTTCTAAAATAGTATTAGAGCCAACCCTATGTGATCTCCATTAATTATTAGAGCCATGTTTAATAACACTCTTCGTTTCAAGTGGTGGGAGGGTGGATAACTTAGAATGTATCCATTTCAAGTAAAATAGAGAGTATCCATTTTATGATCAAGGTTTTGTTTTTTATTTCTGTAGGGATCCACTAATTACATTACCTAATGACAAAGTAACGATTGGGTATGATAGATCTACACAAATTACTCGAACAACCAAAAATATAGATCTAAATATATAAATTCACATTTACACAGATTTTGGTATTTCACTCTTATAAAAAAGCAAACAAGTTTTACACAAAATTACATCTCCAATAACTTAAAAACATAGATATACTACCAAGCCATGTGATTTTCTTATTTTTGTTTTAGGAATGATGCTTGAACCACGCGATGTTGAGGAACCCAAGAGCTCATCGGCTCGATGTTGTCTTCGTCGAGGTGGTTTTGGGACCATGACACGACGAGTATAGTTGAGGAGGTTGATCTTGTCTTTCGTAACCATCAAATGTAGATTGATCTCATCCTCCATGTGTGTGTTTGAATGTTAATTAATGATAATAATTATGACTTTCAACTTTCGTGGTTCAATCTATTTCCTTTATAGCATGGTTGTACTTCTACTTACTCTTCCAGTTACTATATTGTAATTACAAAACAAATAGATCACAAATGATTTTGTAATTTAAAAGAACGAGTTCCATTTTAATAGATCACAAATGATTGAGTAGAAATGTATTAAGAGACAGTCATTTTCTTTTCTCTTTTTTCTTTTATGTTTATATTTTGTTAATATTAAATAGATGCTAGTTTTATTTTCATATATGTATTTATTTTTATATTTTAGTATATTTCTTATTCTTAGATAAGAATGTGCATACACGTATAATTGCATGAATATGATACGTACGTGAGTGCAACTGTGCATACACGAGTAGCAAGTAGCTTTGCATATATCGGTTTGATTGCATGTTGAATTTGTTTTTAAGCTAAGTTGTAGAGATTTTCTCATTACATGAAGTTCGTAAATATCTTGATAGAGGCCAGGTTGAATGAAAAATGTAGCCTTTAGGATTTTATGGGTGTTCCTATGAATCTCTGTGCATGATCATTGATATTTATGTTTGGCATGTTTAACTTAATTAGTTTTGGGCTCGGTGATGTTGTGAACAAAGGGTAAAGACATGTTTTACATGCACTAGATTGGTTATGCCCCGTTCTGCATGTCGTATAGTGATAAGGTTTTGATGGTTGAAGGGGTGGAACTAGAAAAAAAAATTTAGGGTGGGCTAATTGCAAAAAAAAAAAACTTCTTGACTAGGCTAATTGCTTAATTTAAGGGTTTTTTTTTTTTTTTTTTTTTTAAATATAGGTTGGCTGGGCTACAGCCCAACCTACCCATTACGTGGCTATGCCACTGGATGGTTGATAGGCTATAGAAATTAGGGTTCTTCTGCTTTCGAAAAATCTGTTTGAATTTGTGTATATATACTCATACCCATGTGATAGGTATGTAGCTTTGGAAGATATGTTTCTTTAATTGATGTGAATGTATCTTGACAACTCACTTTCTCCGCTTTTAAGAAAATATTAATCAGAGAATGCGGACACAGCCACACAAGTGGTGCATGACTATCGTCAGTTCGTGCCATAAGGTGTTATGAATCTTGATAGGCCATGCACCTATGATTCTCTGTTCTATTTTTTTTTTTTTGGCTGAATAAAATTCTCTCATTTTATTTCTCTATGTTCTAATTCTGTTACATTCACGATCTTGGCTGATGATTAAATGTTTCTTTTATGCATGGTTTTATGTGACGTGTTGTTCTTAATTATATTCAAGATTAATTGTTTTTGCATATAAGGATTAGGACTACTTAGTTATTATTTATTTATTGTTTTCAATTATTGCCGGTGAATATTAATATTAGTGGAGGCTAGTGATTTGTCTAGGTGGAACCTAACCTTAGATTTTAACTCTAAACTTTTTTATGATTGAGACACGTTAAACTTCTGCACCCCATAAGGCTTAAAGTCACTTAGGCCTAAATTGAGTGATGACTCCTACTTTACGCTCTAATATTTGAGAATTGTGATATATTCCTAAATCTAGATTAGTAATTAGGATATCACATTAGACACTCTGACTGGCTAGCTCATGACCAATGCTAATCTTAAGAATTATGAGGTCTGTAGCGATACAAAAATGAAATCTTCTATTTAATAAATATAAAATTAAAAAAAAAAATTGGATTTTTCAAATTTTTGTATAGGATTATATTATCAATTGTTTTGTATATATTTCTTTCAAAATTATAAGAGTTTTAAAAAGCTTTGGGATGAGGTTTGGAGCGGTCGTTCACCTTGCACATTATGAATACTATTCCTGCTCATTATACGGTTTTAAGTGTTCACGGACTGACATGTTCATGTCTGATCCACTGCACAAAAGAACCTACCATAAATCAAACCCTTAAGAATCATGCTTCTAGAAGCATGGAACATATTATGTAAGCAAAATCATTGGGTGTTGTGTATGATTACCATCTTTCCATATTTACAACCATACATGACAGGTACCCAACCTAGCATTCACCAAAGGAAGAGACATAAAAGACGTAAAAAGGACCACCAAATTTGATATCACAATCATTATTATTATGACATTATAGACATAAAACCATTGGTTCTATACAACCTAATTAAGTTGGCTAGAAGTGGCTAGAAGGTAAGCACGTGAAACTTAAAGATTCAAACTTTCTCATAGTGAAAGAGAACTTAAACACTGACATGTGCAAATTTCTTTTAACTTCTTTTTCATATCAATAGGGATTCAGCAAAGTTGTCTAATTCAAGTTGGTTTTCCTCCGTCTTCAAGAGCTCTAAATACTCCTCATAGAGCTTCTCTAGCGTGTTATCGCCTGTAGGTAAATCAGACTGGCACTCGAAATCTGAGCCATTGACAAATTCATTATCTTCACCATCAACAAGAAAGCCAACCCCATTGTCACCGTCTTTGAAATTACACCAATCTGGCCCACTAATCGAATTCCATTCAAAACTTTCGTTTCTTGGTATTGAAAAAGAAGTAACCCTAGTGGGCTTTGGGAGATGAACCTTATGCTTCTCTGGCTCTACATTTGCTAAGCTCTTGTTCTTCTGCTTATTCCTGTTGTTGCTTTTGTTGTTGTTCTTCCTCCTCTTAAATTCTTTGACTGGCTCCGATGATAACTTCTTGTGAGTATTTGGATCGGTTCCTTGGCTTATGAGTTTTTTACTGAGATGGGTGTTCCAATAATTCTTTATCTCGTTATCCGTTCGTCCGGGAAGCCTACCTGCAATGAGAGACCACCGGTTGCCGAGAAGCGAATGTAATCGGATAATAAGGTCATCTTCATCAGGCGTGATGTTCCCTCTCTTTATATCTGGTCTTAGGTAGTTCATCCATCTTAGCCTGCAGCTCTTTCCACATCGGAGTAGGCCTAAATGCACACAATTAATTTTTTTAAGTCCAACAAAATTTAATAATGAGATATATAGTCATAGGTTTAGCTTTCTCTAACATTATAAGGAATTTTAAGAATGAGACTTTCTAGCCAAACAATTAAAAAATAAAAAATAAATAAAGGTTCACTCTTATAAATGAAATTGAATAAGCAAGACAGTAGTGTTTTAATAGATTATTTACCAGCTTTTTTAGGTAAAGATCTCCAATGGCCTTCACCATGAGCTTGAATATACTTAGTAAGTAATGTGTCTTCTCTAGGAGTCCATGGACCTCTATGCAACCCAACCTTAGAACAACAAGGAGCCCTTCCCATCTCTCTCTATTATTCGTCTATCAGTAGGTATCACTCTTTCTCTGAAGAGTAATAGATATGAGAGAGATAGGAAGTTAGAGAATTTAGAGGAACAGAGGGAAGCAAATAGAGACCGATGCTCTGCAGAGCACAAAATGTGCTAAACTTGTTCCCCTTTTTAAACGGTTACGACCTGGAAGGTTGGAATTATTAGATATTTTTTTGCACGAATAGATTTTAAAACTTTCAAGTTATTCAAAGCACGTGCCCATCGTACAGTCTTAAAACTAGAATGCAATATAATAATAAACTTAAAGTTTGACCTTGTTCAAAATAAAATTGGAAGTTTTAATTGTAATTTTACACCTTAATTAAAGTTTTAAAATCATTATAATCTGGATTTTCAGAGTTTTTATTGAGTAAAAAATAAATAAATAACTCACAGAACTTTTACTTAAAAATATCTATCTGGATGTCCAAAAAAAAAGAAAAAAATTCCATCACACAAACATCAAGTTATTTTCATATTAAAAAAACAAAATAACAATATTTTCGTGAATGTGACCTTTACGTATGTGCAAGCTGTTTTGTGACCTTTAAAATGATATTGTTATTTGCCCAGTTACGTATGTCCATAGACTGCACGTATTTCAACAACCTTTCTTGCTATCTGCCCTTCTCCTGCATGCCCCACATGACCACATATATGCCCATATTTACATAACTACGTAATTCATTTAACTTTTAAGACTATGGGTCCCATCCCATGGTTGCTCAATTTGAATTTTCTATAGTTTACCATGTGGAGCAGTGGAGATAATGTAAAAAAAGTCAGAAGTCTGATCATTGCGTTAATAGTTTCCTGTTAGACTGTCTCGTGTTGCCAAAAAAAAAAATAAAAATCAAAGAATCAAAAGGCTCTTTCCATTCCATTGATAGAAAGATTTTAGCTGGTTTATGAAGATATAATCCTTTCCATTTGAAATTATATTTATTTTTTTATTTTATTTTACAAATTTAATAGTATATAATTTATTACGTCATTTAAAGTTTTAAATAACATGATAGACTACACATTATTAGATTTATAATATTTAATCTATAACATAAAATTAAAACTTTTCATTTCATTTCAAATAAAATAAACCTTTTTCCTAGTTATGTACTTATAGGACGCCAATTATTGAAATGCCAAGAGAGTTATGCACATAAGTGCTAATATGAGCACCGCAGAGCTACGTGCCAACTTAAAAAAAAAAAATAATAATAATAAAGGAAAAAATTAAAAACATGCCCACCTACACATGCAAAACAATAAAGAAAAATGCTAAGAACATGGTTATAAAAACAGGGCTGATCAAAGAACCAAAAAGGAAAATGATTTTTGGTTCTTTGGTTGGACCAGGATTGGACTATATTAATCGAATCGGTGGCGTTATACATAATTTAATTAATATTGTTAAAATTATTTTTATATATTACTTAAAATATATCCAAAACATATAGACAAATTTAAGTGAGTTTTCATACCTTATAATATTAAGAATATAGAAAAGTATAAAATCAATTAAATTAACATTTTAAAAAATATATAATTTTTATAACTAGTTCTTTTCTTTCTCATTTTTTATAATATAATTAAGAATAAAATGATTTAATTGGACTCTACTCAACTTAATAGGGTTGATAAATCTTCTATACGGAGACGTATTTCAAAATACAAGGGTCCAAAATCATATGCAAATTATTATTTTTTTTTTGGTAATTAAATACACAGTATTCGATAAATAGAAAATGTTTAAAAATTAATATAAAAAAAAAAATGCAAAGTTCCATTACATTACATTTTAATTTTTTGATATGACCCATTTCATTACATTCATTAAAAAAAAAAAAGAAGTAAGTTGGGGGACAATGTTGATGGCAGTTGGCATTTGGCAAGTGTTGTCCGCTGGTAAGTATGGTTAAAATGGAGTAAAAAAAAATAAATTAAAAATAATTAAGAGACAAAAACGGATGGAAGTGGAACAATACAATGCATAAGCCAAAGGTTCAAACAAGAAAAAGAGAGAAGAAGAAAAGTCTCTGCGAACAACGCGGAAACCCACCCAACATATATGTTAGGAGGCTTCTAGGAAAATCACCCCATTGACGGTGGTAATCAACCAAACTCGTTCCATTTACCATAAGAATCAATCGTTGTAGGCATGTAGCAACTTATAGGGCCAAATATGGACCAAATCTAAACATCCACGATGAGCCAACACCGGATCAACCCGGTTTAACCAGTGGTTTTTGGTTAATGCTGCCTTTTTTCTTTTTCGATTTTTTTCATAATTGGACCGGACTACTCATTGAACTAGTCAGATCGATTGGTCCAATCCGGTTTTTAAAACCATGACTAAGACACAATTATACATGTCCAATATTTTCAAATTCAAAACTACTCAAATTCAACATTATATTATATAATATGTCTAATATTTGTGTTTGTTTATTTCGACTTAAAGTATTTTCTGTCAAAAAATATTTTAGCTAAAAGTATTTTTAAGGAAAACTACTTGCTTTTCGAAATTTTGATGTATTCCTCAAGTTTTGGAAAATATTTTAAATTATTTACTTGCACGAAAAATCACAATTTTTTATTTTTATTTTTATTTTTTATATAGATATTCAAAAAAAATTTATTAACCACTTTAAAATATTAATACATAACAACTAAAATCAACCTAAAAATCACAATAAAAATAAAGTATAACAACAAAAAAAATGAAAATAAAAATAAAAATAAAAATCTGAAAAAAAAAAACTCTCTAAAAAAAATTAATAAAAACTATTAACTTAACTTACCAAAAAGAAAAACTATCAGCTAACAATAATACCCATTTCCCACCCACCCCATTTATTCAGAGCATGACCAAAAATTCCCATTTATCTAATTACTCATCACATGTAGAATTGCATATAATTGAAACCTCTAAAAGGAAACTTGAAAGTTGTTTTTATTTGAATTTTAAAAGTTTAGGGGTGATTATCAGAGTTTTCAAGCTCACCTCAATCATTTTGGAGGTTGCAAGGTCATTTTGTATGTTTGGAGCTATTTTGGTTATTTTTAGGTTTTAAGGGTATTTGGTCATTTGGGAGATTTTGGGGATATTTCTATAATTTTTTAGATGTTTTTAGGACTTTTTTTAGTTGTGCGAAAAGGATCTGGAAGCAATCTTACACACAAGATTGATTGTGCAAAAATTATGGTTCAAGAAAATCTCCAATTAAACAAAGGACACTATAATGAAAATAGACGCAATCACACCAATACTAAGTATTTACGTGGTTTGATAATAGCTTATGTCCATGAGGAAGAATTTCACTAACAAAGACGAAGAAAATACAAAGATGGTGTAGATGCACTCTCACTAAACCCAAAACCCAATACACCCAAATATATCTCTCCCACAAATAACAAATAATAGAGATTCTTATTCTCTATTCTACTGTATAGCTCTCAAACAAATAACAAATTCAAAATTCCAAATCAAATACCAAATGTTAAAGAAATTGGTGAATTTCATATAATCTAATTGCCACAGCCGAGACCATAAAAGAAAGAAGCTGAACTGCTTCTTCGAAAGCTTTCTACGCAAACCAAACAAATAAATTTCTCTAGGACTCTCTCAAATGAATGGAAAGTATCGCCCCATGGTGATAAGGATGGGCACATCCTTAATTTTAAAAAGTGTCTACCCATAACTCAATCCAGCCCAAAAAAGTCAATTTCTAAAATCAAAATGCAAAAAAACACTTGACTATATATATTGGACTTGAAAGTTAAAACCTATATATATATATATATATATATATATATATATATATACTCACTTGACTACTTCTACATCACATCATCTCATGTACACATCATATTTTACTTTAAACTTTTCCATTTTTTTTTCCCCATGACAAACACTTAATAATAACACCCCATTTAAAAGAGAAAGCAAGAAAATCTGTTATATTATTATAACATTTTTTGATAATATAATTCTTAAATAAAACAATAATCCACTCCATATAGTTATGTAGCAAGCTAATCCTCCTCATTAATTTGTTTTTGATAAATTAAGTTACCAAACACCTCCGTTACTTTATCAAAACCAAAATTTTATCACCCTCTCTTTGTTTGCTTAGATTCAATTTTTTTACTTTTTTTATTTATTTTTTAATGCATGCTTAGTCTGCTAGACTTCCTTTCCCAAATAAAAATTCATTTCTTTTGATAAAATCATATAAATTATATAAATTTTAAGGTAAATTACACTCACCTCCCTCGAGATTTAGTGGAATGAAAATTACCCCTAAACTTCACCCAAAATGATATTGCACCCTTCAAGTTTGACATAAACCTTTCAAGCTCTAACGTCGTTACTAATACTGTAATAAGTCCTGTAATGTAATAGCTATTCCTAAGGATCTATTCGGTTGTTTTTTGTTAAGCTTTCATTACAGGGAATAGCTATTCTTGATGAATGATTATTCTTCAAAATGAGGAATAGCTATTCCCTATCAAAATGGTCGTAGTATCTATTCCTTAGATCGCGTAATAGCTCAAAAAAATTAAAAAAATTCCAAAAAACTATTGTTGACTACCACTTTTTTAAATTTCTCTCTCTCTGAGAGAGAGAGTTTTTTTTTTTTTTTAAATGGAGACTTGGGTATATATATATATATATATAACATTCAAAATTCAAGTCTCCAAAAATGTTTTAAAATTATTAATACTCGTATATTAATAATGTTGTAGTAAAATATAGAATATAGATTCAGAGTTCTATTCATGTGTTGTCACCAAACAAATGAATGAAAATAGTTATTTCATTACAACTTTTTTTATTCCTTGTAATATTGATTCCTATTACAGTGTAATAACCATTATAGTGTATCAAACGTACCCTAACAGAATATTCCATTTAAAAAAAATCCTACATTCATGTAATTATTCTTTTTACCTTATTTAAATGTGACCATCTTCTTCTTGTTTTTACCATCTTCTTCTCTCTTAACCTGTAGAAACCCATTTTTATTTTCTTCTCCATTACAATGAAAATTATTTATTTTTGGTAATTTGCTTAAATTCGACACCGATTAGTGCAAAATTATAGTAAAATCAATGAAAATGGGTTTGACGGTAAAGTGAGCACTGGCTTGTGAAGAAGAAGTGCAAGAAAGCAAAATAATAAAAGGGAAGCAAAGACAAAAATATTGGCATGTGTAATGGCGAAAGAAAGGAAAAGAACTTAATTTCTGAAATATTTTGAGTGGGTGTTATTTGGGGATTTGATTTGGGTTTTGGTCAAGAGGGGATTTGGGAGAGATTCATTTGTAATTGTAACTCTGCAACACATGAGGAGATTATAATTGTTGTCCTTGTGTGAGAACCACGACCCTTAACCAATCTTAAAAGGTTTAAACATAATTCTCAAAATTGTACAATAGTGACCTTGTTGTGTTCCTTTTAATCTTAAGCAAAACTACAATAGAGTCGCCACTTAATTTTATACAAAAAATAAGAAAAATACATCTTTATTAATTGATAAAATAATACAATGAATTCTGGAAAATAAATAAATTATATAAGTTTTTCCCTAGATACAATCTAAAACGTAAAAAAAAATATAATAATAATAATAAAATTACAAGGCTTTGATCCTAAATACAATCGAAGAAAGAAAATAAAAAGGATACAAGACAATCTACTTTTCCCCACAATATTAGGATCCGTGAGTTAGGGGATTGGATGAGAAAGTGTTAGGCACCTAACCAACTTGACCTAAGTCAATCTCTAATACATTAGCCTATAGTTCACGACTCTCAATCAAATATACTCACATTCAATTCCTGTCATCATAGTGGTACATGCAAACAAAAATAGGCAGGGATTAATCCCTTGGATGCACGAGAAACTACAAAAAACTCATCAAGGAACAAACATCCAAAATACTAAGTCATATTCGGGTAAACTCTATCAAGATATGCATTTTGTCATTCAATTTAGTTAACATGTGATTTGATAAAATCTTGTATCATATGATCCATTCAAACGTTGGAACATATTATCATATGAAAAGACTAGCATTGAATTATGTGGACATATTTCAAGTCTAGTTTTTCATTAATAATCACGTGCCCACACCATAAATTTCCACCAGATTTTCATATGTTTATATATATATCACTTATGTTCATCGATCCACAATTTTCATGTTAGCCGTAACATATATGTTCATATCCAAACCTGGTTTTATTAACTAGTTTAAGTTTCTAACATGTGAGTTAGTTCAGCATGTGACAATCCTAAAAATCAATCTTAAATTAAAACTATATTCAAACAATCATGAATTCACATTTAATAAAAAAAAAAAAAAAAATTTACCTTCATGTGTTTGGGTCTCTTGATCGAGAATACATGATCCAACTTGAAATTGTTCTTGAAAAAGATTTATTAATAGTGAATAAAAGAGAATTGAATTAAATGAAATGATTGGAAATGAGATTGCAAAATGTGCCTTTGCAATCTTTGGACTTTTATAAGAATACGCTTTGTGTTCTTATGAAAAGTCATATTCTTCACAAAAGTTCTAGATGAATTTTGTTTAGAATAAAAGACAATATTTTTTCCAACCTCCTTTGTTGAAATGAGGATTTATATATATATATATATATATATATATATATATATCTTTTAGAGGAGTCTCAAAATGAATTTTCCCAAGTTCTGGACCATAGGAAGTTTATTAGAATTAATTGTTTGCACAAGAGTTTATTTCTTGGTGAAATCCTTACGCGAGTGCCGATCCGCATCCAAAAGGAGGTCAGATCGATACTCAGGTAAAAAGTTGGGAGCCGATCGACACCCAAGTAAAAAACCCAGGAGCCAATGAACTAAAAATGGATAATAACGACTTGTTTTGATTTCTTTCCACTTCTAAGTGACTTAGAACTCCTCCAATCAGTTGTAGTAGGGGCTTTACCCATTTAATTAATTAAATGATAAATAATAAGATAATTATTGATTAACATAATTATCCATTACTTAAAATTAATTAATTTGAAATTAACTCTTGTAAATTATCTTGTGCATTAATATTTAGCATATTGGAGTGCTCTGACTAATAGAAATTAGTTATAAATTAATTTTAATTTAATCCTTTGGAGGACCAATCAAATTAATTTAAAAATAATCTTATGCATGCAAACTCATGATAAATATTATTTTCAACAAATCAAATTTGTTTTCATTATAAAACCTTGGTATTTTTATCTGAAAAATGTCCTTTCATCCTTAACTCAATATTGACCAATTAAGATATGATTTTTAAAACTGTGGATCAATTTTGAATTTTTGGAATCGTGAAATTACCATTTTACCCTTTATTCACTAAATTGTAAAAAAGTAAAATTATTGATAGCAAAATGAGGTGTTAGCACCTTGGCAACTAACGTGGGTGATTGGATAGAATCAAACCAATCCAAGTAGTAAGTTTTTCCAGATTTAAAGGCCATCAGGTCTCTAGTTTTTACTGGAACACCGATCAGGTCTCTGGATTACCAAGTACATAGACTACAAAAAAAATTCCCTAACATCATAATGAGAAAGTGCAATAGAACCAAAAAAACAAAAAACAAACATAAAAAACTAGACAAACCAATATAGAAATTGAAAATGCATAGATACCCATCATAATTTAAGTGAAAAAAGTTCATAATTTTGGAGCAACCCGATGGTAAGAATGCAAACTAGGTACAAGAATTTTCAATGGCATAACAATACAAGACACTATTTGTCGAAGTAGGATTTCGGCAAAGACGCGAATGCGTGATTGAGGTACACATGCAGGCAATGTGCTCGGTATTATTGTGCTTGGGTTCCCAAAATATTGCATCTTTTCTTTATTTATCATGTTTTGTGGGGCATGGGTGCATTTGAATTCATTTAAGGCAGTCGCCACCAACCAATTATTTTTTTAGGTGTGATTGGGCACCTAAGTCTATTTTAATTTTAAATCCCTATTTAAGCTAGAATTTATCCTAAGATTATCTATCCTAGATCATGTCTCAAACCAAAGTTCATGGATCCAGAACTTCTATTACGGGTGGGGAAGGTGTTAGGCACCCCACACCACCCATCTTACGATAGTACCTCATTTAAATTCATCCTAAAAATCTTAATGTTTGAGAAGTAACAAGAGTAATTCGTATCTATCATTTTGAAACAAATTGTATACATGCTTTGGGAAATTGGAAATAAATTACACATGCTTATGTATAAGGAAGTAAATGTGCTCACCTTATTTCCTTAACATAGCTTATTATCACCAAAACATTCCTAATGGATCAATCACAAAGAAACAATACTTAGTTTTTGGGAGGGGGTTTTGTCGGCTTAACATTTTAGGAGTCCATGATCTTAATTAATTTAAGTTATGGACCAAGCACTTTCTTAAAAATCATCTTTTGAAAATGGACATTTTTAAAGTAAAGATTGATTTTTGAGATGATGAAGAGTTTTGAGAAAACTAATATTGAAAGAGTTTGGTGGTGTTTGGTACATTGGTTTTGGATTGTGATTCTGTGATTACAATCCATAATCACTAGGTCCCACTGAAAAAAAGAAAAAAAAAAGAAAAAAAAGATGATGTTTGGTACATCAAATTTAAATGAAGATTGAAATCCTAACTTGAATTTTATGTGAATCTCATGCCAAATTTGAGAACAGCCAAGAGGGTGTTTTTGGATTCAAGCCGGATTCAAATCCGGACTGAATTTATGTGGGTCCCAGTTTATTACCATTACTAGCCCACTACTTTTTCTTCCAGTTTTCTCTCTCTCTCCTCCAGACGCTTCTCTCTCTCTTTCTCTCAACCATTACAGAGGATTATTCCAGATGTTTTTGTATTTCACAGATTACATATACAAAACCACTGTAAACACAGGATAAAAAATCACAGCAATGAAGATGTGAGGTTGAGTGAAACGCTTCTATGGAGAGCATAGAGACGTTGAAGGAAAGAAAGAAGAAAAAAAGAGAAATGGGGGAGAGAGAGGAGGGCTCTGTACAAAAGGGAAAAGAAGAGAGATGGGGGGGGGGGGGGGGTTGGTCACCGTTGGTGGGTACGGGTTAAACGCGTCGTTCCACGTGAACGTGATGGTGTTGATGTGGTCCTTGTCCGGAGAGATCGGGATGCGAGTCTCGACGAGACAGAGGGCTTTGAAGTATTTCTGCAAGAGGTCACGACGGGAAGTCGGAGTCGAGTGGGGTTGACGCTCGAGGTCGGAGCGGTATTGTTTTAGGGTTTGGAGATCGTCTTCGAGGTTCTGAGCCTCACGTTCGGAGTAATTGAAGGCGATGTAGTTGCGGAGAGGACGGTAGAGGTCGACGGAGGTGGTTTTCTTCTCAAAGATTGCGAGCATGATGTTGGTGGTGGATGACGATGAAGTTGACGGTGCAGCCATGGCGGTGGATTTGGATTTTTCAATTGAAGAAGAGGAAGAGAAATTGGTTGAGTCAATTTGAGAGTGGTCTGTGTAAAAATTTAATTGAGTATGGGGGATTTGTGGAGAGAGAAAGAAGATAATAGGATAAAAAGATAAAGAGATAAAAAGCTTTTTTCTGTTTAGTATATAAGAAGGGTGCAAATCCTCTACAATTATTATAGGTGTAATCAAGTTTAAAAACCAAAACTATGTACCAAACATAATTTTTTTTTACAATTTTGAATTCAAATCAAGATTAAAGTTCCAACTTCAATACTAAAAAAAGTCACGAAACCAAAACAGAAAACGAAAACACGTATCAAATAGGCCTTTTATTTTGGAAAATTAAGTTTTCTTTGAAAGGAAAATTTCCATGGGTTTCTTTGGAAATATACTTTGAATCACATGAATTTTTGGAAAATGGTTTATTTTTGGAAAATTTACGATTTTATTTTGAAAAGAGATCCTCCATGGATTTTTGGAAAGATATTTTTTGTTCCATGAGATTTTGGAAAATGGGCTTATTTATTTATTTATTTTTTTGGAGAACCTATTTAATGTGCAATGCAAACCCTTACCTTGGGAGTTGGGATATATTCAACATATATATCTATATTATAATGTAAAACCAAACTTTTCGACTTTTGGTTGACCTCATCATGTTGCGCCACATAAGTTTTTGAAATCTCATAATTTTACACCTCATTATTTTAATATATATTTTCTAATTGAATTTCAATTTTATTCTATTATTAAACCTTCCATTAGAATTTTGACACATCATATTTTCTTTAATATAAGAATATATTATTCCATATATAAAACACAATCATAATTAATGTCTAATACTAAAATATATTCCATATATAAACACAATATAAATATCTTTTAATAATAATCATAATTATCAATTTTCATCAAGATTTTTAGAGTTCCTTTTTTTTCTTATGTATTTCATTTAATTTTGTTGTTGGCAATGAAGAAAGATTGATGGATTTGTTATAATGAAACCATGTGAGTTTAAAATGAGTTATGAAAATTATTTAGGTTTGATCGGATCAGGATCCTCTAGAGTTCCTAGGGTACTCTACCACATAGAGTTCTCTAAATCTTAACCTTTCTTTTTATAATAAATCGTTCAGATTATGCTACATCATCATTCCACTAACAAAATCCCTAAAATATTAGTTTTTACTTTTTATCACTTAACGTGTTAACACTTATCCATTAACATCAATATTTTAGGAGTTTTGTTAGTGGAAAGATGATATGGCATAATCTGAACCATTTATTATAAAAAGAAAGGTTAGGATTTAGAGAACTCTATGTGGTAGAGTACCCTAAGAACTCTAGAAGATTTTGATCTGGTTTGATCATATAATCATGTGCATATGTATTTATTTGTCCTTCTTCTTATTTAAGTATCCTTTATTTTATTTTTGGATGGAAACATGATCCATATGGTAAATATAAACATGAATCGTGTTTTATAAAAATTGGACTATATTCAACTTATGCCAAAAGAAAAATTACATTATATTAAATTTTAATTATCCTATGGTAAATACTTTCTTAGTTATTTTTTTAAACCAAAAAGTAGGATTCTATCCTAAATCCGATTCGTAAAGTCTCTTTATCGATCTTGCCTACAACATTTTGAACTACAAAAAAAAAAAAAAAAAAAAAAAAAAAAAAAAAAAAAAAAAAACATATTCAACAAAAAGAAGTAAAAGGAATCAAAATTAATTTAGATTTTATTTTCAATAATTTTCCTGTGCCTCGCACAGGTTTGCAACTAGTAATCACATTATTCACATGCTAGAATCATCACAATCATACATAAACAAAATGTCCATACCCATTTTTAAATCATGGATATTTACAAGTAAATCTCAAGTTGCATGCATTTCCATTATTTTCATGGCATAGGCATATAGGTTATATCATAGATTAATTCGCATGCTCACATATACATTGAATAATGGGTATTGATATATGGGTATGGACATCACCATTCTATTAGCCTAATGTATACACATTGGCCCAAACAGTATATGAACATACCCAAAATCAAATCGTCCGAACAAACATGATATTTACAAAGCTTGAATAGTAACATGGAAATCACATATTTTTAGCATGGCAATATTTAATTAAACTAAACATGTCTAAAGCAAAGCAACATTTATTTAATTATACTGAAGCATAGAACAAAGTAAATATGCAAGCTAGTATTTATTTATTTAAAATAATGACATAAAAAGGATATAGGAAATTACCTTGTGTAGGGAAAGGAGGATTTTTGGAGAGTTTAGGAGTAAGGAATGAGGCATTTATGGTGGTGAAAATGTGTTTTTGGAATGAAGAGGAGCCTCCTATTTATAGGAAAATTAGGTTCAGGGTTACCATGATCCCGTTGATGTCAGGATCATGGTTAGAGGCGAAGCAAAAGAAAAAAAAAAAAAAAACTTCTTGATTAGGCTAATTGCTTAATTTAAGGTAATTTTTTTTTTTAAATATAGGTAAAAAAAAAAAGTAAGAAACTTGTAGCCCAGCCTACCCATAACGTGGCTACGCCACTGATCATGGTGACCATAAGCCTATTGATATCATCAGGCTACCACCTGTCCATGAGCTACCATGATTGCTAATGTCGTCATGTTGCCACCTGTCCAGGAGCAGGGCTACTGTAGGCTCCCTAATTTGTACAGGTCAATTTTCATGGTTTCCGGTCTTAGCGATGATTACCCATAACGCTCATAAGACAATAATGTGTGTTGAAGACCGGCAAGAATCTTTAAGAATTTTAAGCCAAAACCTTTTTCCTAACCTAAGAGATGTATGCCATTTTTCCTTGGGCGTACATTTGTAGTGAAGAGATGTACGTGTCTATAAGTGGACGTATGCTAGTGCTGCCGACTAGAAACCCTAATCGTGGGAATTAAGCTATTTCCTGAGGGAAAGTTACAATTTACCCCATTTTTAAACAAACCTAGGCACTTTTTCCACAATAAAAAGGAGTTTCATACCTTCAGTTCAAAACACACCTCAGAGATCCAAAAGAAACTCTAAGAATACCAAGAAGTATTGGTATAGTAGAGTTTAGGAAGAGTTAGTTTTAGAAAGGCAAAACCCTACTGAGTTAGAAGAAGGTAGTGAGGAAGAGCTCTTGAGCAAGTAGCCATTCTCTAGTTCTTCAACTAAAAGACTAGCCCCTTTCTCATGAAGCTCCAATCATTAACCTAGGCATCCAAGCCTTTCCCTTTGGTGTTCAACACACAACTCTGTCAAAGAGATCAGTCTAAGAGACCGGTGATAAATTGCTAGCTTGCTACAAGCTCCTTAAAGGCTAGGTATGAATATTTTCAATAGTCCATATCAACCTCCTTGAACTGTTTGCTTTATTATGTTCTTAGTTTAATTTAGTTTGCATGTTTTGATCTTTATTTTAAACTTATTTTATTTAATTGATATTTACATGTCTAGTTTTATTTTCTTTCATAATTTTAAGCCTTTATTAATTAAACCATTGTTTTCATTTAGGTTTGCCATCTAGGAGCTCACAAACCTTTTTTAATAAATTGATTGTGTTTGTCTTCAAAAACATGTTCTTTAATAAATAAAGTCATGAATATTTGCCTCTCAAAGCATATCTTTCAATCTTTAATGAACTCTTGCTATGATCATCATAAAAAATATGCTTTTTTATTCTTCAATTATTGTGTCATGACTATTTGTTTGCTAAAGCATGTTCTATGATCCATAATGTATCTTTATTGAATTAGTGATTATTGTGGGGATTTTTCTCTATAATTTGGTGATTAGCTTGGATTCAAGTGAGGATTCTTCCTTTTACTTCATAAGAATATTGTGCCCTAATTCCTATGTTTTGATCCCTCATTGATTGTCATAGTTTTAGGTTTAATTTTTTTTTGTGTGTTTAGAGATTTTTTTTTTTTATAAACTACCTTCAAGAATATTAAGTAATATAGAGGAAGGCTAACCATTAGGCTGGACGTTCTTAGGTGCCTAACACCTTCCCAATTCGTACCTTAGCTTTCGACATGGTAAGGACTAATACTTTTGTGCAAAAAGTCATATTTATGGTTCTTGAACCTATAAACTAGGTGGCGACTCATTGTTCCTCTACTTTTAACCCTAAAATGTTTCAATAGCACGAATGACATCATAAGGTGCTCTGACGGTATCTCAAATTTACCATGATCCTACTGATTTTAGGATCATGGTGACTAGGATCCTGTTGATATCATCAGGCTGCCACCTGTCCAAGAGAAGGGTTACCATGATTTTGCTGATGTCAGGATCATGCATGGTGACCTCTACTGATGTCAGCAGGCTGCCACCCATCTAGGATCAGGGTAGGGCTGAGGCTGAGATAGCCCCTGAAAATTTGATTTTTTGATAAAACATGTGTCATTATATGGAAGCACTAAAGCCATTTATTACACTTCCATTTTACATGGGTTAGTGGGGTAGTTACTAACTTGAAATATGGAAGCACTAAAGCCACTTACCACACTTCCATATTACATGGGTTAGTGGGGTAGTTATTAACTTGAAGTAACTCTCACTCTTGTCTATAAATAAAGGCTCATCCCTTCATAAAAAGGCCTACACACACACAAACCCCCCTCTCCCAAACAAATCCAAAGAGAACTTTTGAGAGATAAAAAAAGATTGCTTCTTAAGAACTTAGAGAGTTTTCATTTGTGAAAACTGTAACTTTTAGTATTTCTAAGAGAACTCTTACTTAGGAAAGAGAGTGTGCTGAGATTGGTCACTTTACATGTTTATAAGTATTCTCTCGATTGATATGTTGAATACATGAGAATTTACTAAGTTTACGTGAATGTTACCTTGTTTCATGCATAGATTACCTCGATTGCACTGTTTGTTACTATATTTAAGACTTTGCCCTTGATTTGCACTGTTTGTTTGTTTTTAGGTTTTAAGTCAAGTATGATTATGATTGCTATGATGAGTTTGCTTTGGGAATTAGCTTAATTAATTATTTTTATCTATTGTCATTTAATTTATTGCATTTTCATTCTCTTGTTTATTTACATTTTTAATTTACTAAAGTCATTTAGGTAAAAGCAAGTATCGAGCCTGTCAAGCCTTTTTAGATCGAAGTTAGATTAAGGTTTTATTATAAGGTACTAGATCCTCATCTAGCATAGTTATTTGTTTTTTCCAAACAAATTTACTACCATTCTTTAAAAATTTTAATTTGACAACAAATAGAGGAGACAGGTGAGTGATGTAAAAATATTAAAATAAAAATAAATTTTGCTGGTTTACGGTAGATGGGATTTGGGAAAGCGTGAGGAGGTGGGACAAAAGAGTTGCAGTATGTGGGACGAGATAGCGATGTGTGGTCCAATAGTCAAATCTAAGGGGTAAGTAGAGATTAAATTAATTAAAAAAAAAAAAAGTAAATGGAGCTTAAATTAATATTATATAAAAATGGATCTTAAACTAAAATCCTTACGACATAGAAAACTATATATTACATTATTAGTGATTAAATCATTAAAACAATTTTAGATATTTTTCAATAAATACTGTTAGTTATAAATTTATTATACATTATTTTTTAAAACTATAAAATTATAAATTAAATTATTTATTACGTTATCGACTCAATTATTAGTCAACCCCGATTAGACAAGAGAACTAAAAACCAATTTTTTTTTTTTTGTTTTTTGTTTAGTCCTATTTTTAAAACCATGATAATAATAATAA
Source organism: Fagus sylvatica (assembly GCA_907173295.1). Taxonomy (NCBI): domain Eukaryota; kingdom Viridiplantae; phylum Streptophyta; class Magnoliopsida; order Fagales; family Fagaceae; genus Fagus; species Fagus sylvatica. The sequence continues at coordinate 27,208,829 of OU015769.1, read as the reverse complement.
ATAATATAGTTGGTAAGAAAAAAACAATAAGAAACGAAACAGCTCTCAATCAGTACTCTACTACTTTTCAACAAGATGGCACCATTCCCACTAATGTGGAGTATACAGTACACTTTCCGTAAGATAACCTACAGGGTGGTCCTTGGCCTTGCATCTTTTGACTCTAGCATTATTATTTTTATTTTATATTAAATTATACTTTTTTATCCTATTCTTTCATTCGATTTACAATGTCTTCCCAAATTTTGATTCGATCAATTTACTTAATAATTTGAAAGAATTATTAAAATGTCCCCTTACATCTAAGTTGAATATTAAGTTGGATGGAAAATAGTATATATTGTGAGTTCATACACACGAATACGTGACTAACTTCCATTCTTAACACTAATTTAAACAACACGAGGATGTCGAGGAGGAGATTAATGTAACAATTCTCTTAAATTAGAGAGTAAATTAATCAAATAAAAAATTAAGATTACATTATAAATATGGTGAATGATGGAGATATAAAAGTATAATTTGTACATTGTTTTATTTTGTAAGAGTTTCCACCGCTCTGCCACTTGACTTGATCAAGTCCATTAAGTTTGTGGGACACTTCTTTAATTTCGGCTGTTGGAATTTACCAACTTATTGTAGTCAGGCTTGAATTATGGCATGCATGGGCCACCTACGGAATCCCTTCTTGCGTCAGACTAAATTTTCACGGTCCACGTGTCCCCGGGCAAATCATTTAATTGTGTTGACGAACTAAGATATGAAAAATAAGATTCTATTAAATCAGATAAATTCTCTTTAAAAGATCTTATATTTAGAATAGCAATATGCCTATGTTTATGACTTTATGGCTCAATGATTGATGTATTTTTTTTTTTGGATGAAATGGCTCAATGACGTAAAAAAAAATATATTTATGCACTATCGTATATGTAGGTCTTTTTATATGATTGATAGAGCATAAACACGTAGTAATGTCAAATCCCTAACTTTTCATCCAAAAATAAAGGTCAAATCCCTTTAACTAATTTCAGCCTAAACGGATTAAGCTTTATTGTGACGTAGACAAGTAGTGTATCAACACAACTGATTTTAGTTACATATTCCCAACACATAAAATCCTTCTATCTTAAGTATTTATTGATGAAATTATTGTCTAGCAAAATGTCACCATGCATGTTTGGAAAGCAAATTACTTTTGGTATGACAAATTTATTTGGGAATTGATATTTCTGCACCCATAATTGATATTTTTGCACCAACTAAAAAATTTGTGTTGGTAAAAAACCAAATACCCCTCATAGTGATATGCAAAATGGTGAGAGAAAAAGTAAAACACAATAGATATTTGGTTTTTTCACAGTACAAATTTCTAAGTAGATGTGGAAATATTAATTATGGGTGTGGAAATATCACTGTCCATTTATTTTTGTTCATTCAAATCAAAATAGTTTTTGACCTAGCCAAACAGTTAGTATAACAGTATAATTTTAACGGACAAAGTTTGGCTACAAACCAGTTTGTAGCCCGTTTGCTACAATCCACTATGTGACAGCTTATAAGACCATCCACATGTATTATTTAAAGAAGTCACATGACTCATTAAATATGTCATGTGACTAAAGTACACATAGATGATCTTATTAATTATCTCGTAGTGGGTTATAGCAAGCTGGCAACAAATCAATTTATAACCAAACTCTGTCCAATCTTAATTGTATTGCTTTTTTTTTTTTTGGCTAAAATTTAACCGTATTTTTACTGTAGCATAAAAGAAGTACATGCATTAGAAATTTGGAATGGAATACGATCGATTTGAACGTTATGAAATTAATTCATTGGTTTCAGATAGCTAAATATCCCGTGAGTAGGTATTATTTGATGCAATTATGTTTATGCCGCCATTTTGGACCATCACTCTAATGATTCTTTCTAGATGGTATAGACCCTATAAGAGCGTAGATTACTGCAAGAAGAGGAAATAGTTTTGAGTTTGATAACCTTAAATAGAATCAAGATTTTTTTTTGAGTTTTCAGGATATTTTTACAGAAGGATTCCTAAAATTCTATCAATCCATTTTAATTAAGTGGATTGAATATTACAGGGTTATCAACATTTAAATAATGATTAACTAAAGTCAATTTAGTATTTATATGGTGGTTTTTTTGTTGGGAAATATCGTGGTTAATTACTTATTTTGTTTGCAATTTTCTCTAAAGACTACAGCAGCTTATTGTGGGGACTGGGGAGGACTCCATGAAAAAGCTACCAAAAGAAATTGATGAAAAAGCTACCCAATGCACTTAATCCAAAATCTTTCCTTAAATTTGATGAAGCAGTCAACTTGAAGGATATTGAAACTTTGAAAGTAACGTAAGGGCTCATGCCCTTAGTTGGTGAACAAAGATGGTCGCAGCAAATAATTAATTTGTTTCATTTTTGTGATCTTTTTGAACTTTACAAATTTTTTGATTTCTTAAGAAAGTTTTTTGAATTTTGGATTTTCTCTTCTTTTTTTTCATTTTTTTTCTTTAAAAGATGTGGGACTCTTTTGATTTCACAAAATTATCAGTACTAGAGTTCGTTCTACGCATAGATCAAATTTATAAACAAAATTAGAAATTTGGAATCGACGTAAAATTTACTAAATAAGAAACAATAGCTAGAATTCAAACAAATTCTAGCAAATCAAACTATCATATTTAAACAGGAACATGCAAATATGTGCAATGGTGTTAAAAACCCAATTGTTGCTCAACAACTGGTGGAATGAATGATCACTGATCAGTAGTATCATAGAAAATGTACTTATTTGTTTTTTGTTTTGATACAAGTTAAATCTAATGTGTCCAGCCCTAATTTACCTTTCCCACTTGAGCTAAAATCCACTAATTAAATGCAGTGGATTCAAATCCTGTCTTACTAATTAAGCTTTCATATGTACATTAACAATAATAGCTAATAGTCTAAATTCTCAAATTAGTGATAATGTGTCAGATCACCAAAAAAAGAAAAAAAGAAATTAAAACTCTAAAACCAAGAAACCAGCCTAACCAGCCATCAGAATAGGTAAAACATAAAAGGACTAGTGCGAGATCCAAGTCCAGCATCTGTGCTCACATAGTCACATTCTTGCCCTATGGGCTGCTTTTTAAAGCTGTTGGGCCCCTTCCCATATATTCTTTTCCAAGCTAGCTCTTTAGCCCAGAAGAAGGAGATGGCCGGGCCCTTCTATATCCTTTTTCTTGTCTCTAATAAAATGCTTTAGTTATACAAAACAAAAACCCAAATCCAGGCACCAAAAGAGCAAAACAATTTGATTTTACAATAAAGCTACGGGTACAATACTTTCACAACAATAACGAGATGTCAAGCTCTGAATAGTAAATAATAAAGTGATATAAGTGGTGGGTCTAGATAAGAACAAATAAAAACCTATTAATTCAAGATTATTATAAAAAATTTGTAATAGTGTTATGTCTGTAACATTACTCTTGATTTTAATTTCAAGACAGGATAATACATAATAGAACCAAGCCCTCCTCTGGATTTCACCCCACTTGGGCTTTCACCCCAGCTTGTATGAATTTTTCAAATTTCAATGTTATAGTTATACACAATTACACATATGTTCCTATTCTTTTTACTATTCCAGTCCAAAATGTCTATCAATACCAGGATTGAGATCATGTGCAATTGGTAGAGAAATTGCCCATGCAATAGTTAATTCAAAATGTGCAAAAAATTCAAGGGTAAAAAGGTAAAAAGCCAAAAAGTTAGAAAGTTAGCTTAAGTTTTTTTATTCAAGAGTTGAGATTTAAAGTGAATGTTTCAACTTTTAATCTCAATCCTTAAAACCAATTGCTATGCAATTGATTCCCCACTATTGCGTGGGATCTCAATCCGACCAGACCACATGCTATTGCAATCTTCTTTCAAACCTCAAGCCTACTTTTGTCATGTAGGCTAAAAATATATGCCGGGCCTCACATATTAATCCTAAAGTTGGGGCTGCTCTGACTACGGGGCCTTTGTTTGAGCTGAAGGAGCCCATACCCCTATTTGGACAATGCAGGTACGCTTATTAGCTACATGTATAGTTTCTATTTTTTTTGGCTAAATGCTACATGTATAGTTAACAATCGTAGTTATTAAACATGGAGATATATCGATCACCGTCACACTAGATCAGTCTGATTCTTTAATTGGATTGTTCAAGCATATAACCTAAGTCAAACCTCGGGTTCTTAAATCTCAATGACTCGCCTAAATGGGTTTTGTAGAGTCGTTTGGCGGTTTCAGGTGTTGCAAATAACAAATCTATATTAATTTTTTAATGTGTTTTCATGATAAGACTGGTATTTTTAATAATTTATTGTACTAATTAATGTTGAGCTATTAAGAAACAATATATTTTATAAAATAAATATAACAACCATAAGAATGTTAAAAAGGATATGTGGAAATACAAAAAAAAAAAAAGAAAAAAAAAGAAAAAAGAAAAAAAGAAGCATATATTGAATGAAAAAATTCGCTTAAATATAGAAGTAGCTCATTTTGATTAAAAACAAAAGAGAGGGTCGTTTAATATGGTTTGATCATGTACAAAGAATAACGATTAATGCACCAATGAGAATAAGTGATTTGATTCAAGTAAAATAAATGAAAAGAGATAGAGGAATATTTAAAATAACATTGGTAAAAAAAATAGTAAAAAAAAAAGATGACATTAATTAGGGAGGTGACAAAGAGTATAATTTAGTCCGTTGAGATTCTATAAATGACCCCAAATTTTGGAAGGATTTTTTGTTGTATTGGTTTTTTGGTTTTGTTTTTTATAATAAAAAACTATATTATAGAAAAATAATCAAGAGATACAACATCACGCATGATTTTTTTTTTTTAGAAAAGATACGATGTTTCATTAAAGAGAAGAAACAAGAGAGTCATTTGACAATACATGAAGGATATCGGGAGGAACTTCCTCCATCCAAACTAAAAGACTATGAATATGTAAAGCTTGACGAGCTAGGGCATGGGCAACGGTGTTGCCACTGCGACAAGTATAAGAAACTAAGTAATGCTGGAAGAGTGGGAGTAAAGCCTTTGCATCTTCAAGGACAAGCCCATAGGCATTATGAGGTAATTCATGGCGGGTAATTGCTTTGATGATGATCTCAGCGTCACCCTCAAGTTCAATATCACAAAGCCCAACCTCCAAAGTAAAGCTGATTGCTCTCTTGGCTGCTAGGGCTTCGATCATTTCCACCGAATGACCCGACTTTATTTTTTGGCTTAAAGTTGCATTCACCCTTCCAAGAGAGTCGTGAATGACCATACCTATGCCCCCTTCATTTGTCTCCTTGAAAATGGCCCCGTCAAAGTTTACCTTGTAACAATGTAGTTCAGGTGGTCTCCAGCCAACTTGTGGTTGACAAGATTTCTCCTTTTTTTCTTGTTTGGTCTCTTCCAAATACTCCTGGAGGTAAGCTCTGGCTCGAAGCCCAATTTGTGCAAAGCATTCATATGGAGGATGGAGACGGGCTTGGTTCCTATTGTGCCAAATAGACCAACTGACCACGGCAAACAATTCGAGAGCTAGGTCTGTAATGCTGCTTGCTATTTTGTTGATTAGATCATATAAAGAATTGTAGCTTTTATTTCGAAACTCTGCTACCTTCGTGGTGGTGGTCCATGTTTGACAAAGTGCAGGGCACGTCCAAAGTGCATGGAGAGAATCTTCAGCTGCCGAGTCACAGTTATCACATCTTGGGTTAGGCACTACTTTGCTCCGGAATAAACCCATCTTTATCGGTAGTGAATCATGACAAGCCTGCCACACAAAGGTTTTCACTTTCGCAGGCACTCTTAAGCACCATATTCTCTTCCAAAGGGGGTCAGGTTCCCATTGCTAAGAGCTCCCTGGGTTGGAGAGCCAACTCTTTTTGAGAAGCAAATGATAAGCACTCCGAACTGTGTACTTCCTATTGCTGGTTTCAATCCAAATGAGTCTGTCAGGGGGGCCACAATCACTCAGGGGGATTTTTAGGATAGCTTGGATATCATAGGGGATGAAATTTTCTTGAAGCTTTTCAACATTCCATGTAGGAGGGTTCCCTGTAATAAGATCGGCTACACTTGCATTCTTGGGTAAATCATGAATAGGGAAGATCACACACTGGTGACCCTCCTCTGGGAGCCAATTCGTGTCTTTGATTGGAATACATTGACCATCACCTACCCTTCAGCTCGTACCAAACTGGATGTGAGCCTTTTGGCATTCATAATGCTTCTCCAAGCAAAAGACCCCTTCGAGTGCTCTGATGCTTCCATAATATCCCACTTGGAAATAATTTAGCACTAAACACCTTGAAAAGTAAAGACGTTTTACAATGCATCATCCTCCAAAATTGCTTACCCAGTAAGGCTAGATTGAATTTTTGTAGCTCCCTAAATCCGAGTCCCCCCATACTTTATTTATTTATTTTAAAGCCCAATCTATGATTATTTAGCCCAAAAAAAATCAATCTATGATTGTATCTCATTATCTAAACTATTTTGCAAGAGGTCATAAAATTTGAAATGATTTAAATTATTCCGATTTCAAATTTTCTGACTTTTTAAAAATTATTCCTAAATGAATTCTCTCTATTTGTATTTGCATTAAATTTTTTGATACATGCCCATTATTTCTTTTTATTATTGTTTATTTTGATTTATTTATTTATCAAGCAAAAGTCCATTGACTTACAATGTATATGTTCGTTTGGAAATTATTCAAGAGGTTTTGCTAAAGAAAATTAAAAGAATTATTTTGGAGCATTCATAAAAGAGCTCAATAATTAATATTGTATTAATTATGTCATTATATGTTTATATATTTTTATTGTGGCTATGTTATATAATTTTATTTTATTTTATTTTGTATTTAAAAAAAATCAATTTATTTATATCTATAATCTATACTATAATGTAAAACCGAAGTTTTTTTTTTTTTACTTTTTCTATTTTATTTGACTTCATAAAAATTGGACACATCATCTTTTGAGCTTTCACAATTTTACATCTTAATACTAATTTTTTAATAAATTTTTAACCTCTATTCGGTATTAGTTTCTACCCGATTCACCTTTCTCTCTTATGCTCTCATTCTCGAAGGCCTCCCTCTCTCTCATTCTTCCCTTCTTCTTCTTCTCCTCTTTCATCCAAGCCCAAGCGAAGGCTTGAAATCTTCAGTCCACTCAGACCCAGTCGAGTTGTCGATTAATCTCCGACCCTTTCCTGATCGGTAGTCGCTCGTAAGCCCTTTGTCTCGCCACTGCTTCAACCACAGTCATGATATCTCAGTCTGATGAGATCGCCATGCACAATAAATTTCTTCATCCCTCTATTAAAAACCCCAATTTTTGTTATGTAAATCATTTAATTTTTTTTTATTAGGGTTTGAGAATGTTGCAAGCTTTGGGTATCTATGTAATGTGGGATTACTTAGAGTGAGTTTTGAATTGGATTTTCTGTTTTGGATAATTGTGATGAAAGTTTGGATTTTTACTACTTTTTTTTTAGTTGCTTAGCTCATAGAAGTTTCATAATGAAAGAATGCTTTGAAGGCATTTTCCAAGATTTTGTTAAATTCTGTTTCTCTCCTTCCTTCTAAAATAAGGTATTTTTTATTAACATATTTCATTGAGCACGTCAAGCTAGTTTCTTCCAAGTATTGATCAACTGTTTTGTCCCTTTTTTCTCCCCCTTTATATAAGAGTATGAACAAATGAAAATACTAAAATTGGGCATTCAAAGAACTATTTTATGTTTTAGCAATTTGTGATTGGTTTATTCTTAGCATAGCAAAGATTTGGTCAATGCCATTTGTAACCCTATTAATGAAAATTGCATTATTTTAGTGTTTAGAGAGGAAACTTATCCTAATCTTTTTCCTCACTTCCACTAACTCAAACTTTCAGTATTTTCTTTCATTCAATGTGTTGTTCTCAAAGAGTGCCATCTTGTAGTTTAGCAGCCCAGTCAATTCTCTTTCTCCTGGAATGACCATAATCTGCTTCTTCATTAGAGGAAGCTGTTCATGGATTCAACTTTTCTTGATCATATGTGATAGCTTTGTTACCACACCTTCTGTTGGTATGTTGTTTATGGTAATTTGTGTATTATGGCAGTTGAGAAATGATTTTGTGACCACATTTGATTTGATGTTATATGTACTTGAAACATGATAATTTAGATGTGAGATTTTTTAGATAGATTATTTACTGCATAATATGGCACTACCGAATTGATCGTTCTTCATGTTTGATTGGCTTCAATATATTGTTTGCGTTGAGTAAATGGTATTATTGTTGACCATGAGACCTCAAGAGATTTCATGACCTTGATAAGTACTACCTGATTACACAAGAGTGTCGTTCATGTCTTTTCATTTGTTCAACTACAATATGCAACAACAATTCCTCTAGATCTTGTGAGGCGTCGTAAGCAATTGGAAGGGGCAAGTGGCTGAGCTTGTGTATATAAAACGGGCCTTTTTGAAACTTTTAAGCACATAATTCGGAATGCAGCCAATTTGTAGTTGGCCTTGTTATCACTTGGAATTTGGTCTGCAATTAAAAGGATGGGATGGGCTTTGTTATGTAAGCTCACTTATTTTCTTGGGTCTACTCATGGTAGTTGAATTGTAAATCCAACTGTGAGAATTCATTTTTGCATGTATAGATATAGAATAGTTAATTTTATACCTTAGTGTACTGACAACAGATTTGTCAAAATTTATTTTTCTTGGAGAGCATGAGTATATATGTTTACCCCTTTTCTTTGTTCTATTCTTCCAAATTACGCAGCAACATGCCAGACCAAGAACAAGCATCCCACAAGTTATTGATATGATTAATAGTCTCTTCTTCGTACCAGAACCACCCAATTTCTCTAGATCATATGACATTTAGGTATTAAATCATCAAAGTCAAAAGCCTTTTCTTTTTTAAGGAAAAACATAGGTATACAATGTACACATATATCATAGAGTTTCTAATATGTTACCTCTTAGGTTTTGTGAGTAAAACCCAGTATACCTCTTTGCAGCGGAATTAACGAACTAGCTTTCTTCCCACGTGCCTTGTGCTTGTGCCGGTCAAGTGAAGATGCCATAAAGTCGAGCACTTCACCTATGTCCATAAATCAAATCCTAGGGTTCATTGATGGAAACCCTAAGGCAAAGAGAAAGGAGATGAAAGATAGTGTGTCACTAGGGTTTTTGTGTCTGCAGCTTTCTAACATGCGTTTTTTTGTCTGAATATTGCAATTTTATATTACAATATTGGGAACCTTAGTCTTAGAGTTTTGTCTTAATGGGCTGTCCACATGGACACCTATTTGGGCTAGCCCAATGGCCCAAATGCCAACAGACTCCCACTCTACCATAGTAGGCAAACCAATAATCATCTCTCATTTGCTTCAATACATTTGTCTTACACATACAACAGGAAATAGTCCGTGCGACCGACAAGGCCAACCTGCAAGGCGAGGACACTATAACCAAGCTCCATCAAAACCAGCATAGTGTAACCCCTAAATAAAAATGGCTTGTTATGCCCCAGACTTTCTGATCACATCAGATTGAGTATCTTTTAATCCCTCATGAGTTCCAACAAACTCAGAACAACACTCAACCTTTCTTACGAAATCACTTAGTCTTGTACTCACATTCATGCCTTAGACTCCCAGAGTTGACATGAATTCCGAACGTAGGCACTAGACTGAGATGTGTTATCAGATTGTCTTCCCTTCGCCTTAATGCCACTCAACTTTGGTTCGACGCTCCTCCCGATCATGTCCTTTAAAGCCAAATAATCCATGGCTATAGGCAACATGCCAAAGAAATAGTCGTCAAGCCTCTGTTTTGTGACACAATCAAAGGTCACATAGGGCACAATTCTATCGAGATCGGACTCACACGGTGAGGAAATAGGGACTTATTCTCTCACCTCCCTATCTGGTGGTCGTTGCGAGCACATGTGGTATGGTCACATGTTGCGGTGGACTTCTCCTCCATTCTAAGGGGAGCGTATGTCATAAATGCATCCTGATATTTCCACCACATGGATTTTAGTCTAGTCGCTCCTAGCGCTTGACTTGAATTCTTCATCAGCCTGCTTTCCTTAAGCGTCTGAGAGAATTCACACCCGGCTTCTCCAGGCTGCATGATCATGGGAAGGAATCATGCACGATCTCATCTTCTCAAATATAGACCTCATATCAGTCCAACTGATGCGACAAACAAATTTTGGTGTTTTCCTTCTTCTAGCTGTGCAAGCATTAAAGGCCTTTGCACACTTCCCTGAGTGTCAAAGAATACCATGTCTCATCTTCGCCCGCTACCTAAGCGTCGAAGGCGGTTGCTTGTGTGAATGAGCCGACCTAAGCCTGGTGACATACCTATCACATCACGTTATACAGTCTTGTGATGTACGTGTGTATATATGCAATTAACAAGGATAATAAATGCATGCCAAATATTATTAATGTTCCAAACATCATGTCAAAAATACAATGTCCTCCAAAAGCAAATATAACAAGTTTGAGCAATATGAAATCAAACTCTATGTAACCCTAATCCCTTTATGTGACCATGGAAGGGATCCCTAGCAATGGGTTTCGTTAGGGGGTCTGCTAACATGTTTTTGGTAGAGATATGCTCTAAGAACACTTCTTTCTTTGCAACCATGTCTCGGATGTAGTGATACTTAATCTCGATGTGTTTGGTTTTTCCATGATATTTCGGATCCTTCGCGTAAGCAAGAACAACCATGTTGTCACTATAGATTGTGACCGGATCCATAGCACTGGCAATGATATCTAAACGCTGAAGGAATCTACGTAGCCAAACTGCTTCTTAAACTGCTGCGAAACATGCTACATATTTAGATTCCATCATGGAGAATGCGATACATGACTGTTTCTTGCTACACCAAGTGATGGCCCCGCCACCTAGCAAGAAGGTGTAACCAGAGGTTGATTTGCGCTCATCTAGGTTGCCTACCTAATCAGCATCACTATATCCTTTTAAGTGCAAATCCCTTCCCTGGTAGCACAACATGTAATCTGCAGTTCCACGTAAGTACCGTAGAATCCTCTTCACTGCCTTCTAATGAGCAGTTCTAGGATTACTCTGGAATCTACTAACTAGCCTTACTGCAAAGCAAATGTCCGAGCGCATACACAACATTGCATACATTAGGCTGCCAATTGCATTTGCATAGGGTACTCGAGCCATGCTCTCAATTTCTGCCTGAGTCTTAGGACACATCTCACTACTTAGTGAGTTGCCTTCCCAACAGGAGTATCAATGGGTTTGCAATCCTGCATGTGAAACCGCTTAAGTACTTTCCTTATGTAAGTCTCTTGGGACAAACCAAGGAGCTTCCTTGAACGGTCTCTAAGGATCTTAACACCAAGCACAAAGCTTGCCTCACCCATGTCCTTCATCTCAAAAGTTGAGGACAACCATTCCTTGATAGTTTTGATAAACTCATTGTTATTTCCAGCCAATAGTATGTCGTTTACATATAGCGACAGAATGATAAAACTTCCTTCAGACCTCTTTACATAGACACAGTGGTCCTCTTCAATCATCAGGAAGCCATTGGAAATGACCTCCTGATGGAATCGTTTGTACCACTGTCTAGAAGACTGTTTTAGCCCGTAAATGGACCGATTGAGCCTACAAACCTTGCGCTCTTATCCTTTCACTACAAAACCAATGGGCTGATCCATAAAGATCTCTTCATCCAATTCCCCATTGAGGAATGCAGTCTTCATATCCATTTGTGAAGTTCAAGGTCTAGGCTTGCTACCATGGCTAGAATAAGGCTAATAGAGGCAAACTTCAACACAGGGGAAAAAGTTTCCTCATAGTCTACACCCTCCCTTTGGGTATAACCTTTCACTACCAGTCGGGCCTTATACTTATCTATGGAACCATCTGCCTTCCTTTTGATTTTGAAAACCCATTTATTCCTAATTGACTTCCTCCTAGGAGGCAGATCTACAAGTTCCCAGACTTGGTTTGTCTTCATAGACTCCATTTCATCTTTCATGGCAGTCATCCATTCATTGCATGTAGGGGATGATATAGCCTCATCATATGACCTAGGCTCCGTGTCATCTTGTGCAGAACTAATGAAGGATTCCCCTTCAATTCCAAAGCGTCGGCGTGGAACATTTCCACGCTGACTTCTGCGCAATTATGGGCTTTGGGAGTCATCTTCTTGTGGTTGTGGGTCACTCCCATTAGGAGTAATCTCTCTCCCACTATCCCCAGGATTAGTGGTTGGAGTATCATCCCATGACTCTACCATTTCGTATAGTTCCAAGCTTTGACCCACATCTCTCCTGCTGGGGAAATCATTCTCCATGAATTCTATATCACGTGACACAATTTCAGTTACTCCCCCATCTGGATGCTCACCCAACATTACATAGCCCTTGGATTCATTAGAGTATCTGATAAATACACATTTATTTGCTCTAAGACCCAATTTTCCATGTTTGTGGGTAGCATTGTGGACGTAACCTGCGCACCTCCAAGGGCGCAAATTACTTAAATCTGGTTTCTTACCAGACCACAACTCATATGGAGTGGAGAGTACTGATTTGGAAGGCACTCTATTTAGAATATAGGCTGCAGCCATCAATGCATCCCCCCAAAATGATATTGGGAGGTTGGCCTGCGCCATTATAGACCTTACCATGTCTAGTAAGGTTCGGTTCTTTCTTTCCTCTACACCATTTTGTTGCGGAGTTCTAAGAATCATTAATTTCCTACGAATCCCTTTATTCTCACAGAGCTCTCTAAATTGCTAGGATAGATACTCGCGTCCACGGTTAGTTCTCAGAGTTTTAATGGTTCTCACCATTTGGTTTTTAACCAAATTCATGAATTGTCTGAAGCAATCCAATACTTCTGACTTGTGAGAGACCAGGTACACATGACTGTAACGCGTGAAGTCATCTATGAATGTGATGAAGTAAGAGGCCTCGTGCCTTACCCTCACATTCATTGGGCCACATACATCAGAATGGATCAACTCTAAGGGAACAGTTGCCCTAATACCTTTTTCAAAAGGCTTTCTAGTTGACTTTTCAGCTAGGCAATGCTCATAAGTTGGTAGGTTGACCTTAGCGAGTGGACCTAAAAGTTCTTCTCTAGCTAATCTAGTCATCCTATCTCGTCCAATGTGTCCCAACCTAGCATGCCAATTCATTTCATCATAATCATTTTGAGTCAACAAGGCAAATGAAGAATCATAAGTAGAGCAATCAATATCCAAATGAAACAAACGATCATCTGAAATAAAAGCATGTCCAAAACAAATGGACCCCAAAAAAATGTTTATAGAACGACCATGAAAGCTAAAACTGAAACCAAGTTCTAACAAAACATTAACTGAAAGTAGATTCTGCCTCATTCCGAGCGCATAAAGCACGTCATGGAGTAAGAGGGTGCGTCCATGACGCAATTGGAGTTTGTAAGTGCCAATCCCAAGCACCTCCATTCTTGACTCATTCCCTATACGCATCCATCTACTGCTAGCTGGAACTCGGCGGTACTCTATGAACCCAACTCTATCTTTCGCTACATGGTCTGTTGCTCCTATGTCTACAATCCAATCAAGGATAGAGTAAGCAATCAATACTTGTGATGATGCTACATAACACATAGTGTGAGAGAATGGGTCAAAAAGTACCTTCTTCGGCTCAGTGCAATCATGAGCAAAGTGACCAACTACTTCACAGTTAAAACATGCTTGTTCAGCATGTTTCCGTCCACCTCGCTTGCCCCTTGGGCGCTTAGTGATATTGGCTCTCTTTGGGGGTTTTCCTCCATTCTAACCTCGCTGGGGTGCTTTTTCATAACTTTTGCGCTTGGCCTTAAATGCTTGGCACTGGCCATGTCTAGCAAAGAAGGCAGAACTCTGTCCTTGCACCACACAGCGCTCTGCCTCAAGCTCAAGATGACTTGACAAGTCCTCGAGCGTTTGAATGCTCTCATTATGTGTCATGTTGAGCTTCATTTGTTCCCATGAGTCAGGGAGAGAACGGATCACAACCTGGATCTGCTGCTCATCAGTTAGACTATTCCCAGTAGCCTTTAACTCGCGAACCATTGCTAACATTTTCCTCATATGCTCCTACATGGAATCACCACATTGCATCCTGAAGGTATCAAATTTCAATGTCAGCGCGCGCAGTCGAGTGACCATGGTCTCTCCAAATTTTGCCTTCAAGGCAATCCACATGTCTTGGGCAGTACCATAGCTCTCAAACTCGCCAATAAGGTTGTTATGCATACTGCTTAACATGGTAAAGCGCGCACAACGATCCTTCTTGTGCCAACTTTGGTATGCTTCCAAGTCTTTGCGATTCTGAGCAATGTTCCCTTGCTCAGGCTCTTCCATTGAGTTGGTCAAAGTCTCCAAGACTTTCAACTCATCGAGAAGGTACTGGATCTTACGATGCCAAATATCATAGTTCTTGCCATCCAATTTCTCTCCTTGGTTCAAGTCAGCAACAATAGTCTTTGATGCCATCACTACATTCACACACACATGGTTCAGGACATTGTATTCAGGCAAGCATAAGAAAAATATACACACAATCATTTTTGCAGCATCAAACTAAATCAAACATGGCATCTCACACAAGACATAAAATCGAGACATCGCTATGCTTAGAATCATCTTTCATGCACAAGTGTTACACTACCATGATTAATTTATTTGTTGCACAAAAATATTCATGGGAGGGTCCAACCTCTTCACCATGGTTCCCATTAACGTCATAATATTGCATGATACCTATTTGCATTTTCCCATATTTTTCCACCATCAAAATTTAATTTACAAATTTCCAATTACTTATTTTATGCCCCTAAATACAACAAAAATATTAGAGTGCAACCAAAAATATGGAAAAAGTGAATTTAAATACTTACTATGTGTGGCAACACATTGTATAGCTTTTTAAAATTTTCTCCAAATTTTTTTATAATTTTCTATAATTTTTTAATCATTCATTAAATACAATGAATATCATGGAAAAAATTCAAAATGCATCCCAAAAATCTAGAAAAATTAAAATTTCATGCTTCCCATGTCTATACACAGAATGGTCCATCCATACACAATTTTCAGATTTTTAATAATTTTCTATAAATTTTTGTTCAATTTCAAGAGACAATAAAAATGATATCTATACACAGAATGGTCCATCCATACACAATTTTCAGATTTTTAATAATTTTCTATAAATTTTTGTTCAATTTCAAGAGACAATAAAAATGATAGAAATTATATATCTCATAAAAATCTTGAAAATTTATAGTTTTGTTCTCTGTATATATATAAACATACCAGTTCAACAACCAATATTTTTTTTTCACTTCTTTTTCAATTTTCAACAATTTTTAATTGTATACTAAGAACAATAAAAATTATTGAAAAATAAAGGAAACAATCAAATAATTCTGGAAAAATATTAGTTTTGCACATTTTGAACATCTTAACAGATTAGAATAGCTTTCTAAAATTTTCTACAATTTTCTGAAATTTTCCTCAATTTTCTATATTTAAATGCAAAATTAACAAATTTCGTATTAAATAATATATTTTTCCAAAACATCTCACCTCCCATACTAATGGGTCCTCTTAACTCCCAAAGGAGAGCACAAAAAATGTGAGGTCCAGATAGTACTTCACGCGTCTCCACATGCGCGAGTGGTCCTCCAAGGTTAATATTTTTATTTAAAAATGATTAATAATTATTTTTTATTATCAGAAAAATTATTAAAAATTTTATTAAAATACCCTAAAGAATTACAGTAACAATGGAGGAAATCGGAGGCCGAACGGAGCTCGGGGTGACGCTCACACGCCGCCACGCACTGCCAGGCGAGAGTGAGGGAGCCCCCCCGGTTTGGTTCATCACCAACCTTTGAGCTAGGGTTTTTTCAAAAAACCCTAGCCACCGGGCCTATTTCGGACCTCTATATCTCTCTCTGTAGAGCTTCATTTTTGGTGATTTTTACGCCGTTGGAAAGCTTATTCAACATACTACATATTAGAATAAAAAAGTATTAAAAAACATGGAGTATTGAATAAGATATACATGCTGCAAAAACACTGATTACACATATTGAACTTAAAATATAAAATGGCATATCTCATTGCACACACGTCCAAATCATGCAAGGTTTGTTGCTATGGACTCCAAGGGTTGTGAGGAGTCCACTAGTACCAATGGTGTCGCCGGAAGCTCACCAGAGAGCCGCCAGCGGTGAGAACTCAAAATGGCCATTATGGCCAACAATGGTGAAAAAAAATGTTTTTCTCCCTAAGGTCCTCTAACGCTTAAAAAACACGAAGAAGAATGGCTCTAATACCAATGAAGGAAAAACATAGGTATACAATGTACACATATATCATAGAGTTTCTAATGTGTTACCTCTTAGGTTTTGTGAGTAAAACCTAGTATACCTCTTTACAGCGGAATTAACGAACTAGCTCTCTTTCCACATGCCTTGTGCTTGTGCCGGTGAAGTGAAGATGCCACAAAGTCGAGCATTTCACCTACGTCCACAAACCAAATCCTAGGGTTCGTTGATGGAAACCCTAAGGCAAAGAGAAAGGAGATGAGAGATAGTGTGTCACTAGGGTTTTTGTGTCTGCAGTTTTCTAGCGTGCGTTTTTCTGTCTGAATATTGCAATATTGGGAACCCTAGTCTTAGGGTTTTGTCTTAATGGGCTCCCCACATGGGCGCCTATTTGTGCCAGCCTAATGGCCCAAATGCCAACACTTTTTCTTTTTCTTTGGCTAATTTCTCAATTTAGTTCTTTCCAGGTGCATTTGTGGCAGTCCTCAAGTTAATTTACTGTTTGTTAAAGTAGGTAGAAAAAGGTTAACTGTGGCCCGGCTATGAGCTTGCACAGATTGTCTAGAGAATGCATCAGAGAAGGGGAAGAATTAATGGAAGAAATGCGTGTCACTACGTTGTGTTATGGATCATTTCATATTGTTTAATTGATGTTATTCAACCTGTTGTAATCGATTGATTTGTTATAATAAAAGTTTCTGCTATTTTTGTCAATATTGATTAGCAAATGTGTCTTGCCACTGATTAAATTTCAGCATACAGATTAGCAAATACACATGATTATAGCATGTTATGTGATTGATGGGTCAATGACAAATACTCATTTTTTGTGTCTAATCTTTACTTGCTAAAGTTATTGATACTATAGCAGGATTAGTGGTGATGTTCCCAACTAAAATTTATGTTTGATAAAGTTTAGTCCTCAGATTAACAAGACACTCTTGCAAAAGCTTAGATTCTCATTCTTGAAAAAAAAAAAAAATTGCAATTTTAGGTAAATTTGTCCTGAATTTGTAAGGATAAACGTTAAGTTATTTGGATTTATTATTTGTGCATTTGCATCTTGTAGTTTTCCAAAGCCTTCTTAATTCCATGCCTTAGATTTTACTTGCTCTTAGATCATAATTTCCATTTTTAATGTTTGAATTGAATATGAGTTGGCAAAATATTTTCAATTTAAGCTCAAGAATAGTAGAATTCTTTGTATATTTAAATGGTCTAATTTTGTCAATAATTGCTACAGCCTGCTTCTAACACAACCAAGCATCTAACTCAATGCATTAGAATGAATTGTTCAAGTGAACTAAGACATAGTTATTGCTATTTGATCCAGTTTATGTGATCACGTCTATGACCCTTACTTTATGGTTCTCTATGCTTATTTTTATATAAATTTAGCTCTACCATTATAGGGTTTATAGATTTTTGTGATGCTTAAAGTAATGCTTAACTTGGTTCCTCTGCGGATGCAAGTCTTTAGAATTTTTTTTTTCTTTTATTTTCGTGAATGATTGAAAACCTAAAAAAAAAAAAAATGCTCATAAGTATGCTTTGGGGAACAGGTTCTTCAGTGAGATTGACGGGACGACAGCGATTTGGAGTGAAAAGTTCATGAGCTTGATTTTGCAGAAGCAAAGAGATGACGAATGGTGATTTTGCCTGTCAAATTCAAGTCACTCAATTGCTATAATTTTTCCCCATGTCTACAGGTCTGGAATTCACTTTGAAATGTAAGAATACTTTTTATTCTATTTTTATTTGCAAATCGTAGAATTTCCTTGGAGATCAACCTTTGTATTATAAGCTTTGAAGAATAATTACTAATTTTCATCACTTTTTCAAGTTAAGTAGTTGAGAACATAATTTCATTATTAGTGATTTGAGCTTGTAAAATACCCCTTTGCAGTAACTTCATCAACCTGTAAAGGGGTTGATGAGAGTGGGCTAAAGGTTGAGAAATTGGATTTGAGAGGTGAGAAGCGAATCGAGTGGCTGGAAGGTCAGAGAGAGAAATGGAAGTTTTGAGGGGTAAGATGATAAATTAATGGGGGTTGGGAGTTATATTAGCTCTCCAATTATAGAGAGTCACTATAGCAATTTTACAATATAGAGAATGTGAAGAGAAGCTGTTAAAATATAGTTTTTGGGTGATGTTATGTAAGACAATGAAGAGGGAGGGGGGATAAAGAAGCTATATGAGATGTGCGATAAGCCTACCCAAGATTTACACTATATCGAGATCTAATCCTGATTTATTAACTTTTCTTGTAGTTTTCACTTTTGAAGTAACCCATTACCCTTTCACATTGTCAACTAGAATAATTTTCACCAGAGACAGAGACAGTGGGGACTGGTGGGGGCCAAGGCCCTTGCTGGCTTTTTACAATCCCCCTCCGCTTTCTAGATTTTTACAATTCTGCCCTCCCCATTCCCCTTTCTATATATATATATATATATATATATATATATATATATTAAAAATAGATAAATTTATATAAATGATTAATGCATTATTTTTTCTCTTATTACTCTTATACCATACATAACTCATTAAATCATAACATATTTAAAATATATTTTATATAAATATATAAGTAAATTATTTAATAGAAACCTTCATTATTTTCCAAAAACAAAAACCTTTTTTTTTTTGGATTTGGAGAAATAGCAATGTAAACATTATCTTTTTATTTTTATTTTTAGATGAAATAATAGCTATGGATTTCGTAGTTAAGAGTTACAATCTTTATTGCATTTATTATCTATGAAAAAAATTTTTTTTTTTATTATTGTTACATTTTTCATATATTGACTTGTATAATTTTAGACATGTAAAGTCACATTTCTTAGTTAAATTTATCTATGTTTCATAATTTTTAAAACTATTTGTATACTCTAACGGTATAATTCTTGAATTATCTAACAAAAAATATTGATCTAAAATGTTTATAAAAATATTATTCATGATTAGTATAATTTAAAAGATAGTTTACAACTTATAAACTAAATAGACGAGAAAAATGATTTTGAATTATTTAAAGAATAACTAAATATAAATATTATCGTTGAGAAAATAACATATATTAAATCATGTTACAGATATATGTTTTATGTGTGTGTAATAGGTTTTTGTTGTTGTTGTTATGTTTATCTCCGCCCCCCTTAGAAACAATTCTTGTCTACATCCCTGACTTTCACCCACCAAAAGAGACACGTTCTCTCCCAGTTGATCAGAGTAAGTTACTGGCATACTTGTCTCCTAAAAAATGATGTTATTATCAAAGATGCATAATTGTAAAAAGTTTATTCAGGATGACGTGAAAGAACACTTTCGAAATAAAGAAGATGAATATGGCTACTTTATCTAATTGAAAATTACAATAATAAATAAATAAATAAAAAGATAGTCCATGCCATAATGGACGAACGTTTTATGCCAACTACATATTAAGTTTGTACAACATTCCACTTTCTGTATATTCCCATATTTGCATGAAAGGATTATCATTCATAAATTCGATCCCAATACAAAATCACCCCCAAATTACCATATTCTGATCATGAATTTATTATGTCATCCGTGATTATTTAATACTTATGAGGAAGTTCTAATTCTAAAGAATAAGACTAGAGCAGGTTATCGTGTGGAAAAAGCTAGGCATGAGAAATTGCCACTGAGATTCTAGCTCCTTGGCTTATTCGAAGAATTCAAACCCGTAGGTGTCACCATCATAAAAAGGGACACCCAGCAGCACAAAGATTTCTCATCCATCCCACCGCGCATTATCTGGGATCCACAATACCTTCTTTTGTCGCTTATTGTCGGCTCTCCACTTTTCCTCACCATCCATCAGCTTTCATTTTTCTTTCTTTTATACGAATATACTAATATTTAACACAAGCCACTAGTTTTTTTTTGTTTTTTGTTTTACTCCACCAACTTATAACTTTCAGAGCCACACAAAAGAAAAAACATCTAATTTTTTACTTGACCGTTTACTATGCTTTTTCTACACTTTATTACATATGGGGGTGATTTGCATCTCTAACCTCTCAAACTAATTAAGATCACTTGAAAAGTTTAAATGTTATTTTTTTCTTCTTCCAAACTTGTTAAGTCGAGGAGCCCTTGAATTTATTAATCAACAAGCCTCTGTAATAAACATAAATAGCTGTTTTAGTCTATTCATGTAATAAACATAAAAGAGTTGTTCTCCTCAAATTTTTTTTTTCTTGGCCTATAAATTTTTAATGAAAATATCTTTGTATCACATGAGTTATAGTAGGCTACAAAAAGTAAAGTTATTTCTCGATATTCTCACATTGACCATATCTTAACATTTGTATTTAGTAGACTCATATCTTTGACTTTCTGTAATCTTTATTTACTACAAGTCTAATTATGTGTGCTCACTTATATAAATACAGTACATATAACACTCAACAGATTTTTTTGTGAGTTTTCTATTTTATTTTAAATCAAAATTACTTTTGTTTCAATTTGACATCATAGCTTTTTCAATACTCATGGCTTCAAACTCCCCTTCATCTTCATCTTCCATCATTCCACCTGCATCTTCCCTAACCACTCATTCTTTTCCTTCCTTATCGAATGCTCATCATTTTCTATCCATCAAATTTACCGACACTATTATCCCTACAAGAAAACCAACTGCTTATATATCTTAGAACAACTCCAGCAGTACTCTAAATTCACTTTCAATCTCCACAAATAGACAGTAAAATAAAGATAATTGCTCCAGCAGTCCTCTAAATTCACTCTTTAATCTCCAATTTCGGATACAAAATGTATAGTTGCTTTTCATTTTTGAAAAGCTACTGTACACTTTGTATCTATTAAAAAAACCATTTCTTCTCCGTCGCCCGTACCGAGTATATAACTTTTTTTTTTTTTCCTTCTTTCTCATTTTATACGATTTTTTCTCTCTCTTCCTTCTCTGTGCTCCCGTTTTCATCAAACCCAACCAGTGTGGGTCGGTCTGGTCTCGCAGTGGAGCCGTGCCGATCTCGGCCTGGAGGCGTGGGTCTCGGCCTGGAGGTGGTGGAGCCGTGCCAATCTCGGCCTGGAGGCATGGGTCTCAGCCTGGAGGTGGTGGAGCCGTGCCGATCTCAGCTTGGAGGCGTGGGTCTCAGCCTGGAGGTGGTGGAGCCGTGCCGATCTCAGCGTGGAGGCATGGGTCTTAGCTTGGAGGTGGTGGAGCCGTGACTCTGTTTGGTTGCTGAGAAATTGATTTTGTGGTGGTTTTTGTTGGGTTTGTGATGGTTGACAGTTAATTCACGGTGGTGGTCGCGGTGGGTTTTGGTTGCTCTGGGTTGATTCACGATGGTGTTGGTGGTGACGGCGGTGGGTGGGAAGGATTTGGGTTATAGCTGTTGGTTATTTCGGGTAATTGTTGCCGGGAAATAATAATAAAGAATGAATAAAAAATATAATATTTAAATGGGATAAAAGAATAAAAAATGTATATTTAAATATAATAGAGAGTGAATAGAGAGTGCTGCTGGAGAGTGTATATAAATAAATAAATAGAGAGTTACTAAATAGTGCATATATAGAGATAACATATACATTACTGCTGGAGATGCTCTTAGAGGTCCAAACCTTCTCGGGTTCATTGATGGGGCGTATTGACCATATCTTATGATTTGTATTTAGCAAATTCATTCCTTTGACTATCTGTAGTTTTTATTTGTTACAAATCTTATCATGTATAGGTTCACTTATGGATACAGTATATATAATACTCAATGATTTTTGTGTGAGTTCTAATAAAATCAATTTCACTTTTTGCTTAGATTCTCACTTACCCAAAAAAAAAAAAAAAAAGAATTTTTTTACTATTTTGCCATATTACAACATTGAATGACATAGTTCATATGAAAAAAGTTTGAATCTCATGACTTCAAAACAGAAAGCTGTTCTCAATATGTAATAACAATGTTGCTTTAACAATTAATTTTTGTGATTTGTTTTATTTTATAATTAGATCATTAAGGTTGAAAATGTATTGCAGAATACTAATATGTAGAACTAGAGGATAAGACTGTCCCCAAAAGATGTGAACGAATCAGCACAGAGTTCTTGGACCTTGGTTGGAGTAGTAATACCATGAGTACATTAAAATTTTGAATTAGGTTTTTCTTTGTAAGGATTGGTTTGGTTTCCTAATGAAATTTGGGTTGAGTTCATTAAGATATAAGATTTGAAGGCATGAATCTATCATTCAATAAGATCACCGAAAAGAAAATGGGTTACCTCAAAAATTAACAAGTGGAATGAGATCATATTTAAATTTTTAACATGTTAAAAATTTATAATTTCGACTTTCTACTAGCTAGCTACAAGTTGAATTGATAGGTATGATATTAGAAACCAATCAACCATCCTATTCCTGACAATGGACTACTCATAACATCCTGTATGATATGAAAGAGGATGGTAAAGAGAATGGGACAAATTCAATTTTGTAGGATGTCTAAATAAAACCATAATTAAGAGAACTAAGAAGTCACCGTGAAAGAGAATATTTTTGATTACTTTGCAAGCAATCCTTAGGAAGTTACTTTTTGAAAACGTTGGGAAACTTACAGCACTGTCCTTTAACAAATTACATAGAGTATTAGCCGATCAAATCTGAACTTTTGACAAATTACATAGGGTATTAGCCAATCAAATTTGTTCTTTATGATAATCGAAACAAAACCCCACCCCTGCTCGTGAATGATCCTTAGAGAAACACCAAAAGAGAGCAAGAGAAAACCAAGAATATAGACAGGACAATCCTCATTATCAGGTCAAAAAAGAGAAACCACCTACAGTACACACTCATTATTCCACCAACAATATTAAACAAAAAGAAAAAGTGGAACAACTAAAAACAAAATCAGTCAAAAATTCCCACATATATAGAATCACCTCCACAACAACATAAATATTGTACTGATATTTTATAGGTGTAGTCAAAACAAACACGATTTCTTTAAGTTTCATCATTTCAAAAGTAAGCCACCACATAAAGCCAGCAAACAATTAACAATCTGAAACCTTCTTTTTCTTGCACTAAGAGCAGCAATAGACGA
The DNA here is from genome assembly GCA_907173295.1 of Fagus sylvatica. NCBI lineage: Eukaryota > Viridiplantae > Streptophyta > Magnoliopsida > Fagales > Fagaceae > Fagus > Fagus sylvatica. The sequence continues at coordinate 27,185,286 of OU015769.1, read as the reverse complement.
AGGAGGTGAATCCTCTCTCTCTGTCTCTCTCTGAAGTCATCCTTTGCTTTAACTTTCCCTTATCTTCTTCTCATGGATGGTACTGCTCATCAATGGCCAAAGGTGGGTGGATTTGTTTCATGTCCTTTCCTTTCCTAATCCTATCTACAACTCTCATAAGCCATATATATATTCTGGGTTATATTAGGATTGTTTAATCAAGGTTAACATAGATAATCTTCCACTTATTTCTGAAAGATTTTTGTGGGGTTATTTATTTCAGTTATGATCACTTCTCTACCGGATGATGTTCAAAGACACTGCAAAGTCTTTCTATTTTTATTTTTCTTCTTAAAGATAACTTTTAATTTCGTTATTTAAACATGAAAGCACCGAACTTTTTGTTTCTTCACTTTTTAGCTTATGTGATAACTGTAAAAGGGAACGGGAAAAAGGTATTATTTGTTCTTTAATTTGTTTTTCCTTTATGTTTACTTTTAATATGATTTTCCAAGAGAAAAACATAAGCTACTTTGTTTCGCTTGTCTACTTGTTATTACTCTTTAGTAGACTTTGTAGTAGATATTTATGTGCTTAATTTGATCCTTTTGTTTTGTTATTGAAATGCTATCTAGTTGTTTAGATCTATATATAGTAGACTTTATGGATTTTTTGTATAATGATCTTAATTATGGCTATCCTATTTCTCTCTCAATCTCTCTCTTTTAAAGGGGTATCAGGGTCAAGGAGTAGAGCTGGTGAAGCCCTTAGAAGGGGTAGCTCCAAACACAAGGTCCATGTTAGAGAGAAGGGTAAGGCCTCAGGAGCACTTGAATTGTCCAAGGTGTAACTCAACCAACACCAAGTTCTGTTACTACAACAACTACAGCCTCACTCAACCAAGATACTTTTGCAAGAGTTGTAGAAGGTATTGGACTGAAGGTGGGTCTCTCAGGAGTGTTCCTGTTGGAGGAGGTTCAAGAAAGAACAAGAAATCTACATCAACAGCATCAAGTTCATCAAAGATTCCTGATCTTAATCCACCAAGCTTTACACAATTTTCTTCTCATCAAAACCCTAATAAGGTTCATGAAGGCCAAGATCTTAATCTGGGTTTTTCAGCTATAGAGAAGTATCATCAAGGTGTATCCCAATATGTTGGAGTGCCCAAAATTGAAAACAACAATAGCAATCATCACCAAAACTCTGGCTCTACTTCCTCTACTCCTACTCTTTCTGCTTTGGAGCTACTAAGGACTGGAATTGCTTCAAGGGGTTTGAATACCTTTATCCCACCACAGATGCCTGATTCAAATACACTTTACTCATCTGGGTTCCCTTTTCAAGAATTCAAACCAACCCCTGCCGGTTTCTCTATTGATGGGCTTGGAAATAGGTATGGGGTGGCTCAAGAGAATGGAGGGAAGCTTTTGTTTCCTTTTGAAGAACTGAAGCAGATTTCAAACACAAACCAAGTTCAACAGAATAAGGGACAAGGGGGTTCAACTGGATATTGGAGTGCAATGTTAAATGGAGGATGGCAATGAGAGCAACAAGCTGCTTTTTGATGTTCTCTTTCCTCTTTCCTTATGGTTTTCACATGATGGTGGGTTACTTGTTCAACTGGCTTATGAACACATCCAAATTCACACACCTTTTCACAACCTATTGAAATGACTGGTTGTGAGTGATTAAATATCATTATTATAAGGATCTACCATTGGTATTCCTTAATTTTGTGATTTTAATCCACCAGTTACAAATTGCCACTTCAACAGTGGATTGTGAATTTAGATTTGCATTTGGGTATGTCTCTAGAGTTTTCCTTGTTTTATTGTTGTCCAAAGTACTAACAGATAGAATACATATTGTTCTTTTGCTTCTTTTCTGTTTCTGCTCTTTGAAGCTCATCTCGGGTGGGATTCAATATGATAGAAGAAAAAGTGAATATAAGGCTTGGTTTTTACTACTAGGCAACGTGGCCTGTATTCATATATTATTCTGTAAGAAGTAAGGCATCAATTGTATTTTTTGCAGGGGTTAGTTTTAAGGACTTAGTAAGAATTTGAAACCTTGATTATTTGCTCACATGCTTAATTTTAATTCTAAGGAATTAGTGGCAGGGTTGGAATTGAATGATGACCTTGTTTGATGTTTCTCTTTCCAAATCTCTCTTTCTGTGTGCGTATTTGTATTGTGTTGTGTGTGTCCAACTTTGGATTGTCAGGTCTGACCTTGAGAACTTGGGATTGAGATCTCATGTAATACTTATTGAGTGGTTAAGATTGAAAATTAACTTCTTAACTTTCAATCTCAATCACTTAATAAAAAATTGTTAAAAAATAAAAAAAATAAAAAAATGAAAAAATTATGAGAGAGAAAAAGGAATTACAACCCATGCAATACTTTTGAATATTGCATAAGATGAGAAGTTGAATAGCAATAGTAGATTACACAGTATTAAGTAGTTAGAGTACAATCTAGAAACTACAATAATACCAAGAAGAGAAGTTGAATGGCAATAGTAGATAACACAGTATTAAGTAGTTAGAGTACAATCTAGAAACTACAATAATACCAAGAAGATAAGCAGATTGTACTCTTTTCTTATTTCCCGAAATCCATAAACAAAAAACCACTTCAACTACCCCAACCAAATGCTAACTTAATATATTCAGCCAAAAAGAAAAAAATGCTTATATAATATTTTTCACATCCACTCAGATTTAGAGGAGCAGCAAACATCAGCTCATTTCCTCGAATGATACCAGCTTTCGAGAAAAGTATATAAAAAGACTAAGAAATTTCTGAAAGAAAAGCCCACTTCTTTTTGGTCGTGAGAGAGGGACCACCAAACATTCCCTTGGGCAACCGTGTTGAAACACTATTTCTCCACCGATAAGTCTATCTATTCCCATGTAGTCTCTTCATAAATATTTTTTTTTTTCATGTTTAGCATTTTATTTCACTCAAAGTAATCTAGTGGACAGAAGTCTCTCTTCGCAGATGTAGTTTATCTCGATGCCATCATATCATCATTTTAGCCTTCACCTTTATTAGACTTGGTAAAATTAGATGTGGACCGTTTCTCAATCTGAACTCGAAAGAAAAATATAGTTATGAGTAAGAGTTTTTCAACCCGAAAATAAAAATGGTGTCAACCCATACCCAACCCGCGAAATGACGGGTCAAGGTTGGGTCAACCGTGAGTCATACGGATACGGGTAAACCCGTTTTTTCAAAGGTTTTTTTATTTTTTGTAAGTCTATATTATTATGTTAAGAATTAAAGTATTATGAGAGTTTGTTCTTTTAAATTATTTGGAATTTGGCTATATAAAAGTTCATATAATTCCAATTAAAAAAACAATATTTTTAATTGAATTTGTATTTGAAATAGCCTAAATTTAACCGAAAGCAACACACAAAATTAGATGTTCTCTCTTGGTGGAAAGAGAATTGCAATCACTTTTCTTAGTTTTCTTTAATGGCACACATTCTTTTGAGTATTACTATAACTACGGTTGTTGTTGAATCAACTTTTTGCATTAGAAGTAAAATTCTTATTCAGTATCAATCTTGTCTTTTGCGAAAGAATGTAGAAACTTTGATTTGCACTTAAAGTTAATTTAATGAATTGAAATATATCTAATCCATTAATAGAATAGTCATATTTATTAACTTTTAAATATTTATTAACCCGTTTTCATTGTATACTAAAGTTATATTAAAACTTTGTATTGTAAATGAAAATATTAATGAAATTATTCATAGATTTGAGGTGCACTTCTCAAGTATAAATATTTTCACTGCTAGAACTACTAGCAACATTGAGTAGATTGAGGTCCAATGCATATTAATTATTTACTTATTTTTCTTTACTTAACATCTTATGTTTTATTCTTGAAACTTTATATATATAGTCATCTTTGTGAGTGTTTTTGTTTATGTGTTTTCTTATTTGTATTGAAAGGAGAAAAAAAAAATGATAAATTTAGGACTATAGGATCAAGTTAATTTTCATTTATTATATATATATATATTTTCATGTAAAAAAATATGAGTTATCCCGGTTTTGACCCAACCCTTAAAAAACCGGGTAAGGGTCATAGGTTTTGCAACCCATTTAGGACGATCCGTTTTTTGACCTAAACCTAGACGGGTCAAACCCGACCCATTTTCCAGGTCTAATCTTAATTATGTCTCTCCAAACCATTTCTAAAAGGAAAACAAGAAAAGAAAAATAAAATACAAAACCTCTTGTGGTGTTTCGATAAAAACACAATATTCCCTTCAGACTTTAAGTATAACACTGTTGATTGTCATTTTTGCGGCATCAGTCGCCTAGTAATGCAAAATACTTAATTGGCCTAGATCTCAACTTGTAGTAGAAGGCCGAAAACAATGAATTACAAGTAATACCCCAGCAAGTCCCAAGCCCGTTGCCACTATGAATGGGCATTTGAGGCCCATTGCATTAAGGCCAGAGCACAAAAAGCCTACCAAGAGCGTGAACCCAAAAAGTTGCAAATCTTCTGCAAAAGATCTATGGTTTGTGGCACAATATCAAACATAGCGAAACACATCATGTTTGAGCTAATCTATTGGGCTTCACACACCCAATGGGGTCCTAGACTATCCCAATGCAAGCATCTACATGACTTTTTAAGGAACATAACCCGTGGCCCAAACTCATGTTCTAATTCAATCTTTCTCCTTTTTGTAGGAACCATGGGAGCTAAGGTTTAACTAGTTGAGGAGTTTATCCAAAGAGTTGAAGGATCTCTACCATGCTATTTACTAGAGCGTACATGCTTGGGGAACTTGTTGGTCATCGAGCACAACATCCTTTAGCCATGCGTGTGTGAACTACTCTTAAAAGATCTTACTTTTTCTTCCATCGAGGCTTGGATGACTATTAATGTCCTCACCTTCCCCATAAAATCAATTAATGCTCTCACATATCCCGTCAAGTCTAGCTTTCCTTGAATCTAGCGGAAGTGATAGCCAATTCGGCGAAAGCAACCGAGATTCTTTTTTTCTTCCTTTGAAAGACCTCGACAAGGCCCCAAGGAGGCAAGGACACTTGATGGTTCATATGGGAGAGTCTATTGAGGCCATACAATGGCACTCCTCGCCTATAAAAGGAAGGGATAGCCATGAACATATTGATTCTGGAAAAAAAGAGTGTTAGGGAGGGGAAGGGGGGATTCTGCAAAAACCAAGATATTTTACAATACCTATGGTAATTTCTACGACAACTTGCATCAACTCTTTGCAACCCATTACAAAAAACCATAAAAAAAAAATACTCAATTATCTCCTTTCCTCGGAAATTACCCATTTCACTAGTGCACAACACATAAGCTTGGAGAACTCTCGACCATTCCATTGTTAGCTTCCATTGTTTCTAATAGATATATGTGTACTGTGTGCTAGCTTGAACATTGCTATGGTAGATTTCAAGTTTGTTGTGAAAGTGTTTATTTCATCATTGTTTATTTATTTATGTTTTAACTAACATTGAGTTTTCATTCTAAAGTGCAAATCAACCCAATTAGCCCATAGAAGCAAGCATTTTGCTATGAAACTTTATTGTCGTTGAACTCCGTAAATGCAATGGCAAACTAACTACGATAGAACCTACATATCTTACCGCAAAACCGAGTTTTGCTTAAGCAGAATTAACTCTGTTGTCAAGGTGTTCATATTTTATTGTTCACTTATTTATGAGTTGACTAACATTGGACTTTTATCATACAGTTGCAAATATTGGACTAACTAGTACTCCGTAATAACAAGCCCACTGTTAGAAACAAAGTCTTGTTGCAGAAGCTCAAATTTAGATCTTGGGCCAACAAGTAGAAGGTGCAACCATTAGCGGGCCCACGTTCTAGCAAGAGTCTTGGTCGCCTACCCCACAGAACAATACTTGTTTATTCCGCAAAAAATAAATAAATAAATAAATAAAAATAAAAAATCACACACAAACACTTTAACCATGTGTTGTTATTTTATGTGTAAACCATTAATTTTTTTTACACTTAACCCCAACACAAAACCCCCTTGTGATACAATTTTATGTTAATATAATATAGACACGTTTCATTACGTGAGTAATTCATTATTTGTTTCATTAATATTTAACAGTTTACCCATAAAACAATACCATTAGAGATTAAAAGAGCTTTGTGTTTTACACGGAAAACACAAATATTTTCTTTTTGTATTTTTCCAAAAAGAAAAAGAAAAATCCTCATTATAGATTATAGATTGTACTCCCAAATTTTTTATATATATACTCATAAAAACATTTTTTAAAGCTTTTTTCTTTGGTTATAAAGGTTTCATTACCAACTAAATAGTAATTATACCAAGTATAACTACATTACAGACATCCGCCATTAATAGAGTATTTTAGTATGTAGGAGAATGCAGATGTTGACTAAATCAAAGTCCTCCATAAGAGTTCTTGGAGCCCTAACCCCATGGTGGCTAGAGCTCTATATAAGTGATGTCTTGTCCATTACAAGTTTGTTACCCCATTCTTGTAGGGCTTTGTTATCAGCAAACCGGAGGAAAGAGTTATCACAAATATAGGATAATCTAAATGAATTGTTGAAACGTAGCTGGAAGAGGCTAGCACGTTGAGGTGGAGGAAGATTTGAACAACACATCGGTGGAGGTTGCATGGGTGCTAGCCTCGACTTCGCTAACAACAATGAGAATCATGCGTTGGAACTGCCAAGGGTTTGGAAACCCATGGAAAATTTGAGCACTTCACTAGATGGTAAAGGGGAAAACCCTCGTGGTCTTGTGGGAACATGCATGGCTAAAGGAAAGACAAATAGAGACAACATGAACTTAATATGTATAAAGTTTCTTACATTATAGAGTATACGCAGTGGAAATTGACTAATAGTATGTCTCAATGAGAATTCATAGCCGATTCCAAAAACTTTGAGATTAAAACTTGATTATTATTATTATTATAACAATGCTAAGGGACTTGATTCCTGGTTCTGGAATGGCATTAAACACTGATCTAGCGAGGTTTTTACACAGCTTGCATGTATGTAATGTCATGAGAGATTCTCTTCCCAAAGTATTAGGCAGGATAAGGTGGTTTATTTAGAACACAGTTTGGCTACAACCCACTATGTGAGACTAATAAGATTATCCACTTGTATTATTAGTCACATGACCAATTTAATGAGTCATATAATTTGTTTAAATAATACATGTGGATGATCTTATGAATTACCACGTAGTGGGTTGTAGCAAACTGACTATAAACTAGTTTATTGACGTAGGACAGCTAGCAGAAAATTTCATGGAGCAATTTGACCGCCAAAAGACCAAACGCGCAATCCGCCGTCCCTAATTTTATGACTAGCCCAAATTCGTGTGTTTAGAGGCTGTTTCGGGATATTTTAATTTATTATGCAATTTTCGCATTTATTTGTCCTTTTTCGTAATTTCCTATTTTAAGTCAATTAGGGTTTGCTTTTAAACAGTATAAGTACTGGTTGTAACAGACCTAATTTCATTATTCAGCCGTCAATAAAATTATCTCTTTGAGAGTTTCTTTTCACTGGTGGATTCCAGTCCCTTGAATACTGACACAGTTCGTATTCTTTTAATTATCACGCTTTATTCTGCGTCAAGTGGTATCAGAGCGAGGTTTTGCCTGGTTTGATGGCTGCTAGCGGAGATAGAGTTGAAGGCCCTAACGACAGAGCTCGTGGGGAGGATGCTCTTTGGAGGGCGATGGAGGAGCAGAGGCAACAGATGACGGAACAGAGGCAACAAATGACCGAGATCCGAGAACTGCTTGTCGAGCTGAGACTCAACGTCAACGAAGGGCGAGTTGACAGGGAACGCGCTCGAGGATTTGCTCGAGAGCCCCTTGTTAACGGACGTGTTCCAGAAAGACCTCCTAGACAACATCGTCGACAGTTCGCTGATGATGATGAGTCTGAAGAGGAAGATGATGGAGGGTATGGCGCAAACGCACCTCGACAGGTGAGGCGAAACAGGGATTATGATGATTATCGATTGAAGGCAGATATCCCTAATTTTAATGGAAACTTGTATATCGAGGATTTCCTTGATTGGGTTTCTGAAGTAGAGCGTTTCTTTGAGATGATGGAAGTTCCAGAAGAGAAGATGGTAAAATTTGTCGCGTTCAGGTTAAAGAGTGGGGCTGCAGTATGGTGGGATCAACTGCAAAAGAACAGGCAGCGACAAGGGAAGGACATTGTGAGGACCTGGCGTAGGATGAAACAGTTGCTAATGGGAAGGTTCCTACCACCAGATTATGAACAACATCTTTTCCAACTGTACCAGAATTGTATGCATGGTAGCAGGACAGTGTTTGACTATACAACAGAGTTCTCTAGGCTTTCTGATCGCAATAGCCTGACAGAGACAGAAGGACAACGTGTTGCCAGGTATCTTAATGGCCTGAAGCCATCACTGAGGGAGAAAATAGGGTTACAGGTCCTTTGGACTGTTGAAGAAGCCCATAACATGGCCTTGAAAGCAAAGATGTTGGAACGAAAAGGTGATCAATCCGACCACTACAGGCGGAATGCCCCAAAATCGTCAAGCTACAATTTTGGAAAAGGGAAGGCTCCCCAATCCCCTCAACCTCAAGCACGTTCAACAGGAGGGCCACTCAGGAACACTAACAGTAGTGGAGACAACACTACCAATCAGGCAGCAACAACAAATGGAAGGGTTGTGCCCAGGAATCCAAACCCTTATGTGAGGAATGGACCTGAGAAGTGCTACAGGTGCGGAAAGCCGGGTCACCGCTCTAACACTTGTCCAGAACGCAGGCCAGTAGGTTTGGTAGAAGAAGAGGATGGAAGAGTGGAAGATGTTGATGATGAAGACGAGGATGGAGGCCTATATGATGGAGTTGAGTTCGCAGAGGAGGCTGGCGAACGAGTTAATTGTGTAGTGCAGCGAGTGTTGTATGTTCCGAAGCAAGAAGACCTTACCCAACGTCACAGTATTTTTCGATCTAATTGCACCATTAATCAGAAAGTTTGTGACTTGATCGTAGACAACGGAAGCTGTGAGAACTTTGTTGCAAAGAGGCTGGTGGAGCACTTGAAATTACCAACACAGAAACATCCAGCTCCTTATACAATTGGATGGATCAAGAAGGGGCCAACAGTTAAGGTAACGGAAATCTGTCATGTCCCTATTTCCATTGGTAAGATCTATAAAGATGAGGTAGTTTGTGATATAGTAGATATGGATGCTAGTCATGTGCTATTGGGTAGGCCATGGCAATACGATGTTGATATTACTTATAAGGGCAGGGATAATATTTATTTATTCACTTGGGAATCACACAAAATTGCTATGGTTCCTTTAAAGTGTCCTACACTGCCTAACAAGCCTTTTAAAGTGGAAGGGAAGTCTGTGTTAACCTTGGCCAGGTCGGAAGCGGAATTTGTGACAGATGCTGAGGGTGCTCAAGGGGTCTATGTGTTAGCAGTCAAGACTCTTATGGTGGATAAGGAAGAGCCAGTAGCAGTCATTCCTGATCAGATTCTGCCACTACTAGAAGAATTTAAAGAGCTTACTTCTGAAGACTTACCAAACAATCTTCCTCCAATGAGAGACATTCAACACCATATAGACCTTTTACCTGGTGCTAGTTTACCTAACCTACCACACTATCGGATGAGTCCGAAGGAGAATGAGGTTTTACGAGAGAAGATAGAAGAGTTGCTGGTGAAGGGTTTTATACGTGAGAGCATGAGCCCGTGTGCAGTCCCAGCCTTATTGACACCGAAGAAAGATGGCAGCTGGCGTATGTGCGTTGATAGTCGAGCTATCAACAAAATCACCATAAGATACCGGTTTCCCATTCCACGTTTAGATGACATGTTGGACATGTTGGAGGGTTCTAAACTTTTTACAAAACTGGATCTACGCAGTGGATACCACCAGATTCGCATTAGGCCTGGGGATGAGTGGAAAACAGCATTTAAAAGCAAGGATGGCTTGTATGAGTGGTTGGTCATGCCGTTTGGCCTATCTAATGCACCTAGTACCTTTATGCGAGTTATGAATCAGGTATTGAAGCCTTTTGTGGGAAAATTTGTTGTTGTTTATTTTGATGATATTCTCATATATAGTAAGAATCCAGAAGAACATGTGGATCAGTTGCGGCAGGTACTAACAGTTTTACAGGAGAGCCAATTATTCCTCAATTTCAAGAAGTGCAGCTTTATGACTAGCAGCTTGTTATTTTTGGGGTATGTGGTTTGTTCGGAGGGAATCCATGTAGATGAAGAGAAGGTTCGAGCCATTCGAGAATGGCCGGCGCCGAAGACTGTGAGTGAAGTTCGGAGCTTTCATGGTCTCGCCACTTTCTACCGGCGATTTATTCGTGATTTTAGCACTATAATGGCACCAATTACAGAGTGCATGAAGAAGGGCAAGTTTCAATGGGGTGAGGAGGCAGAGAAGAGTTTTGCTCTTATTAAAGAGAAGCTGTGTACTGCACCAGTATTAGCCTTGCCTAGTTTTGAAAAGGTCTTCGAAGTGGAGTGCGATGCTAGTGGCGTGGGGATAGGGGCTGTTCTATCACAAGAAAAGCGACCAGTAGCATTCTTTAGTGAGAAGCTAAGTGAAAGTCGCCAGAAGTGGAGTACCTATAACCAGGAGTTTTATGCAGTAGTTCGCGCCCTGAAGCATTGGGAGCACTATCTGATCCAGAGGGAGTTTGTTCTATATACGGATCATCAGGCCTTGAAGTTTCTTAACAGCCAGAAGCATTTGGATAAAATGCATGTTAGGTGGACCACCTTCCTACAGAAATTTCCTTTTGCTATTCGACACAAATCAGGGGTCTTGAATCGAGTTGCTGATGCTCTGAGTCGGCGTGCCAATCTGCTTGTGACACTGACACATGAAGTAGTGGGGTTTGATTGTTTAAAAGAGCTGTACGAAGAGGATGATGATTTCAAAGAAATTTGGGAAAAGTGTATTGCAAAGCAACCTGTTAGTGACTTTTATGAGAATGAAGGGTATTTGTTCCGAGGAAACCGCTTGTGTGTCCCTAAGACTTCTTTGAGGGAGAAGCTAATTCGTGATTTGCATGGTGGCGGCTTAGGTGGACACTTGGGTAGAGACAAGACCATCTCCAGCTTGGAGGAGCGATACTACTGGCCTCAGTTGAAACGAGATGCTGGCAGTATAGTTCAGAAGTGCTACGCATGTCAGGTGTCCAAAGGTCAGTCACAGAATACTGGTCTTTATATGCCGTTGCCAATCCCTAATCATATTTGGGAGGACCTGTCTATGGATTTCGTATTGGGTCTACCTCGTACCCAACGGGGAGTAGATTCTGTGTTTGTTGTTGTTGACAGGTACTCCAAGATGGGACATTTCATTCCTTGTCGGAAGACTTCAGATGCTTCCCACATAGCAAGGTTGTTCTTTCGAGAAGTAGTGAAGCTGCATGGAGTTCCCCAGTCTATTACTTCCGATCGTGATTCCAAGTTTCTCAGTCATTTTTGGATCACCTTATGGAAGATGTTTGACACTTCATTGAATCGCAGCACAATTGCACATCCCCAGACTGATGGCCAAACTGAATCGTTGAATCGCACACTTGGTAATCTGATTCGCAGCATATGTGGAGATCGACCTAAGCAATGGGATTATGCTCTTGCCCAAGCTGAGTTTGCATACAATAGCGCTGTTCATAGTGCCACGGGACGATCACCTTTTGCAGTTGTATACATGAAACCCCCGAAGCATACTATGGACCTGGCAGTGGCGGAGCCACATTGAACCTAGGCTGGGCTGTAGCCCAACCAAGGTTTGGTTTTTTGTTTTTTTTTTTACCTATATATATATATTTTACAAAAAAATACCTTAAATTATCTAATTAGCCCAGTTAAATTTTTTTTTTTCCACAATTAGCCCATCCTAAAAAAATTTTCTGCCTCCGCCCCTGGGACCTAGTACAGTTACCCAAGGTTCCAGGGTTGAGTGTTGCTGCTGAGAATATGGCGGAGCAGGTTCAAGCAGTACAAGCTGAAGTAAAGCAGAAGTTGGAGCAGACTACAGCTAAGTATAAGACCGCTGCTGACAAGCATAGGCGACTTAAATTGTTCAAAGAAGGTGACCAAGTGATGGTGTTCTTGCGCAAGGAGAGGTTTCCTGAGGGCACCTACAACAAACTGAAGCCGAAGAAGTATGGTCCATACAAGATCTTGAAGAAACTCAACGACAATGCCTACGTCATTGACCTACCAGAAGACATGGGGATCTCAAAGGCATTCAATGTTGCTGACTTATATGACTATCATGCTGATGAACCTCTCTATCCAGAACTTAACTCGAGGTCGAGTTCTCTCCAAGTGGAAGGGACTGACGTAGGACAGCTAGCAGAAAATTTCATGGAGCAATTTGAGCGCCAAAAGACCAAACGCGCAATCCGCCGTCCCTAATTTTATGGCTAGCCCAAATTCGCGTGTTTAGAGGCTGTTTCGGGATGTTTTAATTTATTATGCAATTTTCGCATTTATTTGTCCTTTTTCGTAATTTTCTATTTTAAGTCAATTAGGGTTTGCTTTTAAACAGTATAAGTACTGGTTGTAACAGACCTAATTTCATTATTCAACCATCAATAAAATTATCTCTTTGTGAGTTTCTTTTCACTGGTGGATTCCAGTCCCTTGAATACTGACACAGTTCGTATTCTTTTAATTATCACGCTTTATTCTGCGTCATTTATAACCAAACTTTGTCCATTTAGTTAACCATAGTACTTGTAAGCCAATGATGATCTCATGTGATAATGATGTTACATTAATCACAATCTGTTACCTCAGATATTATTAAAAAATAAAATTGTTAAATTTATTTTATTTATAACATTATTATTCTTTTTTTTTTACATGGGTGATTGATGGGATGTCAAACTCGTGACCATTTTGAAAAGGGGTTTGTGTTTTATGCAGAGAGAGAGAGAGAGAGAGAGAGAGAGAGAGAGAGAGAGAGAGAGAGAGAGAGAGAGAGAGAGAAGGGTTTGGCTTAGGTTCAGGGAACACTGGACTGAAGCCATTCCCCCAAAAGAATTGAACCTACAACATCAGTAATTTAAACAGTACAGCTTTAATTCAGCCAAAAAAAAAAAAAAAAAAACACCTTTAAATACGCAACACTAATCATTACAAACAAGGACGTGTCAAATTTCTACCATATATGCTGATATACAGTCTCTCTTAATGGAGTACATTTTTCCCAATTTAGTATAAATTTTTATTTTTTAAAGTTTTAGAATGAAGATAATTGCGATGACAATATGTGATAAGCTGAAAACAGCATGTGACAATCCAGATACATAAATTTCTCTACTGTACAACGATAACTCGATACAAATTTTTTTCTTCAATCACTAAGAGACAGCTTGAAAAACAGTTGGCACAAAAACATTACACTCTTGAATATCCTCTCAGTTCTGACTACTATACAAAAATATAACTTTTTACCAGAACAAGTGAAGGATAAGAGGGCTTTTGAGCAGCTTATATATACTCTTTCCTGATGCAAACCCTACTCACTTATCTCCATTGATTCCAAAGATCCGGACCTTGTGCATATTAGGGAACTTGGCAATAACCAGCACAATCACCGCAAGAGTATTGAAGAAGAGCATAGGATGCTCGTAGTCAGTTGTGTGTGAGGCTATCAAGTACCTGTTTCAACAAAGAAAGAAGAATCAAAATGAATCTAGTGCAGCTTTCAGAAACAAGATCCAGGTAATTGGCATGAGATCCAGGTAATCTCGCAGTTTATGGCACAATACTAGATAAAAACATGTCACAAGGTAGCCGTATCTTAGTTAAACTTTTTTTTTATTATTGGTAATTACAAACACACTTGGTGAGTCTAGAACTTACAACCTCACCCTTGCACTTTGCCCTTCTAGCCCAATTGGCATCTCTAATTAAACAACCTTAAACAAAACATGGACCCCCAGTATAAGCAAAAACAATTTTTGGATTACATTGCAATCTAAACTCCAATAAGAACTTTCTGTTTTTTGTGCTTGCTAGCCTTGTTGCAAATTAGGGAAAATATTTCAGAACATTGATACTTTATGTAAGGTTCTGCTTATCTCAATAGATGTTTCATTTGTGAAACTGGGGAAATGAGCATCTTGCCAGTGATATTTTTTTACCTGGAATTTCATACTTCCAGGAGTAAAAATCTTCAAATAAAACACTTGTTAAAGAAACAAAGTTTTTGAATTAAATTCACAGGGAACCATCTCCATTATAACTGTTAACCCTGTATTAGAAAAATTTACACTCGGAAAATGAGTCTCTATAATAGATTTAACTCCATAACACAATAGATTGGGGTGTATGTGCATGTGTGGCAGAAACGTATTGGATATAGGCATACTAACATGAGATATACTCTCTCATTGTTTCAATAAACATAGGAAGGACCGTTGGAAGTCAAAACAATATTTATCTGCACAATAGATGGTGATAAATTCTTAACATAACTATAAATTCCAAAAGAGAACAAAAGCAACAATGCACTGCACTTTCTTTGCCAAAAGGATGAGCAGACTAATTATATAGATACCTAAATATGATTTCATTGTTCCCTGATAAGTGATACAAAAGTACAAACTTTGACAAAACCAATACAAAAGGGGCACTAAAAAGAAGACCGAAAATACTCTGGTCAAGAGACTCCATTGCACGACTCTATTGCATGACAAGATAAGATTAAATTATCTTGTAACCATTCACCACTTTTGTGTTCATATTTTATGCACACAAAGTGGTTTCATTAATAAATTGCATTATTGCTTATCAAAAAAAAACAGATAAGATTAAATTATGCCAGTGTCTCTACACAGAAATGCCTAGCCTTCAAACATTTTAAGACAAGGATTACCAAAAAATTATCAAAACACTTAATTCATCTTCTTCTGTACCATTGAAAAAATTAAAGCTCTTACAAAATCATGTCCCAGACAGCTCACTCATTATTCAACTATCCTCGCAACACTGGGGATTCTAATAAACTATGTAGTCTTATCATGGACAATTGAGATGTGCCTAATAGGTGTCTCCGACATGTCTCACACCCATGCCATGTCCAATACAGGTACTTATAAAGTATCCACATAATGATGAAACCAAGATGTTGAATGTGTGCATTCCTAGAAAATTATATTTGGGAGGTATACCAAAGAAAAAGTTGAGGTAGCACGAACAAACTAGTTCTAGTACCAGTGGGATGCATGCAGTTCATCATTAACTTCCAATATACTTATCATAAACAATAAAGTGGAAAAAAAGGAAAGATTGGGGGGGGGGGGGGGGGGGGGGGTGTTGGGTGAGAGAACAGCCCAGTAGCTGCCTTCACAACCAGACAAATGCAACTGAAATTAGGTGTCAATCATAGTAGCAGAAATCAAAATGGACTACGATGTATAAGTGAACAAAACTGGCCTGTACTGGCAAAACTACTGCTAAAAAATAATTCAGTTTGACCAATTCAAAACAGGTTGGGATCAAGTCAAAGCCCAAAAAACCAGGCAACAACATAAACAACCTCATTACAACTTTCTAGAAGTACAATCATGACATTTTAGGCAAAAATATTCTTTCATCCTTGAAATATAGTACATGTTCTATTTTCATCCCTAAAATTTAAAAAAGTTCTATTTTCATTGCTGAAAATGTAAAATGTCACCCATTTCGTCCTCCCTTGTCTACTTTCGTTGAATTTTTTGCTAGTGCCTCTAACAAAATACATATTTCAGGGATGAAAAATAGAACCTAAACTATATTTTAGGGGAAAAATAAGATATTCTTGTCCTTAAAATATCATCTAGGTTTAATTTTTGTCCTTGAAACTCAAAAGGACGAAATGTAGAACAATAGAACTTTTTTAAATTTGAAGGACAAAAATAGAACTTTGATATATTATAGGTACAAAAAGAATATTTTGGCTTTATCTCACTAAAAATTAAAAGACTAGTGGCCAAGAGCCTAGTAACTCAGTAACATTGTCTGCTCTCCCTTTTCAGGAGAACTATTGAATTATCAAAAAATTAAAAGACCAGTGGAGTTCACCTCCAGATAACTGCTGACCACCTATATCAGCTTGGAAGATAGTATAAACTTTATCACTTCAACTAGAGATGAACTAAATTTAAGTTGGCCAACTTTTGGCTTAAATTAGGACCAGCACTATTGATGCAAACGGTATAGAGTTCGATGAAAAAAAAGATTAAATACCAAAACATTCACAAATTGAGGTCTAGTTTCAATGTGGGGCCTTCTTGGCACCTTTCATTGGCTACTTTAGTTATTATTGAGCCTTAGTATTAAGTTTCTATAGGTTAGAAAGTTGTTGGTTCAGTTATAATTAGGACTGTCAAATGGGTGGATTTGGGTGGGTATTAAATGGGTTGGGCCTTTAAAACCCAATAGTCAATTTAAACCCATTTAATAAAGTAAATATTACCCAAACCCAACCCAACCCAACCCAATTATCTAAGCTAAAACCCAACCCACCCATTTACCTATTTATTTTATGCATATATATAATTAAAATGTCCTAAAACTTCTATAATGACCAAAATACTGCTAAAAATTTAAAATTTACCAAAATACCCTTAAAGCCTATACTTCTTTTTTTTGCTTGGTTTGGGCTTTTCTTGATGTTCAATAAACAACCCAATTAAAGCCCAATTAAACTCAACTTAATTGGGTCTAATTGGGCTAGCACTCATTTGCCATTTATTAAATAAGTGAGTTTGGTTGGGCAATTAGTGAGTGGGTTTAGGTGGGTTAATGGATTTGGGCTTTTTTTACCACCCCTAGTTATAGTAAAGTTTTAATAAAATAGGCGTAGTTTGGTAATTTCCAGATTGTATGGAATATGCTGTAGTGGGCTTCTAGAGGTTATTTAGAAAAAGGTTTTCTAATAAAGTTTTACTAAAATATAAGTTCTTAATTACTTGTTATTATTAGAAGTCCTAGTCTTTCTAGGAAAAGGTTATTTAGGAATCCTTCCTTCTAGGATTAGTATCGGCAATAGCATATAAAAGAGTCTTTATGTATTCAATAAAAGGTAGAAATAAAGAGATTGACTTCAATATAATTCCACTCGCTAATTTGTTCTTTTAGTAATAATTTCATTAAAAAATTGCAAAGGGGCACAACCCCAGTACACGGGTAGTATACAAAGGAAGGGCCAAAAAGCAAAAATTCCAGTAGCTTATTTTAAGATTTGAGGGTGTGATTGCCTTCTCCTTCTTAAGTGTGATTGCTTTTTCTTTTTTTCTTTTTTTTAGTTGGGGGATGGGGAATTTGAACTCTGGATGTCTCCGTTGGAAACATCAAGAAGTGTTAGTTTAGCTATAAAGCTCTTGGCTCCTAGGTGTGATTGCCTATGGTTTATCTTTCTTTGTTTCTCATTCAATTCACTGTTTTAACACCAAAAAACCATCAATTCATTCAAGATCCAATCCTTTTTTTTATTACTAAACCCTACCTAAACCCTAAACTCGCCATCAAGCCCTATTCAAGAACCCTTCAAGATCTCGTTAAAAATCCTAATCTAGTGCTGAAATTCTAAAGATCCAACATCAAAATTGGTATCAGGGCCATAAAGGCTTCTGTCCTGTGTCAGCTATAATAAATACTGGCATAAAAATATTTTGGCAGCTTAGGGCAATGGTAACAAGGCAAAAATACTCAACCAAGAAGGTCATTGTACAGTTAGAGAAATAGCTAAAACTCCTGCACTTAATTAACTTTCCTTAGCAATGATTTGCAACAAGAGGAAATCATAATTTTAACTAATGAATGAAAAATTGTTCTCCTGATATCTCTTCTATGTAGTCAGTACAGAGTACAATGTAGACATGGGATTACTTAAGAATATTGATGACAGATGGATGGTCAATAAAAAAACTGACAAGACTCAACTTTATAAAAAGCATGTGCAGTACACAGAAATAGTAATGAGTAACCCATCCAATAATTTTTTTTTATTAGTAAGTTACATGCATACCTGGTGGGTCTTGAACCCATGCACAAAGAGAGAGAGAGAGAGAGAGAGATCAAATTAAGACTCTTCTGATTAAGCACCAAAATTAACAGCAAACAAACTGACGTCAACTGACTTGACAACAAGAATACACTTATAAAATTAACAGCTCGGCACACATATTACATACCAATTGAAAAACTAATAGTTCACAAGCAGGTTGATGCATATGATACCACAAAAACACCCTCCAGCAAGGTTGAATGACATATAAATTGACTTTCCAAATTTGAAAATATTGTGTAATACCATAGAAGTAAACTTACAGCACAAGAGGAACAACAGTCAAGAACTTTCTGTTGCGTGTAAGCTGCTTTCCATTATCTATTTGCTCCCACCAAGTCAAAGCATTGTAGATCCCCTGATCTTCAGCAAATGGAGTTCCTTTTTTCCAGTGAAAGAAGTGATAAGTGACCTGGAGGGAACAGGGACATAATAAATTCATGCTATACAGGGAAGTGAAGTAATTTAACCTGGCAGTGAAAGGCATAATCTCACAAAGCAAAAGAATAAACATATAACTTAAGCCTTTCAGATATTTACCTAACTAAAGGTTCTTTGTTGGCTACTCGGCCTCGTCTCAAGTGGAATTTTAATATAAATAAATTAATAATACATTTCGCATACCCATTCGAAGTTGAACCCGTGACTCACCCTCCACATTTAAAGGGATTGATTGGGGTAGTGCAAAAAGGGGATTTTTTTTTTTTTTTGCGGCGCGGGGGGGTGGACCAATCATCCTTACGACATTACCATTGAAAGAAAAAATACATTATGCCGGTATAAAGCAATTGTTACATTCTATTATTATATAACAAAAAACCAGTCTCTCATTTTACCAAATCCATCAATCAAGCACTTATAAACAACAGAAACATTTCAAGGACCTATCAAAGCATACAAGTTTAACTTGGTCTAGTTATCAATATGTATTGATCTATTCACACCTTACCTCCCTGGGCATTGCAAATAACACACAATCAAAAAATCCCAAAACATGAGAGAAGTTAGGTAAAACAGGGTTTAAGATGTCCGGCTTATAGTGAAGCATGAATACAAGACTAGAAACGTGAAGTTTAGAATCATTTCTGTTTTCTAACTTCAGATTACCAATTTAAAGAATTACTAAAGCTAAATTACGCATAAAAGTCTCTTATTTGTCACTGCCCACATTCTCATCATTACGTCTCTGCAGTTGATACAAAATGCCGACAAACTAAATTGCTCTATTTTGCAACTGAAAAAAAAAAAAAAAAAAAAATCTGACCAATTAAAACTTCCAATCCAAAACATTGTACACTTTAGTATCAAGAAAAATTAACTCCGGATTGAGTGACAACACCTCACAAATTTAACTCTTAACTGAGTCTAATACAACTACCTGGATCACTTAGGAGTTAGGACATAATCACATTTCTCCAAAAGCAGATTGAGTGACACATAAGATTAAGCAGTTTAATGCATATTATCCTCTCCAACTGGCCTATACAAAAACTCAAGGTAAGATATATCATATCATTGCAAAAATCTTGAACAGACTAACATTATTTTCTATTCAATCCATACAATCGAAAATCAAACATACACCGACTTCTCCACAGCAAATAATCAAAGCAAATTCTACATTCAAACAAGAAAAAAATCACAACTTGGGTATTCACTCTTCAACCATAAACCACCACAACAGACATATAACCAACCACCTCAAACCCTAAAACCCAAGGCAAAGAAATCCCGCAATCCGGCAATCAACAACATAACTCAAGCAAAATCACAAAAAACCAAGAATATGCCCAAATCAAGACTAATCACAACATGGGTATTCTTTCTTCCATTAAAAAGA
Source organism: Fagus sylvatica (assembly GCA_907173295.1). Lineage (NCBI taxonomy): Eukaryota > Viridiplantae > Streptophyta > Magnoliopsida > Fagales > Fagaceae > Fagus > Fagus sylvatica. The sequence goes on along the minus strand of OU015769.1, from coordinate 27,165,339 downwards.
CACCAAAATCAAACAGCATAACACTATCACAAACCCTAAGACCTAAGCCACATGCAACCCAATTAAAAAAACACATTTTATTTTTTTCAAAACATAAAAAGAGAGAGAGGGAGAGAGTATGAACGTACAAGGAAGTGGGCAAGATTGACAACGGTCCAGGCCATGCCAGGAGAGCAGCCAAAGATGGAGAGGACAAGGAGCCAAGAGAAGAAGAGGATAAGGATGTAGGTGGTCCAAACCCCTGGGTATGTGAACCATTCTGTGTTCCTATTCAGATCCGTCGTTGGCTCCGCCTTCACGTATAGACTTGCCATCCACAATTTTCTTTGATTTCCAAACTAACCAATTTATGTGTCAAAATTGCTTCTTGATGATTGGGTTTGGTGGGTTCGAATTCAAAACCTTAAAAAATACACAAAATTGCTTCTGGATGATTGGGTTTGTTTCTCTCTCTCTCTCGCTCTCTTTGGCTCTATCTTCGTGGGGCTGATTGAAAATGAAAACTTGATTAACCAGACAACACAAAAATCTAGACGAGACGGCGTCGTCTTGGGATGTTGGGGATATAATTTTTTATTTTTATTTTTCATCTCTTTAATGAGTGGGTTATTTTTTTTTTTGATAACAATGAGTGGGTTATTGGATAGTAGTAGTTGCGCATTTAAGGAGAACTCCCAATGAGGAAAGGGACAAACCAACCATTAAATGATTTGACTGGTGGTTGTGGATAATGTTGCGTATGATATATTGGTTGGATTTTTTTTTTTTTTTTAACGAGTGTTACTTGTTGTTTTTTAGATTTTTTTTTGAGAAATTTGTTACTTTTAATTTTTTTTTTTTTAGTTTTAGAATTTAAACCTATGGCGTCCGCTTATGATGGTTGCTCTTACCATCAAGTCAAGACACCAATTGATTTTTGGTTAGGCGGGATTTGAACCCAGGTCCCTTTCGACGACAAAAGACTACCCACAATTTTTTTGTGTTAGATAGAATTTAAACCTATGGCGTCCGCTTATAATGGTTGCTCTTACCATCAAGTCAAGACACCAATTGATTTTTGGTGTAGGCGGGATTTAGGTTTGCTCGACGACAAAGACTTTAAGTTGAGCTAATGGAACCCAAAATACTTAATATATATATATATTTTATTAAGAAAAAAATGGTAAAAAAAAGAGGCAACTAAAATGGTTTTTTATCTGGGCGTGATCATAATAACATCTTACCTATTGAGTCCAAGCCTGCAAGCAATGGATCCAATAAACAATAATTGTTATTCCAATCCTACAAGAACACTAGTGGACAATGTATTTTGAATTAAACCTCCCTTGAGGCAATACCATCGGTTTCAATGGAAACTCATTGCTCACGTATTGCTGCTTCGGATCCAGATGCATTCGTTGCTCTAACCAAAGGTCCCATTTTCAAGAAGTGAGATATATTTTCAAGCGTTTTCCATTGCGCGAATCTAACCTGGGGACCTCCCAAGGATAATATTTCAAAAATCACTTTGGTTGCTAAAGACAGGGCCGGCTCAACCCTTAAGCAAGTTATGCAATTGCTTGAGGCTCCCAACAAATAAGAAAAATCCACTGTAAAAAAAGGCCCCAAATTTTTAGAAAAAAAATATCCACAGGCCCCAATTTGAAAGACTTTTGGAGTAGAAAAGAGAAAAATAAAAAACATTGAACCCAAGTAGCTTTTTATTTTTCTTTCTCAATTGACCTTTATTCTCTTTGCCTAGATTTTTCTTCTCATCAGCTCCTCATGGGGTTCTCTGTTCTCCATTTTTATTCCCTTTTCTTCTTCTTCTCTCTCTCTTTTAATTTTTTTGTTCTATTTTTAAGTGCCCAACGTGGCTGACTAAAGCTTAATGAAGATATTTTGATTTCCCACCTACCAAGCCACGTGTCCAATTCTTGTCCTCATATATTTGATGCTTTTTTTATTTTTTTTCCTAAATTCTATTATTATGCTTATTATTAGACTAATATACTAGGTTAGTATTTAAGATATAATGTTGTAATATACTTTTAGACAGTACTATTTCCACACCACTTTTTGATATTTCCGCACCATTTGCCATACTTTTTAGTAGATTAGCAAAAAAAAAAAAACTTTTCAGTACAAATGATTAGATCTCTCTCTTATTTAAAAAATCTTTTTTTAACCAATTATGACTTTCAGTACGGGTGCTATTACTTTTTTCTTTTTACTGAGATCTACGAATTCCTTAGATGCCAAAATGTAAGTGTGATTAATAATAAGCAAGAAGAATAAAATTACAATAAAAAATTTCTTAAATATTAATTTAATTTAATATTAAATGATCAAAAGGCCCCAAATTGAGATTGCGCTTGAGGCCCCCAAAATAATTGGGCCTGGCCCTGGCTAAAGAGGTCACTCACTCTAGAGCTGCTTGAGCAAGGTAGTTGCAGTGAGTGAGAATTATGCCGAAAAGAAAGACAAGGGAAAATATGGTTCTTCAATCCTTAACATCCAAGAACAGTCAAGGCAACGTTTAGAATGCTTGTATCAACCAAAGTGACCTTACAAATATGTGTTTTCAAAAGCAACTTTTCACTGTTTATAAATAGACTTTTCCATATTTAAACCTTTTTTTTATTTAACAGATTTTGCACACCTTTAAAGAAATAAACAGAATTCTCCAAGTTTTCTTCGTGAAAAATCCTGATTTAGTTGTTTCCTTAAAACAAATTTTAACAAAGTCTTTTGAATGGGGTGACCCGAAATAATCGGGTCGGGTTGACCATCTTTGTTCCCGGGTCGAAAAACCCCTACCTATACCCATACTTTTCATTCGGGTTCGGGTCAGAAAATGAGCCCGGGTCAGATTTTGCCAGGTTTACCCGTACCTCTAAGCCTTCAATTTTTGTGTTCTTTTCATTGTTTACCCTCATAATCCCAGCATAGGCCTTGGGCTTGGCTTTTTATATCTTATCAAATCAGGCTCATGAGCTTGTAAAGAATGTGAGTTTGGATGTCTTTCACTTATTAGCCCATTTTGTGTAAAAAATGGCTACAAAATGTGGGACCCAACTCGTAAGAAGAGAGAGAATATGGGTCATTAGGCCAACCATGTGGAAATAGCATAGGCCATGAGCCCAATCTGTGTAGAAGAAAAAGACCATGGTCCATGAGCCCAATGTTGTAAAACTAATTTCTCAAAATGAAGAAATTAATGTGGGTCGTACAGTCAATTCGTGAAGTGAAGTCCATGGGTCATAAAGTCCATTTCGTGAAGTGAAGTAATTTCCGACTCTATAGTAGGCTTGTTTTATGAAGGAATTTTGGACAAAAAAGCCCAACCCATGTAGATAACTATCTAAGAAGTTGTTTGGGCTTTTTATGGATTGAGCCAAAAATCCAAGTCTTGTGTTGTAGCTTTTAAGTTGGCATTTGTTGATGAATAAAAGTGAGCCACGTGGCCAGATAGCAAAAAGCATGAGATTGGAATAGTTTGTAACAAACATTTATTGATTTTAAAAGTGAAACACAATCTCTTTGATGATTTTTTACAAAAAGAAATTATTCTTATGATTTGATTCGATTCGAGAGCTTCAAAAAGTGTGTTTATCAAATCAAACTGAGTCAACAATGAACTTAAATCCAATAAAGCTTTTACATTTGGAGATGTTGAAGTTCTTCAGAAGCAAACATGTATCTTAATTTCGTGAGTTCAAATGACACGTGACAAATTTTAATTTATCAATACGATTACATCAGACACTATTTAATTTACTCTTTGACATTTTATTTAATTAATTTAATGATACATATAAATTTAGGATTAGTGATTAAATATTGTCATAACAATTTATACTTTGCTTATATTTTCTTCTTTACTCTTTGACATTTTATTTAATTAATTTAATGATACATATAAATTTAGGAACAATGACTAAATGTTGACGTAACAATTTGTACTTTGTTTATATTTTCTTCTTTCCTAGGTAAACCTAGACATAATAAATTAATACAAGAAATGTCGGCTTGAAAAGATACCCAATTATATGGAGATGAAGTGACGTGAACTAACTTCTTCAAGTTGCATATGTACTTGGTTAGTGCTATACTGCACTCCTCATGCTTATTTTTTACTATGTTTGGCCAAGTTCAAAATTTTGTGCACGCATAACCTTGCTTACTAATTAGGCTAATCTTTTTTTTTTTTTTTTTAAACGTCATCTTTTTGTCATCTTAGCTTTGAAATCTAATATTCAACTGCGTAATAATTTATTAAACAGTTTTTTAGGTATGTTACATATTCTACCTTCCTCTAAACTCACTTGTTATTGGATTTATAAACAATTACTTTATATTTATGTTGGATATGACTTTGAAGCCAACAATGTTTTGGTTTCAGCTTTTGTATTAGATATTGTATTGGTTTTTCCTGGATTAGTTTGTGTTCTTGTCTTTTTGTGATCGCAAATACATATGTTGTCCCCTTTATTTTGGTGATGAGATGGATCTATTAGTTCAATTGATGGTGCTTTTTTCTTGGTGATGGTATGGATGTATTAGCTAGTTCAATAGGATGGTGATCATACCGCCGACTCAATATATTTTGGGGTTTAAGATGATAGAATTATGTGAATTTTTTAATATTTAAATATCAATTAAATATATATATTTTTAATAGTGAAAGAGCATAGTGTTTCAATTGTGTTTGATTTTTATTCATTAAATATTTTGAGGGTATTCTTGAATGTGAATGGAAGGGTACCAAACTCACATTTTTTTTCTTCAAAAAAAAAAAATTTAATTACTTTCTTACAATTTTTGAGACATTTTTGTACGTTTTTAGGGGTTTTTGATTTACATAATGAAGACATTTGGACCTTTTAAAATTTTTGGAGCAAGTGGGGGCCTCAGGCCTGGGCCTAGGGCTAAGGCTAATGACTGGCCTTGGGTGCTCAAATCCACTAGTTTGTGGTTTAAATGCTCAAAATCCTTTGGATGATTGAATTCCTTATTATTATTATGTTTTAAATGAAAAATGGTAGGGCCCTAGGGGTGACCAATCCGTAGATGACCTTGCCTACGCAAGATCATAGTGGCACCTATATATTAAGAGCATTCTCAATGGGTTCTTTAAAATTTAAGCCAAATTTTAGCTTAAGACCCTAACTTTTTCAATTTTAACTAATCACTTTTCAAAACACTCACATCCGATTCTCTATTCTCAACTCTATTTCATTTAAATATTCATTATTCATTCATTTTTTATTATTTCCTCTAAATGTCATATATATATTCAAAACACTCACATTCAATTCTCTATTCTCAACTCTATTTCATTTAAATATTCATTATTTATTCATTTTTTATTATTTCCTCTAAATGTCATATATATATATATATATATTCAAAACACTCACATCCGATTCTCTATTCTCAACTCTATTTCATTTAAATATTCATTCTTCATTCATTTTTTTTATTATTTCCTCTAAATGTCATATATATATATTCAAAACACTCACATTCGATTCTCTATTCTCAACTCTATTTCATTTAAATATTCATTTTTCATTCATTTTTTATTATTTCCTCTAAAAGTCATATATATATAATCATTAAAAAAACTAGTTTATTAAATTTTATAATCTATATTTTCCATAGTGCAATATATATTAAATATTTTTTTAATAAGTCTCATTTGACAAATTTTTAATTTTTTCCTAAATGACTGACTACCCATAGAGAAAAAGAGGAAAAGAGAGAGAGAGAGAGAGTCATGGTTTCACTAAAGAAAATAATAAAAAAAATTTTTTGCCTAATGAACAGTATACTAGGCATAAATGTTTTACTGTAGCATATTTCTATTTTGCATAATCTCTAGCTCATCCACTGGGAGCACTTTTTGAGGTATATTAGCAATATTTTACCTATAATAGTGATTTGGCTATTCTATTGGGAATACTCTAAGAAACCAATGCCTTTGTTAATGGAGAATTATGTATAGACTATGACAAAGGAGAATCGAGTATAGCCTATGATAATGGAGAATCATGTATTTTACCAAATATCTCCTGATTTGATTAAAAGTTTTGAAAGGTAATAGTATTTGAGATCTTAACACTTTTTAAATAAACTAGTATCTTTTCAATTCAATTATTATTATTATTATTATTTTTTTTTATCCTTTGTTTTTTTGTATATAATTTTTTAACCTTTTAAAAACATGAATAAAATAGGAAAGATCTTCTTTCTATTTTTTTCCAATAAAGTTCGAAATATAAAAGAGATGTTTTGGTATAACAATTAAAAATAAATTAATAAATGTAAGAAAAAATGAAGTTTGAAATAGGGGTGTGCGGGGTGGGGTGGGGGGATACAACAATTGCCCTTTACCCTCCTCTAACCCCTAGCTCTACCCTTGCCATGGACTATTGATTAGGGAAGAGACACATACTAAGATTTGTATTTCATATCTCTTGTATTAATCATATGATGAAATGTCCCTTAATAAAGCCGGTGACGATCACACTTCAAAGTCAAGTTATAAAGTATATCAACTATTGGATATAGGGCTTCTAGGTAAGCTAGTCTTTTTTTTTCTTTTTCTTTTTCCCAAAAGAAAAATTCATTAAAATAAAGAACAAGTGAAACAACTTAGCACCATGAATTACAGCCCAAAAACATCTCTCAAAAGAGCTAACATAGTAGCTTTCGGAAATTCCCTTGGTTGTGCAAGACTAATTAAGACATTTATCTGATAGTTTAGGTCGATTTTGAACACATTTTAAGGGGTGAAATTTTAAGGAGTGACACCTAATTGCATACTAATTATTGGGAGGAAAATCCACAATGTCCCAAGTGTGCGTTTTATGAAGGGCATCAAGTTTATCAGACATAATTTTTCGTCAAAAAAGATTAGTATTAGCCTCACGATAGGTATAAGTGTAGACACCCTAATTTGTACCGGTCAGTACTTATCGTCCTCGATCTCAGTGATGATTATTCAAGACTCTCATAAGACAACGTGTGTTAAAAACCGCTAAGAATCTTCCATAATTTCGAGTTAGAAAGTTGTCTCTTGACCTAAGAGGCACACGCCTCTAAAAAGAGACGTACGCCAGTGCCTCCGGCTAAAAACCCTAATCGTGGAAATTGAGTTGTTTTCTGTGAGAATAGCTTAGTTTACCCCTTTTGTCCACTATAAAAGGAGCCACATATCTCACAACAAAGACACACTGGGGAGCCCCCAAGAATAGAGAGGAAATACCAAGCAGTGCTGGTATAGTAGAATTTAGGAGTAGAGCTTGAGACCAGCAAAGCTTTTGGAAAATAGAGAGTTTAGAGGTAGTAGTTCTAAAGAGGCGAAATCCTGTTGAGATAGAAAGAAGAAGGTCATTCTCTAATTTTTCATACAGACTAACCTTTCTTCTCACAATAGTTAACCTAGGCATTTAGAGCCTTTCCCTTTGGTGATCAACACACAACTCTGTCAGAGAGATCAGTCTGAGAGACCGATGATAAATTGCTAGCTTGCAACAAGCTTCCTAGAGGTTAAGCATGGATCTCCTCAATAGTCCATGTCAATATCCATGAATGTTTTATCATCATGATGCTTGTTAGGTTTAGTTTGCATGTCTAAATCTATTTTACTGTTTTCATGTCTCTTTTTATGTTTCAATGAATCATGCCTTGTCTATTTCCCTGTTAGAGCATATTTCTCCATTTACCTCATGTCAATTATTGTAATATTGTTATTTGATTATTGTGGGGATATTTCCCTACAATTTGGTGATAAGCTTGGATTCAGGTGAGAACTCTCATTCAACTTCATATGAATATTGTGTCTTAATTCCCATGCCTGGGCTACTCCTTGTTTGTCATAATTTTAGATTTAATTGTTTTCTGTATGTTTAGAGATTTATCTTATAAACTCCTTCAAGAATTTCAAGAAATATAGAGGAAGGTCAGTCATTAGGCTGGGCGTTCTTGGGTGCCTAACATCTTCCCAAGACGTACCTTAACTCTGGACCTAGCTTCAAGACTAGTCATTTTATGCATACAATCATATTTATGGTTCTTGAACCTATAAACTAGGTGACGACTCCTTATTCCTTTGCTTACAACCCTTAAAAAGGTTTGATAGCACGAACGACCCCATGAGGTAACCACACGGTATCTCATAACAAGGTTCATGGGGTAAAGGAAAAAAACAAGGTAATCAGTAAGATGAGAGGAAAGAGCTCATACCTGATTGGATTGACGAAAATTTAGGGACAATGGATGCTCAAATGTGTGTGATGGAGCTGAATTTGCATCAGACGTATTGAAAGGAGCAGAAGCAAAAGCATCTGGTGAGCTAGAATCCCTAATAAGATCATTAAGATAAAGGGCTGGAAGGATTGGTGAACATAGGAGACATGCTAAAGGAAGACTGAGTGATGTGCAAGAGATTGAAAAAGGTCTGATGTTTCCAAAATTTCACATGACGGGATATACAAAGATTTGTGGTTATGAGGTCATAGTTGCAAGAACCCTTATAAGTAATTCCATAACCAAGGAAGCAATAATCATAAACAAAAATGAAAAATAAAAATAAAAAACAGGATCCCCCTTCATTAGGAACCAGAGCTGGATCCAAAATATCATAATGAACAGAGATCAAATGTTACAGAAGTAAAGACTCACTTTTATTAAAAGGTAAATAAGTTTGTTTTCCAAGGTTACAAGAGATAGAGACACATGACCTAAACAGAAGTGCCACTAGTGAGATTGTAGCATCTAGTAGAGGAGACAAATTGAGGGGGTAGAAAACTCAAACAAAAATCCAACAATAGTAGCCCAGGAGGACAAATGTGAGGGGCAATTGCACACCCTGTGTTAAAAACAAAGGGAAAAAAATAATAATATAAGTATTGTAAGGTGTTGAACACCCTTAAATAAAATCTTGAACACCCTTATCCTAATAAACTCAATCCACTTAACCCAGGGCCCAAATAACAACAAAAAATTAACTCAAACAACAACCATAATAACAAAAAAGCCCAAATAACAAAACAATGCGAAGTTTGTTTGTTTCACTTCCAGTTTTACTGTGTGGGTTTGTGCTTTGATTAATTTGTGGTTTATTTATTTGGTTGTTTGTGGTTTTGTCACTTTGTGGCTTGTGGCTTTGTAATTAATATTAAAAACTAAAATAATAGTGTTTAATTGATAATTTAATTAATCATATAACTTAATTAAATTAAATTCTTTTTGCTATTTATCTGCACATCACGTGTTAAATGCTTTATAGTTTATTTTTTATTTTTTTGCTAATACTATGGAGAAATTTCTTAAAGAAATCACTTATACCGAAAGATTCATCTTCTACATAAGATCATGATGATTATAATGTGATCAAATTCTTTTATACCGTAAGATCATGTATTATGATTTTTTTTTTTTTGGTGATGTTATATAATTGTGAACACCCTGGAAAAAATTCCTGGAGCCGCCACTGGTAAAGTGTACCTCAAGACTAACTTGATAGAGTTTCCCAATCGAAAGAAGGTTAAGAGACAATTTTGGGAAAAAAATAAATGTAACTAATACATTAGTTGATGTGGAAATGGATCTTATGTAACTAACAGACATATGAGACATATTAGCAGGATGGGAGGCTAATGATGACTTATGGAAAATAATGAACCGTTAGAAGTCATATGGTTTCAATATGCAAAACCAATAAACCAAGAGGATTTCCCTGAGGTGACGGACATGGCAGTGGAATAACAAGACAAAACCTAATAAATTAGCATCTCAACATCGGCTGCAATAAGGGGAGGTACTAGTGGAAGAGGATTAACAAGAGACTTAAAGTCAAAGAAAATAGGGGCACCAACAATAGTTTCCTAATGAGAAAAGGCTCGAAATTGGTTCTTATGTTGAAGCTTGCAACACTTTGAGACAAAGTGATCGTGACGTTAAGAGTATTTGCAGAAGACATATTTCGAGGCTGACTGAAAGGGAAGATTCCCTAGGGAGGATTTAGATGCAGGAGGAGGAGGAGTGGGCCTGACACAACTTTAAAGAATTACATGGGTATAGTAGAACGTCTATTTTCCTAAAATATGAGCTCTATCATAACAACATCCATGGATGGAAGAGGAGTACAATGCAGTAGTGAAGCTCTTGTAGGTTTAAAATCATCCATAAAAGCCATCATGAAGTGCATGAAATTGGGATAATCATGGTAATAAAAATTAGAGATGGTCCAACTGCTAATGTGGCGTCTTGCATGGTAGCTAGCATGGCACTGTGCTGGTGTTGTTATAAAGTGGCTTTAAGGTTGACATGACACTGTTTCATTTAAACATGTGGCATAACACATGTGGATTTAGAGGTATTAAAGTGTGTAAGGCTACGCAACCGACGTGGGGCTTGTGAAATGACGTATGAACGTGTAATACCTCGAAATCGAATTTGGTTTGAGTCAACGAGTTGATCTTCGTACTAGAACTAATGAAAGAGTATTAGAGGCCACCAGAACATGGCTACCATATTAAATCAAGTTTCCCCCTTGTTTTTAAATCAAGTATACATATCCCTGGATCCCCTAAGTTTTTTACTTTTTCACTTTTCTCTTTTGCTCAGCCGTTCATCTTCTCAGAGCACTCCAACGTTCATCGCTCCGACTCCCAGGACCGCCTCCCTGTAAGTCTTCTTCGCCCTTTTTAAATTTACTAAATTCCCCCAAACTCCTAGTTTGATAGTATGGCAAGAACTCAACCGAGGGCTAGGGCGAGCAAATTAGCTCGGTTGGTAAACTCCGAAGAGAGTATGACTCAATTTAGGCAACTATACCGTGTCCCCCCATCTATTCCTTTAGCATACTGCCACACAGACAACCTACCCGTAATAAATAGGGATGAAATCCTACTTCCGGTCATGGTCGTAGTAGAAGGCGGAGTTAGATTCCCGCTCCACTCTTTGCTTATAAACTTTCTTCAAACCGTTAATGCTTCCCCCTCTCAAGTGTCCATCAACCTCTTCAGAATAATAATGGGTGTGGTTGCCCTAAATTGTCTTTTAGGAGTCAACTTGACCACTAAGGAAATCCTATACATTTACCAATATATGTGTCTAGGGGAAGAATCTAAGACCTCCTGTCACTTAAAAGCCAAAAATGTAAACGAAAAGCTAGTGAACGGCCTCCCGGACACCAACAAAGGGTACGACAAGGATTACCTAAGGGTTTCGGGTGAATGGTTCACGGACGGATCCGCCTGCCAAAGCTCGTTCGGATACCCAGGTTAGGATTTCGCCCAATATTAACCTAACAGGAATAAAGCCGACCAAATTTCTCACAGAACCGAACAGATTAATCTGTTATGTTGTTGTTTTGTTGTTTGTTGTTGTTTTTTTTTTTTGTACATAAGCTAACTTGTGATGTTCCTTTTTGCAGATCCATCCCGAATTGAAGTTGACGTGGAGCTGGTAACAAGAGTATTAGCGACCAACATCTACGTTGATCAGAAAGGAGAGCCTCGATCGGCTCCCTTATTACTGAGGTACGAACCTCAGATCAGATCTTTTCTCGAGGGACCCACTGTTCCAAGATCCCAAGAGGTTCGAGTAGATCCTTCAATCCTGTTTGTGGCAACTCCAGCGGACACCATCATCCCGAGTGAACATCCCGACCTAATCCCCACCGGCCAAGTTTCTGAAATGGCTCTTCCAATCAACCTCTTCAAACTAATGGGTAAGACAACTGGTGGAAGCCCATCCGAGGCAGTGAAGGGCAAAGGGAAAGGTAAAACCAAAAGTGCTGGAGCCGGAAAGAAGTTGAAGAAAATAGTCACCGAGACTCCAGCGCCCGAACTGACCACTCAAGCCACCATCAATCAAGAACCCCCACAACATTTACCAATAATTCATGACATCGACGAGTCCGACCATAGAGAGGAATTGGCTCCTTGAAGAAAAAGGGGAAGAAGCGAGGGCCCTTCAATACCAGCTGAAGGAGCCTCTTCGGACTTTGAAGCCTGGGTACCCGAACTGTTGTTCGGAGATGGTCCAATTTCTGTCTGAGACACTGTTTTGGATGAATCCAAGTCAGATCTCTCGGCGCATGTGGCACACGATTTGGCCCGAGCAGCCTGTCTTCCTGGAGACAAGAATCTATGGGACAGCATGAACTCTGGTCGGATCTTCCGTCACGTCACTCGTGGCATGATGATGGTAATCATCTCTTTCCTAATGTATATATATATAGTTTTCTATGTGTGTTTTTCTGTATCTCCTTTTTTAATAACTTGTTTCTTCCTTTCTCTCATATGTATCTCATCATTATTTTTTATTGTTATTTTGCCGTTCAGGCTACCCAAGGCATCCTTTCCATGGAAGCTAGGGTCTTTAGGATGACCGAAGAGCTACAAAAAAAGGATGTCGAACACTAAAAAAGTATGACTGAGGTACTGGAGAATGCCACCACCAACTATAAGAAACTGGAGGATCAGCATTTTAAAAATATCAACATCATGAAGTAGGCCGAGGAACGGGCAAGAAATGAAATGGCCAATCGAACCCAGATGGAGGTGGAGTTGAATGAGATGCGCGAGAAAGTGAGAAAGCTAGAGTCCGAGTGCATCCTGTCAATCGGAAAAGCTCGAAAAGAAGGGAAAGAATAAGGGAAAGCAGAGGGGAAGGTACTGGGGAAAGAAGAGGCGATGGATGAAGTTAAAGCCCAGTTCCAAATGGTGTACAACAGCGGTTTCAGGCATGGATGGAAGTCCGTCCTGAGTAAAACCGAACAACCAGAGACATCCGAACTCTTCTTACGTACGAACACCCTTCTCCTGTACCCCGAGGCGGTCTCAAAAATTCTGATGACGAGGCCGACGAAGAGGATGACAAAGATGAAGAGGGTGATGAGGAGGAAGGAGGACTGGACAAAGTACAAGAGAGTTCGCAACCTGAACTGACTGATAAAGCAACAGATGCACCCGGTCTCGCTCCTAGCTTGTGATTCCATTCTATCTTTTGTAATCCGAACTAATTGTTTGTGTTTTGGTTTTTGTTTTTCTTAATATTGTCTATAACCAAACATTTAACTTTTGGGGAACTCTGAGCTTTCAGTTTGAACTTTAGTTTTATCATTAACTTTAAATTTCAGCCTTAATCTACTTTGTTGTGATTGTCAATTTTACATCACTTCAAGTGATCTCTAGACAAAAAGCATCATAATTATACTAATTTCAACTCTGTATTAACACATAGTTTAGTTTCAATATACACACCATCTAGCAAGAGAAAAGGGCTTTACCTTTGCACATCCTGGAAAGCCAGTTTCTTCTTGAATACGAGTACTCTGATGTTTCTTTTAAAGTTACAAGTCCGAATCCTATATTTCCGAACACAAAACTTATATATTTTACTTAGAAGTGGTAGAATAATGGCGTGACAAGTTCCGTCCGAACAATAATTTTAGAGATAGGATGCTTAAGCACTCCTCTAGAAGTGATAAGTTCCGTCCGAATAACAATTTTAGAGATAGGATGCTTAAGCACTCCCCCAAAAGTGATAAGTTCCGTCCGAACAACAATTTTAGAGATAGGATGCTTAAGCACTCCCCCAGAAGTGACAAGTTCCGTTCGAACAACAATTTTAGAGATAGGATGCTTAAGTACTCCCCTAGAAGTGATCAGTTCCGTCCGAACAACAATTTTAGAGATAGGATGCTTAAGCACTCCCCTAGAAGTGATAAGTTCCGTCCGAACAACAATTTTAGAGATAGGATGCTTAAGCACTCCCCTAGAAGTGATAAGTTCCGTTCGAACAACAATTATTTGGATAGGATGCTTATGCATTCGCGCAAAATGACAAATTCCGTCCAAACAAAAATTGTTAAATAGGAGAAATAACAACAGTACTTCTACTTCATTATTAAATTTCTTTCAGAAGAAGTATTTCTTAAGATTACATATATTCCATGGCCTAGGAATAGGCTTTCCATCCATATTTTCTAATATGTATGATCCTATCTCAGTAAATGAAACCACTTTGTACGGTCCCTCCCAGTTTGGCCTGAGCTTCCCGTCGTTTAGATTCCTAGTATTAGCCACTACCTTACGTAACACCAGATCACCAATTTGAAAACTTCTGGGTTTAATGTTTTTATCATACCCCCTTTTCATCTGACGTTGGTATGAAGCCAGCCTAATCATGGCCAAATCCCTCCTCTCCTCTATCAAATTAAGGTCCATCCTGAGGTTGTCTTCATTTTGTTCGGTATCGAATTCCGTTGTTCGAATCATAGGAAGTCTGATTTCTAGTGGAATGACAACCTCTATACCATATGCTAACGAGAATGGAGTTTCACCGGTCGATCTCCTGTGGGTTGTTCGGTGTGTCCACAAGACGCTAGGAAGCTCTTCGACCCACTTACCTTTGGCCGCTTCTAATCTCTTCTTTATTCCATCCAAAATCACTTTGTTTAAGACTTCTGCTTGTCCATTTGCCTGAGGATAGCCCGATGAGGAGAAGAAATTTCTTATTCCCAAGTCCGAGCAAAAACCTTTAAAGAGTTTACCCTCGAACTGGGTACCATTGTCTGATAAAACCGCCCGCGGTATTCCAAATCGGGTGATGACGCTTTTCCAGAGAAAGCGCTTAGCATCCACATCTTGAATATGAGAGAGTGGTTCGGCCTCTACCCATTTTGTAAAATAATCCGTGGCAACAATTAAGAATTTTTATTACCTCGTGCTCGAGGCAGAGGCCCCATAATATCTAGCCCCCATTGAACAAAGGGCCAAGGACTTGACAGTGGGTTAAGCTCCTGAGCTAATTGATGTATTTTTGGAGCAAACCTTTGGCACTTATCACATGCTGTCACATACCGAACAGCATCACTCTGCATATATGGCCACCAGTACCCCTGGGACATTGCTCGGTGGGCCAACGATCGACCCCCGGTATGACTTCCACAGATACTTTCATGGATTTCGAAGAGAAGGTTGTTCATTAAGTCTGGATAGACACAGAGCAAATAGGGTCTTGAAAAGGATCTTTTATAAAGGCTTCCATATTTAGATAGCCAATAACCTGGAGCCTTCCTCTTGATGATACTAGCTGCTTTCTGATCCTCGGGTAATTGATCGTCCCGCATATATGCTACCAAGGGATCCATCCAACTTGTCGCAGGACTCATCATGCAGACCATATCTGGACCACCAGTTCGGGAACTCGACAAATCTAATACTTTCTATTGTGACTGTTCTTTGTAGATTGGTCTCCATAACCGTGGCTAACTTGGCCAAAACATCCGCATGAGAATTGTGCTCCCTCCCGATTTGCTCCATTTGAGTAAATTCAAACTTTGATAGCGAAGCTCGGACAGCTAGAAGGTATGCCATCATTCGTTCATCCCAAGCTTGATATTCTCCCGAAATTTGATTGGCCACCAATTGGGAGTCACAAAATATCAACAATCGGTCAGCTCCCAGGCGTTTGGCACTTTTTAATCCGATCAACAATGCTTTGTATTCGGCCTCATTGTTTGATGCTAAGAAATTCAACCTCAGCGCCTATTCTAGGATTAGCCCTTCCGGGGAGATCAACATAGCTCCTGTTCCCGATCCCTTTGTATTTGATGCACTATCCACGAACAGTTTCCATTCCATGATTGCAGAATCGGCCTCGACTCTAAAAGGGCTGGCCGACTCAACTTCCCCATCCTTCCCCTGGAATTCAGCTATGAAGTTGGCCAAGACTTGTCCCTTGATTGAAGTTCCAGGCTTATACTCCACTCCAAGGGATCCAAGCTGCACTCCCCATCTGGTGATCTGTCCGGAAAAGTCGGAACATTGCAATAGGGCTTTCAGAGGTAGGTCCGTCAGAACTGTCATCGTACTTGCTTGAAAATGCTGTGGAAGCTTCTTCGCTGATCGGACCAGTGCCAAAGCAGCTTTCTCGAGTGACAAATATCTAGACTCTGCTTCGTTCATGGTCTTACTGATAAAGAAAATTGGTTTCTGGTCTTCAGATGTTTCCCAAACAAGAATTGCACTGACTGCATACTCTGACACTGCTAAGTAAAGATAAAGTGGTTCCCCCGAAGAGGGAATGGATATGTAGGGTGGCGATGAGAGATAAGCCTTTATACCCTGGAAGGCAGCCGAGCAATCTTCGTCCCATAAGAACTTCCTTTTCTTTCCTAACAACCGAAAGAAAGGACGACATTTATCTGCCGACCTGGAATGAAACGACTAAGAGCCGCTATCATTCTTGTCAGACGCTGGACCTGTTTGGCGTCTCTGGGTTTTTCAAGGCTTAATAACGCAGAAATCTGATCTAGATTAGCCTCAATTCCTCTGTCACTGATAATATGACCCAAGAACTTTCCCGAACTTATCCCGAACAAACATTTGGAGACGTTAAGGCGCAGTTTATCTCTCCGGAGAATTTCAAACGCCTCTTTTAAATTGGAAAGATGGTCTTCCTTCCTTACACTCTTCACTAGCATATCATCTATATACACCTCTACAGTTTTTCCGATTTGATTCCCGAACATGGTGGTCACTATCCTCTGGTAGGTTACCCTCGCATTTTTCAGTCCAAACAGCATCACTCTATAGTAATACACTCCTTGTGGAGTAATAAAAGCTGTCTTCTCCTGATCAGATAAGGTCATGGGAATTTGATGATATCCCTGAAATGCATCTAGAAAACTCATCCTTTCATGGCCTGAAGCCGAATCCACTAACTGGTCTATCCTCGAGAGAGGGAAGGAGTCCTTTGGGCAAGCCTTGTTCAAATCAGTAAAATCCACACATACTCTCCACTTTCCATTCTTTTTCTTTACTACCACAGTATTAGAGAGCCAGGTAGTATATTGAACTAGTCGAACTGCATCTGCAGTTATCAGTCGTTCGACCTCCTCCATATTGATCTCCAATCTTTTTGGGGCTAACTTTCGACGTTTCTGGATAACAGGCTTGAAATCGGAAGATCTACCAAGAGAATGACATGCCAAATCGGGAGACACTCCTGGGGCCTTGTAAACTGACCAAGCGAACACATCTAGGAATTCTAGGAGGAGAGTAACCAGTTCGTCCCTATCCGAACTAGGTAAATTTCTTCCGACCTGAAAATACAGTTCGGGGTTAGACTGGTCAAATTGTACCTTTTCAGAGTCTTTTGGTTCAGTATTGTCCCCTTCTATTCTTCGGGGCGCTTGTAATTGTCACGATTCTCCGATTGAATTTACCTTACCCAGAGCTTTTCTCCCAATGGCTGCCAACACGCATTGTTTTGCAGCCACTTGATCACCGTTTACCTCCATGACCCCATCCTTGGTAGGAAACCTCAGCTTCTGATGCAAGGTGGAGGGAACCGCTTTCATCCGATGCAACCAACCTCTTCCCATGATCGCATTATATGGAGATGGGGCTTGGATCACTATAAATTCTGTTTGGAGATTCACCGGTCCTGTCAACATTGGGAAGATGGTTTTTCCTAATGGAACCGTTGATTCTCCCGAGAAGCCGAAGACTGGAGAAGTAAACTCTGTAAGGTCGGATTCCCCTAGACCTAATTTCTCATAGAGTTCCTGATACATTACTTTGGCGAAGCTTCCCTGATCCACCAAGACCCTTTTCACATCGTAGTTGCCAATACGAAGTGTTATGACTAGAGGATCACTATGGGGTAGTTGAACATCTTTTAGATCACTGTCTGAGAATGAAATGATCTCCCTATCAAGTGAACTGTGGATGTCCGAACAATGCGTTGGTGCCAAATGAGCTGAATCCAAAATCCCATAGCTCTGTCTGAGGTGAGTAGCTTTCTGGAGATCCGACCTAAAAGAGGCCGACAGGATTGAGGTACACAAGGCATTAAGTATCACATGAATCACACCTGTGGGAGCAGCACCCGAATTGCCCGATCGGTTACTAATTACCTTGGGCTTTTTTGGATCGGTTAGACTTAAATCCACATACTCACTCAGGTGCCCATCGGACACCAGCTGCTCCAAGTGAGTTTTAAGCTTGTAACAGTTTTCAGTCAGGTGGCCCTTATCACGGTGGTAGGAACACCGGAGTTTCTGATTTCGTGTTGCCGAGTCGCCTGGTAGTTTAGGCGGCCAAACAAAGAAAGGCTCTCCCTTAATCTTGTCCAAGATTCGATAGATCGGCTCCTTAAACACCGTATTTAATGCCTTAAAAGATGGAGCAACAAAATTGGTCGGAACTGAATTTACCTTAGAAGTTTGACCTGTCCGAGCTAGCGATTTAGAGTTTGGAGGAAGTACGGGAGCTTCGGGCTGTGCCGCTCTTGTGTTGCCTTCGTCCTCTTCTAACCTGATGAATTGCTTTATTCGGTCCATCAATTTTTTTAGACTGGCGGGGGGATGTTTTGTAAGGATTAGCGCAAGCCTGTGCTAGGGGGTAAGCCCAGTTTGAACGTCCGGACAGCCACGTCTTCTCCACACCCATCTATGTCATTGTAGGTCTCCCAAAACCGGGCCGAATAGTCTTTGATTGATTCATTGTCACCCAACTTCATTGTCATTAGGGTATCCATTCCTTTTGGCCTTCGACTGTTCGTTATAAATCTTCCAACAAATGCTTCGGCCATTTGGTCCCAGGACCCAATCGTTCCTCGGTCAATTTGATTGAACCATCGAAGTGCGACCTCTCCTAAACTAGATGGAAAAAGTCTACACATGAGTGGATCATTATGACGGTATAGGGCCATTCTCTGGTGGCAATGGCCTATATGAGCAACAGGGTTTGTCCGTCCGTTATACACTTCAAATCGAGGAGCTGTAAACTTTTCTGGTAGCTCAGCACGCTCTATTCTCCTCAGAGAAAGGTGATGAGGACACTAGATCCAGTGCCTTCCATACAGCTCCTTGCTCTCCTTGCCTCGCCTTTTTCTTTGGTATCTTAGGAGGTAAATTATCTTTATCACGGCGTTCACTAACGCCTTCGTTAGACCGTTTTTGCTTTTCTTTCACGACCCGAACTGAGCTAGATGGATAGGCTGAACTAGGGACTTTCTCTGTCCGCGAGGGAGTTTCCTCCCATGCTTCAGTATGTGCACTAAAAGATTGCCCAGAACTTTCTCGGTTATTTTTTCCAGGCTTCCTCCTCGGCCTTTCTTTTGCTGGGGATTTGCCTCTTGCTTTTTTTCTTAAATCGCTGATCTCTCGACGAAGTTCGGCGATAACTCTCTCACTGTCGTATGCTTGGGATTCTGCAGAGGACGAGAAGTTTAACGACCACCAAACTCGATGAGATGTTACTTCTCTAGAGACTCGTTCATTCTGCTCTGACTGTGGACTATTCAGATACTGACGAGGCTTAGTGTGTTTGGAAGGAGAAATGGTTGAAGTGGCTGATGGCGTCCATTCAGAGAGCCTGTAGGATGATCCCATAGCTGTCTCGCGGTGAGACGACCCAGAAGTCCGCCGATCAAGAGACCCTGCAGGGTTAGGCAATGCGGAACTAGAACGTGACATGATAAACCAATGACGGATAAATTCCCTAGTGTTAAAGAGCTATTCCCACAGACGACGCCAGTTTGTAGGTGGGATTTTTATCAACAGTGGAAAGCTAGTTAACTCTAATGAAATATAGTCTAGAGCAGGACCAAATTGATCTGAATAATAGTATTGTGATGTCTGAGTAACTCGGAATGTGTGGGCCTGCAAGAAAAACAAAGACATAAACACTCAAATGGCCTTGGTCAACTCAGTGGGGGCTGACCTATAACTCTCCGATGATTTTGTTAGCAACATTTTAGTTGAGAATCAATTAAAAACTCCGCAATGTTCTTCCTATCCCTCTCCTTTTTTTTCTCTCTCCCTCACATATTTTTTAAACCTCTATTTATATCCTCCCCTTTTTAAAGATATTTCTTCTTTCTTCCCTTATCCTCCTCCTTCTTCTTTTTCCTGCATGCCATTAATGCCTGCTATTTACAACTTATTTGCATTGTTATCTACCCATTTTACTTTAATAATCCTGACATTAACTTGATATTTAACCTGCATTTAATGAGGTATTCTGGAATAATCTCCTATTGCTTAATCATTAATTCGGATGTTCCGAGCACATGTTGATCGGAACTAAAGTAAATCGTAACATGGCTTTTGTTCGGCAATAATATAAAAATGCGTCAATTATTATTGGGATAAATTCCCTGAATCAATTTTACCCCTCCAGAAATAACGGCCAAAACTACTTTATATAAACGACAGTGACCAGTGTGAGTGTGTGACCACCTTTGTATAAAAGAATGGCAACCCAGAAACATTTCTACGCTAGCTCCATTCTCCTGGTATTAAGGTTCTAACTTAAGTATTTGAAGAGTTTTGGTCGATACTATACCAATGATATTATTTTATTAATTCATATAAACACAGGTCATATCTTTCTCTCACTACGTCAGGCACACACACAACACGCACTTTATCGGGCTTTATGGTTAGGTTACTCCACCACTCTATCGTTTGGTTAGTCTCTCTGCTTGTCAATAAAAGCTAGCTAGAACATTAAGCGTATGGAATTAATTTGCTGAATAGAAAGAGGAGTTGAACCTTGCATAGTTAGTGCAATGCAGTAATGCGTGTCGGCTCAACCTATAGACAATTTCCCCAGTGAAAACTAGAATTTTATTTATATCATATTTTTATAATAATTTCAAAATATTTTAATTTCCTATTTTTTGTTTGGAAAAGTAGTTAATGTACACATATACAATTTGCTTTCTCTCTAAAAGTATCTTTTGACAGCTAGTTAAGTAGTTATCAAATCCACTTTCTTTTCTCTCTTTTATCCATACACTTATTTTCAAGATTCATATTAGGGAAAAAATAAGTTTATATATATATATATATATATATATATATATATATTATTATATATAAAATTGATGATTTTTTTTTTTGTTGTTGTTGTTGTTTTGTTGTTGTTGTATTAATTTGATTTTAAGTGAATCCATATTTTCTTTTGAAAGTTGAGGGTTTTTATAACTTTTTTGGTAGTTTTATGGTTAAGTGACACTGTAAGAGCATCTCCAAATGAGTTGTCAATTTGGAGATATAAAAAATAAAAAATAAAAAATTGATGGCCGATGTGGCAAATTGAAAATTCAAATTTTGACATCTCCAAAACTAAGCACTCAAACCGATATGCTAAATTTAAAATTTACATCTATACAAATTTAAAATTTGACATCACTTTGCTTCATATGCCAAATTATGTGGCTAATTTGATATGTGGGACTTGGTTCATGAGCAATTTAGAGTTGTTGATACTATCCACGTAGTTTTGAAGGCTCGGTTGGAGATGCATGTTGGCACTATCCATGTGGTTTCGAAGGCTCAGTTGGAGTTACTCTAACAGTGCATTTGATAAATTAGGTCCAATTGACAAACCAAATTATATAAAAAGATTAGATTATTTTTCAAATGCATGTATCACTTCTTAAAGTTTTTACAATACTTAAAGTCGTTTCTATAAAGAAAGAGATTAAGTAATTAGCCATATTATCAATTGAAAAGAAGATGTTACCAAAACTTCATTATATATTAATAATTTTGCATCTCAAAAAGTGAGAATTAGAAAAATTATAACATAAGAAGTTATATATATATATATATATATAATTATATATATAAGTTATATATATATATATATAATTGATATTTATATATATAAAAAAAAAATCTCGATTAAATATATTGTCTAAGGATTCAAATTTTATCGAATAGACCCTGCATGTATAAAGCTCAAGGTACATTAATATATCGTTTGAAAATATATGAATAAATAACGCTATTCATAGCAAATTTAACTCATTTTAAAAATCCCACCAATTTTAGTGTCTTACATATAATTTTTTTTTCTCATACTTTAATTACCATTTTATAAATTCATTTCAAACTTAACTAATACAGACACTAGTAGAAGAATTGAATGAATAATGAATTGTAAGAGCAAAGATTTTTCATTGCCTAAACTAGATTTATCTAAAATAATAATTTAAACATAAATGAGCATATAGAGTTATAGAATTTTAAGATCATATCATAAATGAAAGCACTATAGGCAGGGACAGACTCAGGATTTGAAGTTAAAGTAGGCCAAAGTATAAACCAAAAATAAATTTATGAAAATCCAAACTAAAATTTATTCAATATTAACAAAATACTAATCAACTAGTATCAATTTCATCGATTTCAATTTTTCAAAATTTTATTTGCGGATTTTGAAAGATTGGGATATCAACATTAGACATTGAGAACGATGCATCAAAAGTATTGGCTTTTTTAAAAAACATTATTTGTATTTTTTTCTTTCATAAAATTCCAAAATTATAGTTGACTTCCCAATCTACAAATAAAATAATTTATATTGATTATTTTATTATATGTCCAATAGTCTTTTAACGAAAAAATTCATTAGTTTTGCTAATTAGCAAAAGAATAACAAAAATGTCTCACGGTCCCACAAACTACAACAAAATTATTACTAATAATTTATTGGTACAACAATACAACAAAATTAATGTTAGGGATTTGTAATATCTTGTTAAATCCTAAAAGCTTTTTTTTTTTTTTTTTTTGGGATGTTAGCACTTTTTTGGGTTTTATGGAATCATTTGTAATTTTTTTAGGGAAAAAAAGGGTAATTATATATATTTTACCTAAATTTTAATATATATATATATATATATATTGATGGGGGCAATGGCCCCCACCGGTTCCCTACATGGGTTCTGTCCCTAACTATAGGTTTGCGCGTGCATGATTTGAGTGCATTGGCCACGTTCTCTCTCAAGCCCACGTATTCTTCACATCTAGATTTGAGTGCTTGCCATTTAGCATAAAAATAAAAGATTTTAGTGCTTGCCTGCTTGGGTAACAATTTTTCTTTTTTTTATTAAAAAAAAAAAAAAAACCAAAAATGCACGGAATCCAATCTCAGGCTAATGACTTAGCACTGATTTTGCCTCAACTTTCAGACAGGACCTCAACTTTCAAGGGAGAATCCTAACTAGCTTTCCCTATAATTTGCAATATATCCTAGTTTTATGATCTAGTAATGAGCAAATTTTACTTCCTATGTATCATTTTACCATTTTGTTTTACTCTATAAGTAAAAAGATTAAATGAAGTGATACTTTTTATATTTTTAGAATTTAGAAGGGTAAAACTTAGGTATAGTTTCTTAGATACAGTAGATTAAGTTTTTTGATTAAATTCAAACACATAATTATATTGCATTTAAACTTAATTGTCAAAGGTAAATCTTAGTTACAGTTTCTTCAGTGCGGTATTTTAGGTTCCCCAATTAAATTTAAACATATAAGGGTACTACACCTTATACCTAATTAGTTTAGAGAATTTGAACATGTGAAGTTAATGAACTCTGTCCATTTTACTTACAAATGGAAAAATATACTATTCTAAGAAATATGGTATCCTTAACTGTATTTGTCCAGTTCATGCCTTTTTTTTTCTTTCTATTCTACAAATCAACATCCACCACGGGCACTATGAGAGAAATACAAACAAACAAACAAAAATGATTTCGGAGCAAAATAGATGATCCACTTGTCTAAAAGGACAAAATTAAGCACCAACACGTTGTTGATCCAGTCATTTTTTAGTTCATGTTCTTTCTTCTATTCTCTTTTAAAGGCATTGATGCTAAAGTAGTAACAGATCCAAAAAACATTTTTACGAGGTACGTATATCCTTGGTATATATGGACTTATTTCAAGCAATTTAATTAATTGAGACTACGTGTATATATATATATATATATATATATATATATATATATGATATATATATATATATATATATATATATATATATGGTTGACATGTGAGTACGTAGACCACAATAGCCTAGCTAGCCAAGTAAGAAAGTCAGACCTTCTCTCAAAAAAAAAGAAGTAAGAAAGTCAGACCAAGAAACCTTAGCTCTTCCACTGAAATGCATTCAAGCAAACCTTAGTCCTCTCACAATTCTAGACTTGAAAAACCCCACAAGGCTTAGAACCATAATTTTGTCCCAACCTCCTAGTTTTCATCAATTTTTAGTCTTGTCCAAAATGGAAAAGGAAAAGGAAGTGTCAGGGAAACTGGAATGGAGGGTCAATGTACCTGATGGGACATCGAGGGTGTTAGTCCCAGAATCTGAGCTAGGACACAAAGCTTGGTTATTGTGGTTAAAGGGTCTATTTTATAGACCAATTTCGAAAATTTGGAGGTTCTTAGATAAGTCTTGGAATTTAGGAGTTGCTGAACCTAAAAAGGTCATCCATGGTGCCAAAGTTGGATTGGCCCTTTTGATTGTGTCAATTTTTTACTATAATCAGAATTTGTATGATGGTGTTGGAGGGTATGCTACGTGGGCAATTATGACTGTTGTTGTAGTTTTTGAATCGAATGTGGGTTAGTACTCAAAATACTTTCAATTTCTATGATTTTCTTTAATGTCTTTTATAATCACAACATCTAAATTCTATTTACATAAACAACATGATGGCACAGGTGCTACACTAAGCAAATGCATCAATAGAGCAACAGGGACTTTTCTTGCTGGATCTCTTGCTTTAGGTGTTCAGTGGATTGCATGCAAATCAGGAGAAACTTTTAAACCCATAATTATTGGAATTTCAGTTTTCATTCTAGGTGGGTATTTTATTTGAAAAGTTTTTGCCTCATATACTACTTCCCAAAATAGTAACACACATGTATATATCACTTGTCTTATTTGCAGCTTCAGCAGCAACTTTCTCTCGATTTATTCCATCTGTGAAAACCCGATTCGACTATGGTGCCATGATCTTCATCCTCACCTTCAGCATGGTTGCAGTTTCTGGCTATCGAAAATCAAGTAGACAAATTGTTTGTCTTTGCATCCCAAAGATTCTCAACAATTGCCGTTGGGATTTCTTTGTGCATCATCATAAGCATGCTCTTCTGTCCCATTTGGGCTGGCAGTGAGCTTCACAATTTGATTGTTCGTAACTTGGAAAAGCTTGCTGACTCCCTGGAAGGTATGCATGAACAAAGATCATAGATTGAACACTCAATATATATATATATATATATATGTATATTGAAGCCTAAATTTTCCATATATACATAATTTATTGAAAATTTATGAGGAATTTTCTTTGTCAACTTGAATTCAGGAAGTGTAGCTGAGTACTTCAAAGATGATAAAACTGTGCTTGGCAATGAGGAAGATCCTAGTATAAGAATTGAAGGCTACAAATGTGTGCTCAATTCTAAGGCAACTGAAGATGTCATGGTAGGCTGCTAACTATCCTAGTGGGTCAATTTGATAGCAATAAAGATAACTTTGTTAGAATAATAGTTAAATAATTAATTTCACATTTTCCTAATACCTAATGCTTTTGGGATAATCAGTAATTTATTTTAGTATCAGAACAAGTAGTCCTACATTTGAACCCTTGTCTCCATTCTTCCTCCTCATAACATTTCTTTTTCAATTGTATAGGCCAATTTTGCTAGATGGGAACCTGCACATGGCCTATTCAACTTCCGACATCCATGGAAACAGTACCTCATGATTGGGGCATCAATGCGTAACTGTGCTTATTGCATTGAGGCTCTCAACAGTTGTGTAAACTCAGAAATTCAGGTAAATTAACCATTAAATTTTGAAGTTATATCATTACTTTGTGTACTTAATTTTCTTGTAATATTAATTCCAATATATTAATTTGCTTGGCCACAGGCACCAGACTATCTAAAGAAACATTTCAGTAATGCATGCATGATATTGAGCTCCAATTCTTCAGAGGTCCTGAGAGAATTAGCCTATACAATGAAAACTATGACTAAGTCATCCAAGATAGATTTCTTGGTTGAAGAGATTAACTTGGCTGTACTAGAACTTCAAGATTCATTGAAGTCTGTTCCTAATTCTCCCATTGAACCCACGTGACAACACTGAAAGCTCCCAATCCCAATGATGCCAACAGAGAACCTATCACAAAAACCGTCATACCATCTATCATGGACATTTCTCCATTAGCCTGTTTTGTATATTTGTTGATTGAGGTTGTAGCAAGAATTGAAGGAATTATCGAAGCAGTCGACCAGTTGGCAAGCCTTGCAGAATTCAAGCTTGCTATGGATCGAAAAGTCCAAACAAAAGAAACCCACTAACAAGCCCAACTCAGATATCCAAGATCATGAAACCATGAAAGCCCTACAAAAGGTCTGAGTCCTCATGATTTACTAAAATTCTATAGATAAGTATAAGTCTTATAGTTCAGTAGCATTGTCTTGTGAATATGTGAATCTATGCTTAAGTAAATATCTTTGTTTTTCCCCCACCTACTGTAAGAAAGAGATTTTTTTATATTTTTTTGTTGTTTGTAAAAGCCAGACAATCTGATTCTGTAGATTAAGAAGATTGTATACGTCTGGCCTTGGAACATCACTAGGCTAGAGTTTTATTTAAACAGAACTTTACATCTTTATCATTTTATCATGCATAAAAAGTTCAAAATGGTCATACTCCCCAAGTATTTATTATATATAAATAATTAGTGGGCTGCTTTAAGTAATCACCATTGCTTGCTTGCTTTAGGTAATTGCACGACACTGGTAATGCACCATATAAGTTCAGTTTTATGCTTAGGAACCAACTCAGGTTATGCGTTCCACATCATGCCACCTTTTCTGTTGGTGTAAGATAAAGTCTATCACCTACAATTTTCCCAAACTCCCTGTTAGATTACAACTTGCCATCCTCTTTTCTTTTAGTTTGATTTGTATATGTACAATTTTTTAACATGTGAAAAAGTACAACTTTAATCATCTTTCAACAAAAAAACAATCAACCATCAGTAAAAAACCTACATCCTGAAAAACACTATGTTACAAATTCCTGCAACCTTTTGCAGTACATGTCACACGAGTACTTGGCTGGTGAACTTAGATTTTAACTAAGGTTCCGTTTGTTTTTTAGTATAATGCTTTATGTTTTTTAAAAAATATCTTCAGTATTAATTTTCTATTGTTTAGCATAACTGAAAATGTTAGTCAACGGAAATATTTTATATATATGTCTTTGAAAAGAATATTAGTAAATATATTTGTCATTTTAATGCAAGTGTTAACCAAATGTTTCGTCAATGGAAATATTAGTAAATAACTGAAAATGTTAGTCAATGGAAATATTTTATATAAATGCAAGTGAAAAGAATATTAGTAAATATATTTGTCATTTTAATTTTATAAATAAATAAAAATAATTGGTTACGCACATGTTTCGTCACCAAATGTTTTATCTGTTAACAAAATATTTCGTCAACACATTTTTATTTTTAATTTTTATATTTTTATTAAGCTATGGGGTGACGATAGTATTTTGTCACCTAAAGTCACCTAAAGATTTATGTGGTGACAAAATATGTCGTCACCAATTATTTTTATTTATTTATTTTCTAATAAAGCTATTGGGTAACAAACATATTTTTCCTAACCTATTGAATTCGTCACCTAAAACTTTATTTGTTGACACAGTATTCCGTCACAAAATATATTTTCACTTTTGTTTTTATTTTTTTTATTAAGCTAGTTGGTGACGACTGACGAAACTAGTTTGTCACCTAATGTATACATATTTAATGATGAAACAATTTGTCACCAAATGATTTTATTTTTTATATATGTTATTTAAAATCCAATTTATGCATTTTTCAACAAATTAAACCTAAAGCTCCGTTTGTTTTTTAGCATAATGCTTTATGCTTTTAGGAAAATATCTCCAAGTATTAATTTTCTAGTGTTTAGCGGCTTTAGCCTAACAGAAAATATTTAGTCAACGAATTTTTATATTTATTTTTTATAAGTCTATATTCGGCCATTTATTAGTCAAACGGAAATATATATATATATCGTGGATTTATTAGTCAACAAAATTATTATATATATATATATATATATATATATAATATATGTTTTATATATATGTCTTTGTAAAGAGTATTAATAAATATATCCGCCCATTTAATGTAAGTATTGACCAAAGTACAATGTATGGTTGGAGGTGTTTTTATATATATAACTCTAGATATATTTGTTTCCATTTAATGCAATTGTTAACCAAATATAATGCATGGTTCATGGTGCTTGGATATATTCTTTTCAATATAAAAAAAATGGTTGATCAAGAATTTTAAGGAGACTTGAACTCTTTGAGAAGTGTAACATAGATTGGAATTGCAAATGGATGTAATGGCAGTGCATAGGAATTCCATGAGCCGAATTTATGCATGAATTCCCAATGATCGTTTTGTTAAGGAATATGGATGTTATCGACATAAAAAAAAAAAAAAAGAAAAAGTGTCTCATTCCAAGTGTGGTTAGAAAGTGAGTGAGAGAGACTATTGAGCGGCTCAATGAGTAAAAAATTAAAAATATAGAGTACTTAGCCAAAAAAAAAAAGAGTAAAAAATATAGAGTTATTTCTTGAGAATGCTATTGGTTTAGTTATAAAGAACTATAGTCTATTTTGGTATCCTAGTGTGGTTCCCTCAGCAATTGTAGGACTGTTCCAAGCTTGACCGATGTCGTCGCCCCTGTTTCAAGCATCATATCAGTCAAAAGACTCTCTAGATGCTAATTCGGATTGTTGTTTCATGGATCCTGCTAGCTGATGTGTTTAGTTGGTTTTTTTTTTTGGTTCTATTTCTGTGGTTTTTTCTGTACTGTACTTGTTTTTCTGTGTTTCTCTGTAATTGCTGGACTCGTAATATTGTTGTCATGGTTGTAATCCTAGCTTCATATTATTAATAAATAAATAAAATTATGTAAAAAAAAAAAACTAAATCAAAGCAAAGAGTTTTTGTAAAATCATGTTATTGGCAGTGATATTATTGTGAAGTAGTTTTGTATTGTCTCCGGCCATTGTATTTTTATTTTCCTATTTGATTATAGTGAACTGATTGAAGTCCGGCTCGTGGACATAGGTAAATATGTTAAACAACGTAAATTCTTGGTGTGTCTTATATAATTTTTTTTTAATTCTCGTTTATTTTATTACTACTATATTGTTGGCTTGACATAATTTAAATTTCACAATTTCATCTCCTTTGGCCATTATAGTTTGCCAATATTGATTGAATTGAAACTTTCATTTTCCTAATTTGAGAAGCTCAAAATAGTGGACATAGTGACATTAAACCTCAAAATCAATTTCATATGAAAATATCATATTTCAAATGGGTGCAAAACATAAACAAGTAATATTTTGTAATAACTTGTATTTGAGACCTTGGTAATTTATTACTCTAAAAATCTGTGTCTTATGTAATTGTTTTTTATTTTTTATTTTTTTTTTATTCTCGTTTATTTTATTACTACTATATTGTTGGCTTGACATAATTTAAATTTCACAATTTCATCTCCTTTGGCCAACATTTCCAATAGTGTGTTGCTAGCATGTACGTACACATTGCTATACAATCCCACATGTTTTGAAGATATCCATGTATAATTGAAACTTTCATTTTCAGATTTAATGATGTACTAATTTGAGAAGTTAAATTTTCAAATCAAAATAGCTTAAAATTGATATTAGTATAATTTCAACATAAACACCTTTATTCTATTGTTGTATTAATTGAAAGTAGACATAACCATCAAACCTCAAAATCACATTTCACTTATGAAAATATCATAATTTCAAATGGGTGCAACAACATAATATTCAAGTAATATTTTGTAATAAACTTGTATTAACTCAAGAGACCTTTCGTGTAATTTATTACTCTAAAAATACTAAGCCTGTGTTTGGATCCTCTATTTTGGAAATGCATTCTAAAGAATGCATTCTCGAGAATGCGTTTTCTAGAATGCATTTTGCTGAAAATAGTGTGTTTGGTAAAATATTGAAATTATTTATAAGAAGTGATTATGCTGAAAGGAATTGTGTTTGGTTGGTATTTTAAAGAATGCATTCTTCTTATTAAATAATATATTATTAGTATACATTATGTAATTAACATTTTTTTTTTTAAATATCTCAATACAAGGCTAAAAATACATTTACTATCAATACAAAATTAACAATGTAATAAAGAAATAAAGTATTACGTTGTGATTTAAATTAATGTCTACTAATAAAAAAAATAGGTCATGATTTGTGCATATCTCCTTGCACACATTTTTATAAAATTTGAACAATGTAATAAAAAAATATAGAGAAATGTGTATTGTGTGTGCAATAGAGATATACACAAACCATTTATGATAAAAAAATATCATAGACATCCTCTAAATAAATTTTCACAATTCTACACTTTGCACCAAACAAAGTGAACATACAAATAAAACCAATTTAGTTTTTTCCCTTTCAAATTTTTTTTTCTTCTTTCTTTTCCACTCCCCCTTTTTTCCCACCATACACGTAAACCCCACTCCCCTTTTTCCTTTTTTCTTTTTTTTTCCCCACCACCCATCCCCACCACCCATACCCTACCCTGCCTTTCTTTTTTCTTCTCCCCCACCACACACATACATCCCCCCTCACCCATCTCATTTTTTTTCTCTCATTTCCTCCTCACAATTCACACCCCTCCCCCATTTCTCAGTTTTTTCTCTCTCT
>OU015769.1:27108237-27134602 GCA_907173295.1 Fagus sylvatica | reverse complement strand
ACATAATATTCAAGTAATATTTTGTAATAAACTTGTATTAACTCAAGAGACCTTTCGTGTAATTTATCACTCTAAAAATACTAAGCCTGTGTTTGGATCCTCTATTTTGGAAATGCATTCTAAAGAATGCATTCTCGAGAATGCGTTTTCTAGAATGCATTTTGCTGAAAATAATACGTTTGGTAAAATATTGAAATTATTTATAAGAAGTGATTATGCTGAAAGGAATTGTATTTGGTTGGTATTTTAAAGAATGCATTCTTCCTATTAAATAATATATTATTAGTATACATTATGTAATTAACATTTTTTTTTTAAATATCTCAATACAAGGCTAAAAATACATTTACTATCAATACAAAAGTAACTATGTAATAAAGAAATAAAGTATTACGTTGTGATTTAAATTAATGTCTACTAATAAAAAAAATAGGTCATGATTTGTGCATATCTCTTTGCACACATTTTTATAAAATTTGAACAATGTAATAAAAAAATATAGAGAAATGTGTATTGTGTGTGCAATAGAGATATACACAAACCATTTATGATTAAAAAAATATCATAGATATCCTCTAAATAAATTTTCACAATTCTACACTTTGCACCAAACAAAGTGAACATACAAATAAAACCAATTTAGTTTTTTCCCTTTCAAATTTTTTTTTCTTCTTTCTTTTCCACTCCCCCTTTTTTCCCACCATATACGTAAACCCCACTCCCCTTTTTTTTTCCTTTTTTCTTTTCCCCACCACCCATGTACCCTGTGCCTTTCTTTTTTCTTCTCCCCCACCACACACATACATCCCCCCTCACCCATCTCATTTTTTTTCTCTCATTTCCTCCTCACAGTTCACACCCCTCCCCCATTTCTTTTTTTTTTCTCTCTTTTATATAACATCCAAACATTACAAACATTACAAATAAAAGAAAAGGAAATAAAAGAAAAAACATAATGTGACATAAAATCCAAACATTACAAATAAAGTGCTGAAAAAGCACATCATAACAAGTTTACATCAAACAAAGAAAAAAAACATTACAAACGATCATTCCAAATCATCCCTGGTTCTTTGATACAAAATGAGAAAATGAGAATACTTTTTCAAAGATAAAAGAAAGAAAGAGAAAAAATAGGGAACACATCAAAAAAAGAGAAAAAGTAGGGAACAAAAGAGAGGGAAGGAAAATAAAAGAAAGAAAGAGAAAAATTAAGTAGGGAAAAAAGAGTTGTTCAAGTAATAAACTGTTGTAAGTGGGTCTCATTTACTTTAGCAAAAATTAAAAGTAGAAGCTAGAATCAGAATCCAAAATATTTTGGATTCTGACTTCTACTTTAGAAATGAGAATTTGCAAAATGCATTCTGCTTAGAATGCATTTTGCATTTTCTAAAATCCCAACCAAACATCTTAGATTTTTTGCAGAATGCATTCTATACATAAAAATCCGTGAAATCACTTTTAAGTAGAGGATCCAAACACAGGCTAAATCTAATAGATTCTCAAGACACATCAAATCAATTATTTCAAAATTCTTACCAAAAAAAAAAGGAAAAATTATATATCACTTTCATAAATATACTACAAATTACTACATTAACTGCACATTGCACTGGTTCTCAACTAGTTATACTAAAATGGCGAAAAATAGTTTACACTTTTAAGTGGTTTTTGGGAATTGCCATGGTTTCAATAAAAGTGGTTAATTTCGTACCATTTCGGCCGAGACACCCAAAATATTTTGTTCCAATACTCCACCCAGTACAAGAAACACCACCAAAACGTACCTGCTAATATTTCGAGATGTTTCGGCTATTTAGGGGTGTTTTGGGTGTGTTTCGGGGTGTTTCGAGTAATGAACAATTTTTTTTTTTTTTTAGAAGAAAGTTTTATGTTAATGTGTTTTAAGTGACTTTTAATTATATTCATGTAAAGAAAATGAATTTTTCTCCCTTAAATTCAATAATATATATATATAGCGATAAACCTAAAATGACACATTGATATTGACTGATACCAAAATATTTTATTTCCTTGAGCAAACCAAAATAGCCTCTGATACAGTATTTACCACTTTGGTTTCAACCCCAACACTTTTACCCCTTTCAAGTTTCAACTCATATCACTACTACCATCTCCACTACAATTGCCATTGACCATCACCTCCCACCTACCATTAATTGCTCACTAACAACTGATTGTCGACCA
This sequence comes from Fagus sylvatica, assembly GCA_907173295.1. Lineage (NCBI taxonomy): Eukaryota > Viridiplantae > Streptophyta > Magnoliopsida > Fagales > Fagaceae > Fagus > Fagus sylvatica. The sequence continues at coordinate 27,132,394 of OU015769.1, read as the reverse complement.
TTGCTGCCACCAATCACAGACCACCAGTTGCCACTTAGTCTGCCCAGTACCGCCCAGCCATCGCCACCTACCCAACTGCCACGGCCATCACAACCGCTGACCGTCGACATTTCTTCAACGTAACCGCCGCTACTGATCATTGACCTTTACCACTAACCACCATCCATCTACTGTCAACGAACACTTGCCACTGCTGTCACCACCAACACCACTATCCTCCCCAAATCTCCACTTTCACTAGGAATTTCCAGTGCAACCAAATAATAGAAAATTATTTTTCATGTCGCATCTAAACCATAGAAAAAAAAATTCTATCAGAATAGTGATATGACATTATGTCTAGCTAAAGATGTCTGTGGTTTTGAAAAAAACAGAACAGATCAAATCCCCCTTTTTTTTTTTAAGTAGATCAAATCCACTTAGTGGATATCTTTGAAGCAGCATTATATAGTTTTTTATTATATATAGATATAGTGCATTTGCCGAGTCAGGAGGGTCTTCCCATTTTTATGCTAACGCAATACGTACTTTTACCAGAATTTTCTAAAAAAGTGATTGCAATCGAGTGGGTTTAATGGTGTCAATTAAAATAGGATTTTAATTGATTTATAATATTATTATTTATTAATAATGATTCAAATCATTTACGTACAAGAGTAAAGATTGAGTCAATTAATATTTACTAGACTGTTAATTTGAGTAATCATTATTCTTTTTGTAACCATGGATGTAGTTTTTTTTTTTTTTTTCAATTATTTAACCGCTCCACCATGATTGAGATTAAGATTTTCTCCATTTGAAATGAAATGGAGAGAGTCAATTTCATGGTCTAGATTAAATATTAGAGATCTAATAGTGGCAGTCTGTAAACTGTTAGATTTATGAGATAAAATCTGAACTATAAAATAAATAAATAGAGAAATTTTCAAATAATGAGAATCTTATTCCGATGATGGGATATATGTCGCCAGTTCTAAGCATCTACTTGTAGGATTCCTCGCCCAAAATAACAAAAAAATATATGTATGGTAAATCAGTGTAGAGTTAATGCATCATTCATGGACATGGACATGAATCCTGAGATATTCACACACAATCAAAGCTATAATACCCTCGATGCCCCAGCTAAGGAGAGTTTCGGAAATCATAGAAATAACGGCCAAAACTACTTTATATAAACGACAGTGACCAGTGTGAGTGTGTGACGACCTTTGTATAAAAGAATGGCAACCCAGAAACATTTCTACGCTAGCTCCATTCTCCTGGTATTAAGGTTCTAACTTAAGTATTTGAAGAGTTTTGGTCGATACTATACCAATGATATTATTTTATTAATTCATATATACATTTCTACGCTAGCTCCATTCTCCCGTTACATTAATTAATTAAGTTCATACAAATTTAGAGGAGGTCCACATAAGTTATATGATCAACATATTATTTTATTAATTCATATAGTGTAAGTAATTATAATTTACAAAGCGTGAGTCATGTTACATGGCATGGCCAATGCTCCTGCTGCATGGTTTTGGTAAGTGCTCCACATGTTTCCACACTGTTTTTGATACAAATTGACATTGGCGTGATCGGGAAAATATTTTGTGTGAATATATATATACTACACGGAACAGAGTAAAAGTAGGTCATCTACCAAAAAAACAAAAACTAAAAGGTAAAAGCAGGTCATATCTTTTTTTTGACAAAAGGTCATATCTTTCTCTCACTACGTCAGGCACACACACAACACGCACTTTATCGGAGGGAATAAAAAATTAGCTCACTCCACCACTTTATCGTTAGGTTACTCTCTCTGCTTGTCAATAAAAGCTAGCTAGAACATTAAGCGTATGGAATTAATTTGCTGAATGGAAAGAGGAGTTGAACCTTGCATAGTTAGTGCAATGCAGTAATGCATGTCGGCTCAACCTATAGACAATTTCCCCAGTGAAAACAAGAATTTTATTTATATCATATTTTTATAATAATTTCAAAATATTTTAATTTCCTATTTTTTGTTTGGAAAAGTAGTTAATGTACACATATACAATTTGCTTTCTCTCTAAAAGTATCTTTTGACAGCTAGTTAAGTAGTTATCAAATCCACTTTCTTTTCTCTCTTTTATCCATACACTTATTTTCAAGATTCATATTAGGGAAAAAATAAGTTTATTATATATATATTATGCTTTATATAAAATTGATGTGATTTTTTGTTGTTGTATTAATTTGATTTTAAGTGAATCCATATTTTCTTTTGAAAGTTGAGGGTTTTTATAACTTTTTTGGTAGTTTTATGGTTAAGTGACACTGTAAGAGCATCTCCAAATGAGTTGTCAATTTGGAGATATAAAAAATAAAAAATAAAAAATTGATGGCCGATGTGGCAAATTGAAAATTCAAATTTTGACATCTCCAAAACTAAGCACTCAAACCGATATGCTAAATTTAAAATTTACATCTATACAAATTTAAAATTTGACATCACTTTGCTTCATATGCCAAATTATGTGGCTAATTTGATATGTGGGACTTGGTTCATGAGCAATTTAGAGTTGTTGATACTATCCACGTAGTTTTGAAGGCTCGGTTGGAGATGCATGTTGGCACTATCCATGTGGTTTCGAAGGCTCAGTTGGAGTTACTCTAACAGTGCATTTGATAAATTAGGTCCAATTGACAAACCAAATTATATAAAAAGATTAGATTATTTTTCAAATGCATGTATCACTTCTTAAAGTTTTTACAATACTTAAAGTCGTTTCTATAAAGAAAGAGATTAAGTAATTAGCCATATTATCAATTGAAAAGAAGATGTTACCAAAACTTGAATACAAAAACTTCATTATATATTAATAATTTTGCATCTCAAAAAGTGAGAATTAAAAAAATTATAACATAAGAAGTATATATATATATATATAAACAATCTTGTACGCTCCCCTCCCCTGTGGAGTTTCTCCCTCTCTGAGTTTTCTCCTCCATGTGAGTTGACCCCATTGCTTCCCCATCTTTCTATCACCCTACACCTATCCTCCCCCATCCAACTATACCACAATCCCTTCATCCCTCCCATCTAACCCCTTTCTACTCTCCACTGATTCAAACTTCTATATCTCCCCTACCTATACCACAACATGGAAAACCACCAAATATCCACAACACTTCAAATGCAGCCAACCACTAGCAATGCTATCATACAAACCAACCAAACCAACACCCACACACATAAACCAATCTCCCTCAAATCCGATCCCTCAACCACAGAAAACCTCACCAAGCATACACTTATTGGCAAATTAATCTCAGCCAAAGATATTAACTACAATAGAATTATTGCTATCATACAAAAAGCCTAGAAACATGCCCATGGTCTATCAATCGCATCCCTTGGCCAAAACACCTTCCTGTTCAAATTTACCACAGAAAATGACCTCCTGCAAACCATTTCTTCAAGCCCCTGGAACATTGAAGGAAAACACCTCATTCTCAAACACTGGATCCCAGGAATCCCTCCACTTGATCTGGATTTCTCTACCACAACTTTTTGGATCCAAGTCCATAACCTCCCCATAGACTACATGACCACAGAAAATGCAAAACTCATCAGTGCACATTTGGGAACCTTACACAAAATTGATCTCAATGAAAAAGGTTCTATTTCAGTGGGAAAATACCTGAGAATAAGAGTTGAAATAGAGGCATATGCTCCCCTCAAATGTGGCTTTCTCAGGGACCAAAGCCCCCTCTCCGATACTTGGTTTGATTTTAAATATGAGAGGCTCTCAGATTTTTGCTTCCACTGTGGTCGACTAAGCCATCTCAAAACTGAATGCCATTTTGAACCCCCCACTGAACAAGCTTTGAAATGGGATGTTGGACCCAAAGGCTACGGTCCATGGCTCCAAGCAGACCCTACCGAGCAAAAATCCTCAAGGCTCAAAGAAATCATCTCCGGCTCCCGGAACACCTCACAAGACTACGATGCTTGCGCCAGCCAAGCCGCAGCTCAGCCATCACAGAACCACCTCCTACGTGGCTCCAACCTCCACCAATTCCATAAAGCTTCTCCATCATCCCTCCAAAATACTCCGTCAAACCCCAGATCGGAGCTCCTCCACCCACATCAAACTCCACCACCTTCCCCACAATATACACTACCAATCACCGAATCACAGATCTTTGTGCCTACAAGCCAAACTTCAACCCAAATTGCAAACAAAAACCACCAAAACCCCAATCAAGCTGCCATATCTCCACCACAGACCATAAAGGCCACCGATCTGCACATCACCGCAACTCATACCCATCCTCAAAACCCAACTATAAAGACCACCGATCTGCTCCTCACCGCAACCCATACCCATCCTCAAAACCCCAACCATGATTCCTTTTACTCACCCCTCGCCGCCACAACCACTGCTAAAACCGGCGAGCCATCAGATCAACAATCCAAAGCTGCTTCACATGCAATCCCCGACCTCGAAACTCCCACCAACTACTCTGACACAAAACACCTATCAAATCTGCCGACCTACTCTCCACTAATGACCACCGACTCTGCCAAAACCCACCTAATGCTGGAAATCCCCCACAAATCTAACCTCTACCCTCACCTCGCCCATACAACCCATCCCATCCTTTCTAAAGACCCCAACCATACCCTCACTGAAGCTTTTGTCCTTTTTAAAATGAGTCAGGAACATTTTAAAAGCTTAGCTGAAACATCTCTTGGGTCAAACCGGGTTCATGACTCTCCTTGGGCCAAACCCAATCTAAATGGGCCCAAATCTTGCCGGCTCAATCTGTTGGACAATAACCCAACAAGCCCAACCCCTCACGATAAGCCCAATATCAGCATCCCAGGCCGAAAAAGAAAGAGTGAACCCACCCAATCGGAGATAACCAAAAAAATAAAATTGTACCCATCAGACAGTAACACCATTACCCCACCATTCACACATCTTCGGCCCACAATTGCAAAAAAGGAAAAAAAACTCAAAGCCTTGGCCAGATCCCGACCCACCACAACTCTGACCGAACCTCACCCCTCCACCATGCACATTGACATTCCAATAAATCCAAATCTCCAGACTGAGGAAGAGGATCATAATCCTCATTCCTCCACCATGCTCATTGATACCCCTACAAATCCAAACTCATTGACTGAGGAGGCGGGTCTTTCCATGCCCCCAACCCCCCAATGTTAATCCTCTCATGGAACTGTCGAGGCTTAGCTCGGCCTGCGGCATTTCGTTCCCTTAGAGCTCTGGTTAGAATAAATAATCCTGATTGCATTTTCCTTATGGAAACAAAATCTCCTTTAGAATCTATGCAAGAAGTTACCAACTTACTTGGATTTTCTCAGGCTGTTTTTGTCCCGCCAGTGGGTACTGCTGGTGGTATTTGCTTTGGCTGGAAACCTGGAGTCGACATCGAGCCTACTTTTCAAAGCCAGAATCTCATCAATCTTTTAGTCTTTTCTGATCCTCCCAACAAGCCATGGATGCTCTCTGCAATCTATGGTCCTCCGTATAAAAAAAAGAAAAGGAAATTTTGGGAGGACATGCACCAAATTGCCTCATCTTTTTCTGGGCCTTGGTTATGTTTTGGTGACTTCAATGAAGTCCTCAATCAGGTTGATAAAAGAGGCGGCAGACCTCTCACTTCCTCATCAACAAATGGCTTCAACTCTCTGATCAACCAACAAGGCCTTGTTGACTTGGGCTTCTCGGGTAACCCATACACATGGACCAACAAGCGTCACAATTTTGCCAATATCAAAGAAAGGCTAGATAGAGCCTTCTCCAACACAGAATGGAGAACCACTTTCCCCAGAGCATCAGTTCACCACTTCCCTGCCACGTCTTCAGACCACAATCCTATCATCCTCAATTCTACTGGTTTTGAGTCTACCAATCCTAAACCTTTTCGTTTTGAAGCCATTTGGACTAGAGATGGTAGCAGCACTCAAGTTATCAAGCATGCATGGGATCACCTGGTCTTTGGGTCCCCTCTATTCAAGTTCATCAAAAAGCTCAAAGCCACCAAAAAAGACTTGATATGGTGGAACAAGAACTGCTTTGGCCACCTCCAAACTCGCAACAAATCCCTCTCCGAAGCCATCAATTCCATCCAACAACTTGACCCTACAGAGTCCAACCTACAAAAAGAAAAAACTCTCACATGGGAATTCAATGAAAATCTCAGACGGGAAGATCTCCTCTGGAAACAAAAATCTAGAGTCCAATGGCTAACAAGTCCTACTCTCAATACAAAATTTTTTCATGTGTCAACCATTATTCGAAGAAGGAAGAATGCTATTGATTTTCTAAAAAATGAAAACAACGAGTGGTTATCTAATAGGAATGATATTACCAGAATCTCTTTGCTTCATCTAACCCCTAATTTCCTGTTGTCTTTGACAATTTAATTTCTCCAGTAATCTCAGATGAGGACAAAGTTCTTCTGTGTGCTATCCCAACTGCAACTGAAATCAAGCAAACTCTATTCAGCATTGGCTCAAACAAATCCCTAGGTCCAGATGGTATGTCAGCCATATTCTACAAGCACTATTGGGAGGTCATTAACCACGATCTTATTGAAGCTGTCACAAGTTTTTTCACAAGAGGCCATATTCTCACCGAAATCAACCACACTTTCATCACTCTCATTCCAAAATCGGACAAAGCTGCAAAGGTAAAGCCAGTTTCGTCCAATTAGTCTCTGCAACACAATATATAAAATCATTTCAAAGATTCTGGCTTCTCGGCTCAAGCCCCTCCTCCATAAAATCATCTCTCCGTGGCAATCTGCCTTTGTGCCTGGTAGAATCATCCAAGACAACTCCATTATTGCTCACGAAGTCTTCAATACAATGAAAAAAAAAAGGGGAATCGGTGGTCTGATGGCACTAAAAATTGATACAGAAAAGGCTTTTGATACAATTGAATGGTCCTTCTTGCTAAATATCCTCCGGCTGCATGGATTCAACACCAAATGGATCAACTGGGTAAACCAATGCATCTTAACCCCAACTTTCTCCATCCTCTTAAACGGCAGTCCCTTAGGCCATTTCAAATCTTCTAGAGGCCTAAGACAAGGTGACCCTCTCTCCCCCTTTTTGTTCATAATTGGAGCTGATATTCTTTCCAGACTTCTCCAAAAAGCCGAATCTCTTGGAAATCTGCATGGTATTAAAATTTCACCCAGCTGCACACCAATTTCCCATCTTCAATTTGCTGATGACCTCCTCATTTTCTCAAAGGCAAATTCCTCAAATGCTTCTATCATCCTCGATTGCCTTTCCTCCTATCAAGCTTGGTCTGGACAAAAGATAAACTACAGCAAATCTAGTGTTATCTTCAGCAAGAATACCACTGGGCAAACAGCAGCAAATCTCTGTCAACTCTTGAATCTTAAGAAATCAAGCCCCACAACAAAACATCTTGGTCTTCCCCTCGAACTTAACAGAGCAAAATCGTCATCTTTCCAAGATCTGATTGAAAAAATTCAGAACCGTGTTGCTGGTTGGAAAATCCAAACTCCTTTCACAAGCTGCAAGAACAACCCTCATAGCAAACGTGGCTGCATCTATCCCATCCTACACCATGTCATCACTCCTCCTCCCCAAGACCATATGCAACAAAATTGATTCTACTCTCCGTGGTTTCTGGTGGGGTGAAAGTCCGGGGAAGAACCATATGTGCTTAAAATCATGGAAATCAATCTGTCAACCAAAAAGCTATGGAGGTTTGGGCCTTCGCAGATCCTTAGATACCAACCATGCTCTGATCTCCAAATTGGGTTGGTCACTTGCTACTGATGAAAATAAAACCTGGGTCTCCCTATTGAAAGCAAAATACCTCAAAGGAGTCCCCTTCATGCAGGTCTCTCCATCACTGAATAGTTCATGGTTATGGAAAGGCATCTTAAAATCCAGATCCATCCTCAGCAAAGGACTATGCATGAAAATAGGTGATGGCCAACATACGCCAATCTGGGACACTTCGTGGATCCCTACTCTTGAAAATTTCATCCCATCACCCTCATCTATAGCCCATCCAACCATACATAGGGTTGCAAAGCTCATTAATCCTGACACTTTCCAATGGGATAGAGGTAAAATCTCCACTTTCTTTGACTGTATGACTGCCTCAAAAATTCTCAATATCCACCTCTCCCCCACCAGTCAGCTTGATAAATTATGCTGGGTTCCCAATAGCAATGGTATACTCTCAGTAAAATCAGCTTATCTCACTGACCAAAAAGAGAGATTTAATTCCTCTAGTCCCCTTGCCAAATCAGATTGGAAAAACCTTTGGAAAGCAAAAATCAGTCCCCGCCATAAACAGCTCCTATGGAAAATTGCTTGGGATATTCTTCCCACAAAAGCCATTCTTGTAGCCCGTATTCCAGCATCTGATACCACATGCCATTTATGCAATGACCAAGAAGAATCTGCACTCCACATCTTCACCCAATGCCCCATAACACTATCAATTTGGCTCACCTCCTCATGGCCTATACACCCAAACCGTCTTCCTCTCTCATCCATTTTCGACTGGGTCAGCTTTGTCCTCAACCCAGGGAAATTCTTAAACCTCCAATTGCAGGAGGCCCAATCTTTCACTCTACTTGCTTCTGTCATATGTGACCAGATATGGTTCCATAGAAACAAAATGCTAAAGAGTGGCCAATCATCTTCTCCCCCCACTCCTCCCCCACTTCTTGCCCAAGAAATCCATAAATCCTTCCTCTTCCATAAACAAGCCTGGGAGTTCTCCTCCCAACATCCTACCCTCCCTACCCATAATCCTTGGTCCCCTCCTCCCCCTGGATGGCTTAAAATAAACTTTGATGCTGCTGTGAGACCTAACAATGTTTTCTTGGCTGCTGTCTGTCGTAATCATTTGGGGAAGATCACCCATGCATGGAACCATGTTGAAGTTCACGGTGAAGCTCTTTGGGCTGAAGCTAAAGCTGGTCTTTTTGCTGTTTCAAGCGCTCTGGATGCAGGATTGGATTCCATTATTTTTTAGGGAGATGCTCTTCAGGTCATCAATTCCATTCAGAATTCTGGCTCCACCCCTCATTGGTCTATTTCCAATATTATAAATGATATCAATGTATCTTCTTTAGCTTTTTCATGTTGCTCTTTTTCTCATGTTCATAGATCTGCAAATGCAGTTGCCCACTCTTTAGCTGCTTGGGCCCCCTTTTGTAATTGTCCTGGTGCCATTCCCATCTCCTCTCTCCCCGCCTATGTCATTCAAGCGGATTTGGTAGATGGTTCTGGCCCCTCGACTCCTCCTCTTTCTTAATGCAATATATTTTATTCATAAAAAATATATATATATATATAATTGATATTTATATATATATAAAAAAAAATCTCGATTAAATATATTGTCTAAGGATTCAAATTTTATCGAATAGACCCTGCATGTATAAAGCTCAAGGTACATTAATATATCGTTCTGAAAATATATGAATAAATAACGCTATTCATAGCAAATTTAACTCATTTTAAAAATCCCACCAATTTTAGTGTCTTACATATAATTTTTTTTTCTCATACTTTAATTACCATTTTATAAATTCATTTCAAACTTAACTAATACAGACACTAGTAGAAGAATTGAATGAATAATGAATTGTAAGAGCAAAGATTTTTCATTGCCTAAACTAGATTTATCTAAAATAATAATTTAAACATAAATGAGCATATAGAGTTATAGAATTTTAAGATCATATCATAAATGAAAGCACTATAGGCAGGGACAGACTCAGGATTTGAAGTTAAAGTAGGCCAAAGTATAAACCAAAAATAAATTTATGAAAATCCAAACTAAAATTTATTCAATATTAACAAAATACTAATCAACTAGTATCAATTTCATCGATTTCAATCTTTCAAAATTTTATTTGCGGATTTTGAAAGATTGGGATATCAACATTAGACATTGAGAACGATGCATCAAAAGTATTGGCTTTTTTAAAAAACATTATTTGTATTTTTTTCTTTCATAAAATTCCAAAATTATAGTTGACTTCCCAATCTACAAATAAAATAATTTATATTGATTATTTTATTATATGTCCAATAGTCTTTTAACCAAGAAATTCATTAGTTTTGCTAATTAGCAAAAGAATAACAAAAATGTCTCACGGTCCCACAAACTACAACAAAATTATTACTAATAATTTATTGGTACAACAATACAACAAAATTAATGTTAGGGATTTGTAATATCTTGTTAAAGCCTAAAAGCTTTTTTTTTTCTTTTTTTTTGGGATGTTAGCACTTTTTTGGGTTTTATGGAATCATTTGTAATTTTTTTAGGAAAAAAAGGGTAATTATATATATTTTCGACCTAAATTTTAAATTTATATATATATATATATATATATTTAATTTTAAAAAATATATATGATAGAGGCAATGGCTCCCACCGGTTCTTACATGGGTTTGTCCCTAACTATAGGTTTGCGCGTGCATGATTTGAGTGCATTGGTCACCTTCTCTCTCAAGCCCACGTATACTTCACATCTAGATTTGAGTGCTTGCCATTTAGCATAAAAATATAAGATTTTAGTGCTTGCCTGCTTGGGTAACAATTTTTCTTTTTTTTATTAAAAAAAAAAAAAAAACCATTTGCACGGAATCCAATCTCAGGCTAATGACTTAGCACTGATTTTGCCTCAACTTTCAGACAGGCATATATGATACTCAACTTTCAAGGGAGAATCCTAACTAGCTTTCCCTATAATTTGCAATATATCCTAGTTTTATGATCTAGTAATGAGCAAATTTTACTTCCTATGTATCATTTTACCATTTTGTTTTACTCTATAAGTAAAAAGATTAAATGAAGTGATACTTTTTATATTTTTAGAATTTAGAAGGGTAAAACTTAGGTATAGTTTCTTAGATACAGTAGATTAAGTTTTTTGATTAAATTCAAACACATAATTATATTGCATTTAACTTAATTGTCAAAGGTAAATCTTAGTTACAGTTTCTTCAGTGCGGTATTTTAGGTTCCCCAATTAAATTTAAACATATAAGGGTACTACACCTTATACCTAATTAGTTTAGAAAATTTGAACATGTGAAGTTAATGAACTCTGTCCATTTTACTTACAAATGGAAAAATATACTATTCTAAGAAATATGGTATCCTTAACTGTATTTGTCCAGTTCATGCCTTTTTTTTGTTCTTTCTATTCTACAAATCAACATCCACCACGGGCACTATGAGAGAAATACAAACAAACAAACAAACAAAAAAAGATTTCGGAGCAAAATAGATGATCCACTTGTCTAAAAGGACAAAATTAAGCACCAACACGGTGTTGATCCAGTCATTTTTTTAGTTCATGTTCTTTCTTCTATTCTCTTTTAAAGGCATTGATGCTAAAGTAGTAACAGATCCAAAAAACATTTTTACGAAGTACGTATATCCTTGGTATATATGGACTTATTTCAAGCAATTTAATTAATTGAGACTATATATATATATACACTGAGGGCGCCAGGTACTGATGAGGGTGTGCAATTATTGTTAAAAACAAAGGAAAAACAAATATATATATTTGTAAGTATTGTATTGGTGTTGAACACTCTTAACTAAAATTTTGAATACCCTGATCCTAATAAACTCAATCCACTTAACTCAACAAAAAAACCAAAAACCCAAATAACAACAAAAAATTAACTCAAATAACAACTATAATAACAAAATAAGCCCAAATAACAATAACTGGTGATAGTTTGATATGCAATGGTTTCTTATTTCAATTCACAGCTTTACTTGTTCACTGTGTGAGTTTGTGCTTTGATTTGTGGTTTATTTATTTGGTTGTTTGTGGTTTTGTCACTTTGTGGCTTATGACTTTGTAATTAATAATTAAAACTGAAATAATAGTGTTTAATTAATAATTTAATTAATCATATAACTTAATTAAATTAAATTCTTTTTGTTTATTTATCCGCACATCACGTGTTGAATGCCTTATAGTTTATTTTTTATTTTTTTGCTAATACTATGGAGAAATTTCTGATAAAGAAATCACTTATACCGAAAGATTCATCTTCTACCCAAGATAAACATGATGATTATAATAGCAGACCAAATTCTTCTATACCTCAAAATTCATGTATTATTATTATTAAATTTTTTTTGGTAGTGTTATATTCAAGTTTTGTAACGGATACTTTGAAAAAAGTTCCTAAAACCGCTACTTTGTATATATATATATATATATATATATGGTTGACATGTGAGTACGTAGACCACAATAGCCTAGCAAGTAAGAAAGTAGACCTTCTCCAAAAAAAAAGAAGTAAGAAAGTCAGACCAAGAAACCTTAGCTCTTCCACTGAAATGCATTCAAGCAAACCTTAGTCCTCTCACAATTCTAGACTTGAAAAACCCCACAAGGCTTAGAACCATAATTTTGTCCCAACCTCCTAGTTTTCATCAATTTTTAGTCTTGTCCAAAATGGCAAAGGAAAAGGAAGTGTCAGGGAAACTGGAATGGAGGGTCAATGAACCTGATGGGACATCGAGGGTGTTAGTCCCAGAATCTGAGCTAGGACACAAAGCTTGGTTATTGTGGTTAAAGGGTCTATTTTATAGACCAATTTCGAAAATTTGGAGGTTCTTAGATAAGTCGTGGAATTTAGGAGTTGCTGAACCTCAAAAGGTCATCCATGGTGCCAAAGTTGGATTGGCCCTTTTGATTGTGTCAATTTTTTACTATGATCAGTCTTTGTATGATGCTGTTGGAGGGTATGCTACGTGGGCAATTATGACTGTTGCTTTAGTTTTTGAATCGAATGTGGGTTAGTACTCAAAATACTTTCAATTTCTATGATTTTCTTTAATGTCTTTTATAATCACAACATCTAAATTCTATTTACATAAACAACATTATGGCACAGGTGCTACACTAAGCAAATGCATCAATAGAGCAACAGGGACTTTTCTTGCTGGATCTCTTGCTTTAGGTGTTCAGTGGATTGCATGGAAATCAGGAGAAACTTTTCAACCCATAATTATTGGAATTTCAGTTTTCATTCTAGGTGGGTATTTTATTTGAAAAGTTTTTGCCTCATATACTACTTCCTAAAATAGTAACACACTGTAGAAAACTTAAATCTAATGACAATATGGAAAATATAAAAGAGAGATAGAGAGGAAGAGAATGGAGGCTAGGGTTTTCAAGTGGTTCGGCTATGTGAGCCTACGTCCAATAAGATGTAGCCAATGGGCTACATCTTTATTATATTATCTCTTGTATGATATTTTGGAATGATTACAATATGTTGTGAAGGTGTCCTATTTATACATAGGACTACTAACATACTCTCCTATCTAACCTATGTGGGATTCCTTAACATTCCCCCTCAAACTCAAGGTGTAATTTTTAATGTAGCCTTTGAGTTTGGTTATGATAGCTCAAATTCTTGGCTAACTCGGCTTGTCGTATTCGGCTTATGGCTCGGAATGGCTTGGATTTTGGCTTGAAGTAGATCTCGGCTTGGCTTGGTCGGATCATGGCTCAATGGCTCGGATCGCGGCTCATGGCTCTATCTTATGGTCTTGGCTCATAGCTCAGTGGCTTGATCTTGGCTCATCTCGGCTCATGAAAATAGATAAAAAAGGTATATCCCACATTTTTTTTTTTTTGAATTTTCGAATTTTGAAATTCGAAATTTTTTTTTTTTTTAATATTGCAAATAAAATAGGCATACAAAGGAAAATAAGCTTTTTTTTTTTTTCAAGTTTTCTGCATCAAATTTGATTTGATTTTTTTTTTTAACCCACTGTACAAAACAAACAGCACGGGTCACGGATCTGGTTCGGGCACGGGTCGGGTAGGGATGACGTGGCTCCACTCGATGATCGACACGTGGCAGGAAGAAGCTAGAGGCGCGTGTGGCGCATGCTGAGACTGGGGCGAGTAGATCGGACGGCATGAAATTCTAGTGGCGCGTGAAGGCGCGTGATACATCAAATCGGCTTGATTTTTGCTCCATTCAATAGATCGGCCTCTTATCTTTCGATATATGGTGTCCATTTGGTGAATAGGTGACGGGAGACTGTAGATCAGAGATACGGTGGTTCTGGCGGCGCTGGAGGCGGGTGAGGGATTTCTGAAGCTGTGGGAGGCGCGTGTGGTGGTCGAATTTGAACAGACAACCGTGGTTTTGCTTATCTCTGGTTTGTCTACTGATTTGTACAAACAGATTTTCAGATGGTGAGGGGCCTTTTTGGATGGGATTTTTTTTTTTTTTTGAAATGCGGAAGCGGAAGGATCGAGTTGCTCGTTAGAGCTCTAGGCTCTGATACCATGTAGAAAACCTAAATCTAATGACAATATGGAAAATATAAAAGAGAGATAGAGAGGAAGAGAATGGAGGCTAGGGTTTTTCAAGTGGTTCGGCTATGTGAGCCTACGTCCATAGGATGTAGCCAATGGGCTACATCTTTATTATATTATCTCTTGTATGATATTTTGGATGATTACAATATGTTGTGAAAGTGTCCTATTTATACATAGGACTACTAACATGACTCTCCTATCTAACCTATGTGGGATTCCTTAACACACACATGTATATATCACTTGTCCTATTTGCAGCTTCAGCAGCAACTTTCTCTCGATTTATTCCATCTGTGAAAACCCGATTCGACTATGGTGCCATGATCTTCATCCTCACCTTCAGCATGGTTGCAGTTTCTGGCTATCGAAAGCCAGTAGACAAATTGTTTGCCTTCGCATCCCAAAGATTCTCAACAATTGCCGTTGGGATTTCTTTGTGCATCATCATAAGCATGCTCTTCTGTCCCATTTGGGCTGGCAGTGAGCTTCACAATTTGATTGTTCGTAACCTGGAAAAGCTTGCTGACTCCCTGGAAGGTATGCATGAACAAAGATCATAGATTGAACACTCAATATATATATATATATATATATGTATATTGAAGCCTAAATTTTCCATATATACATAATTTATTGAAAATTTATGAGGAATTTTCTTTGTCAACTTGAATTCAGGAAGTGTAGCTGAGTACTTCAAAGATGATAAAACTGTGCTTGGCAATGAGGAAGATCCTAGTATAAGAATTGAAGGCTACAAATGTGTGCTCAATTCTAAGGCAACTGAAGATGTCATGGTAGGCTGCTAACTATCCTAGTGGGTCAATTTGATAGCAATAAAGATAACTTTGTTAGAATAATAGTTAAATAATTAATTTCACATTTTCCTAATACCTAATGCTTTTGGGATAATCAGTAATTTATTTTAGTATTAGAACAAATAGTCCTACATTTGAACCCTTATCTCCATTCTACCTCCTCATAACATTTCTTTTTCAACTGTATAGGCCAATTTTGCTAGATGGGAACCTGCACATGGCCTATTCAACTTCCGACATCCATGGAAACAGTACCTCATGATTGGGGCATCAATGCGTAACTGTGCTTATTGCATTGAGGCTCTCAACAGTTGTGTAAACTCAGAAATTCAGGTAAATTAATCATTAAATTCTTTGAAGTTATATCATTACTTTGTGTACTTAATTTTCTTGTAATATTAATTCCAATATATTAATTTGCTTGGCCACAGGCACCAGACTATCTAAAGAAACATTTCAGTAATGCATGCATGATATTGAGCTCCAATTCTTCAGAGGTCCTGAGAGAATTAGCCTATACAATGAAAACTATGACTAAGTCATCCAAGATAGATTTCTTGGTTGAAGAGATTAACTTGGCTGTACTAGAACTTCAAGATTCATTGAAGTCTGTTCCTAATTCTCCCATTGAACCCACCGTGACAACACTGAAAGCTCCCAATCCCAATGATGCCAACAGAGAACCTATCACAAAAACCGTCATACCATCTATCATGGACATTTCTCCATTAGCCTGTTTTGTATATTTGTTGATTGAGGATTGTAGCAAGAATTGAAGGAATTATCGAAGCAGTCGACCAGTTGGCAAGCCTTGCAGAATTCAAGCTTGCTATGATCGAAAAGTCCAAACAAAAGAAACCCACTAACAAGCCCAACTCAGATATCCAAGATCATGAAACCATGAAAGCCCTACAAAAGGTCTGAGTCCTCATGATTTACTAAAATTCTATAGATAAGTATAAGTCTTATAGTTCAGTAGCATTGTCCTGTGAATATGTGAATCTATGCTTAAGTAAATATCTTTGTTTTTCCCCCACCTATTGTAAGAAAGAGATTTTTTTATATTTTTTTGTTGTTTGTAAAAGCCAGACAATCTGATTCTGTAGATTAAGAAGATTGTATACGTCTGGCCTTGGAACATCACTAGGCTAGAGTTTTATTTAAACAGAACTTTACATCTTTATCATTTTATCATGCATAAAAAGTTCAAAATGGTCATACTCCCCAAGTATTTATTATATATAAATAATTAGTGGGCTGCTTTAAGTAATCACCATTGCTTGCTTGCTTTAGGTAATTGCACGACACTGGTAATGCACCAAATAAGTTCAGTTTTATGCTAGGAACCAACTCAGGTTATGCGTTCCACATCACGCCACCTTTTCTGTTGTGTAAGATAAATCTATCACTACAATTTTCCCAAACTCCCTGTTAGATTACAACTTGCCATCCTCTTTTCTTTTAGTTTATTTGTATATGTACTATTTTTTAACATGTGAAAAAGTACAACTTTAATCATCTTTCAACAAAAAAACAATCAACCATCAGTAAAAAACCTACATCCTGAAAAACACTATGTTACAAATTCCTGCAACCTTTTGCAGTACATGTCACACGAGTACTTGGCTGGTGAACTTAGATTTTAACTAAGGTTCCGTTTGTTTTTTAGTATAATGCTTTATGTTTTTTAAAAAAATATCTTCAGTATTAATTTTCTATTGTTTAGCATAACTGAAAATGTTAGTCAACGGAAATATTTTATATATATGTCTTTGAAAAGAATATTAGTAAATATATTTGTCATTTTAATGCAAGTGTTAACCAAATGTTTCGTCAATGGAAATATTAGTAAATAACTGAAAATGTTAGTCAATGGAAATATTTTATATAAATGCAAGTGAAAAGAATATTAGTAAATATATTTATCATTTTAATTTTATAAATAAATAAAAATAATTGGTGACGCACATGTTTCGTCACCAAATGTTTTATATGTTAACAAAATATTTCGTCAATACATTTTTATTTTTAATTTTTATATTTTTATTAAGCTATGGGGTGACGATAGTATTTTGTCACTTAAAGATTTTTGTGGTGACAAAATATGTCGTCACCAATTATTTTTATTTATTTATTTTCTAATAAAGCTATTTGGTGACAAACAGATTTTTCGTAACCTATTGAATTCGTCACCTAAAACTTTATTTGTTGACACAGTATTCTGTCACAAAATATTTTCACTTTTGTTTTTATTTTTTTTTATTAAGCTAGTTGGTGAAGACTGACGAAACTAGTTTGTCATCTAATGTATACATATTTAATGATGAAAAAATTTGTCACCAAATGATTTTATTTTTTATATATATTATTTAAAATCCAATTTATGCATTTTTCAACAAATTAAACCTAAAGCTCCGTTTGTTTTTTAGCATAATGCTTTATGCTTTTAGGAAACTATCTCCAAGTATTAATTTTCTAGTGTTTAGCGGCTTTAGCCTAACTGAAAATATTTAGTCAACGAATTTTTTTTTATTTTTTATAAGTCTATATTCGGCCATTTATTAGTCAAACAAATTTATATATATATATATATATATATATATATATATATATATATATATATATATATATCGTGGATTTATTAGTCAACGGAAATGTTTTATATATATGTCTTTGAAAAGAGTATTAATAAATATATCCGCCCATTTAATGTAAGTATTGACCAAAGTACAATGTATGGTTTGAGGTGTTTTTATATATATAACTCTAAATATATTTGTTTCCATTTAATGCAATTGTTAACCAAATATAATGCATGGTTCATGGTGCTTGGATATTCTTTTCAATATAAAAAAAATGCTTGATCAAGAATTTTAAGGAGACTTGAACTCTTTGAGAAGTGTAACATAGATTGGAATTGCAAATGGATGTAATGGTCAGTGCATAAGAATTCCATGAGCCGAATTTTGCATGAATTCCCAATGATCATTTTGTTAAGGAATATGGATGTTATCGACATACATAAAAAATAAAAATATATAAAAAAGTCTCATTCCAAGTGTGGTTGGAAAGTGAGCGAGAGAGACTATTGAGTGGCTCAATGAGTAAAAAATTAAAAATATTGAGTACTTAGCAAAAAAAAAAAGAGAGTAAAAAATATAGAGTTATTTCTTGAGAATGCTATTGGTTTAGTTATAAAGAACTATAGTCTATTTTGGTATCTTGGTGTGATTCCCTCAGCAATTGTAGAATTGTTCCAAGCTTGACAAATGTCGTCGCCCCTGTTTCAAGCATCATATCAATCAGAAGACTCTTTAGATGCTAATTCGGATTGTTGTTTCATGGATCCTGCCAACTGATCTGTTTAGTTGGTTTTATTTTTTTTGTTCTATTTCTGTGGTTCTTTCTGTACTGTACTTGTTTTTCTGTGTTTCTCTGTAATTGCTGGACTCGTAATATTGTTGTCATGGTTGTAATCCTGGCTTCATATTATTAAAATAAATAAAAATTATGTTAAAAAAAAAAAAAAAAAAAAAAAAAAAAAATAAAAAAAAAAAACTAAATCAAAGCAAAGAGTTTTTGTAAAATCATGTTATTGGCAGTGATATTATTGTGAAGTAGTTTTGTATTGTCTCCGGCCATTGTATTTTGTATTTTCCTATTTGATATATATGTGAACATGTATAATTGATTGAATGTTGGCGAAAAATAGCTTTTAAGTGGTTTTTGGGAATTGTGGATTCAATAGGACACTCAAATATGTGGGTGCAAAACATAATATTCGTAAATTCTTGTATTAACTAGTGTGTCTAATAGATTCTGTAATTCTTGTTTTTTTTTTTTTTTCATTAGTTACACTAAAATGGCGAAAAATAGTTTACACTTTTAAGTGGTTTTTGGGAATTGCCATGGTTTCAATAAAAGTGGTTAATTTCGTACCATTTCGGCCGAGACACCCAAAATATTTTGTTCCAATACTCCACCCGACAACCATATCAATTGAAAAATCTCTTACAAGAAACTTGATTGGTTGAAACAAATATAAGACACCAATTGAAAAACGTACCTTGATTGGTTGCAAATATAAGACAACCATATAGGTGTGTTTCGGTTTTCAAAGGTGTTTCGACAACCATATCAAGAAAAATCTCTTAATGAATTATTTTTTTAAGACAACCATTTTGAAAAATTTTAAAGTCTTCAAAGAAGAAAGTTTTATGTTAATGTGTTTTAAGTGACTTTTAACTATATTCATGTAAAGAAAATGAATTTTTCTCCCTTAAATTCAATAATATATATATAGCGGTAAACCCAAAACGGCACACTGATATTAGCTGATACCAAAACATTTCATTCCCCTGATCGAATAGAAATAGCCTCCGATACAGTATTTACCACTTTGGTTTCAACCCGAACACTTTTAGCCCTTTCAAGTTTCAACTCATATCACTACTACCATCTCCACTACAATCGCCAATGACCATCGCCACCCACCTACCATTGATTGCTCACCAGCAATTGATTGTCGACCATTGCTGCCACCAATCACTGACCACCAGTTGCCACTTAGTCTGCCTAGTACCGCCCAGCCATCGCCACCTACTCAACTGCCACGACCATCAAAACCGCTAACCATCGACATTTCCTCAACATAACCGCCACTACTGATCATTGACCTTTACCACTGACCACCATCCATCTACTGTCAACGAACACTTGCCACCGCTGCCACCACCAACACCACTTTCCTCCCCAAATCTCCACTTTCATTGGGAATTTTCAGTGCAACCAAATAATAGAAAATTATTTTTCATGTTGCAACTAAACCATAGAAAAAATAAATAAATAAAAATTACTAAAATATTTTGTATTGGAAAACAAATTACATCCAAACAAACATAGCTGGATTTCTAATAACTAGTTCTATGCTTCCCAGTATACCTTTGGAGCAACTCCAGCAGTGGTCTTTATTTTGTCTCTATATGTGCACTATTCAGCAACTCTCTATTTATTTTTTCAGACAAACTCTCCAGCAGCACTCTCTATTCACTCTCTATTCTATTTAAATATACTTTTTTTATTCTTTTATCTTATTTAAATATTATATTTTTTATTCATTTTTTATTATTATTTACCGCCAACAATTACCTGTATAACCAACAGCTATAATCCAAATCCTTCCCACCCATCGCCGCCACCACCACCACCTACCGTGAATCAACCCAGAGCAACCAAAACCCACCGCGACCACCAACGTGAATCAACTGTCAACCACCACAAACCCAACAAAAACCACCCCAAAATCAATTTTTCAGCAACCAAACATAGTCAAATTCCAAAGTTCCAAACCTAAAGAATTAAAAAGAAAAAAAAACCCAGATCTCGCCTCCGCCTCCACATGTGGCCTCCACCCATGGCTCCATGAACAAGTCCTCGAGTTAGTGAGCCTCGGCAAAGACCCAAACCCGACGCAAACCCACCACCCCAGGTCGATCTCAACAGCGCAAACCCACACCCCAGGCCGATCTCGGCAGCGCAAGCCCAAGCCACTGAATCAACCACCACGCCAAGATTAGCAAGCCCAAACCACCACGCCTAAGCCACCAAATCAACCACCATGCCGAGATTGGCAAGCCCAAACTACCACGCCCAAGCCACCGAATCAACCACCAGAAAACCCAAAGAGAAGAGAGAGCACAAAGAGAAGAAAGGAAAAGAGAAGGAAGAGAGAGAAAAAATCGTTGCAAATGAGAAGAAAGGAAAAAAATAAAAGTAATATACTCGGGTACGGGTGACGGAAAGAAATTGTTTTTTTAATGAATACAAAGTGTATAATAGCTTTTCAAAAATGAAAAGCTACTATACACTTTGTATTCGAAATTGGAATTTAAAGAGCAGTTTAGAAGATTGTTTGAGCAATTATCTCTATTTTACTGTCTATTTGTGGAGATAGAGAGTGGATTTAAGGGATTGCTGGAGTTGTTCTTAGCCATCTCCCATAATTTTTTTTTTTTTAATATATAAAAAACGTTGTACCCAATACACAATACACTTGTTTCTGCAGAATTTAAGATAAATAATTGGTAGGCAACCTTACCTTTGATTTTGGAGAGTTTCCATGGAATTAAAAATGTTTTTTTTTTTTTAAAGAAAGAAAGAAAGAGAGGAACCGTATTGGACACCTTCCATACTTGGAAATTAACAAGTGATGCCCTTGACAGATAATTACATATGCAAAATTAAAATTAAAATTAAAAGAGTTCGTAACAACCTATAAAAGACCACCCATCGCCACTACTTTCATTTAATCCGCAATGAGAGTATAGTTCTTATATCATTTCATGCACAGCACAATACTAGAAAGCATTCAACAACTAACAAATTTAGGGGGAAAGGGGAGAAGAGAGCACATCAGAAGTTCACTTATCAATGTCAACAAATGCTTATTAACACTGACCATAAATAATTTATAATTCAGCTTCACACGCATCACAGGTCACAGGACAATCAGTTGGTTAGAAGCCTCGTCGTCAGCTACTTCCTCGTGAGGGCCTGCCCAACCCAGGTTCACAGCCAAGTCCTCCACTGCCACCTTGATCACATCTGTTCGAACACCAATATCAGTTGCATACCTGCTCATACAGTACATCCCAGCTGTTACCGTAGCCACACCAACAGGACTTGGCATCAGCAAATTCAGAGGAGAAGAGAGAATAGCAGCTAATGGGGCACCAATGACGGAAGAAGCTTGACCACTTCTTCCAACCCCCTGTTTGTCTACTATCAGAAGACCAGTTTTGCAATACAGTGTAAAGTCCTCACAATTGTTTTGAAACACGTCATAATTGCCAAATCCATTTTGAAGGAGATACATTGCTCGGTGGATAACTGTTTCTGGTGGGTCAGATGTTGCTGTGGTGCACGTGCCACCCCGTACTCTAGAAAGGAACACTGATGGAGTAACCCCATATTCGAAACAGTACAGAGATCCTTTTCCAAGGAAACAATCCAGGCAAGAGAGAACTACACCACTATTGGGTTGCCTAAATCCACAGTCGGGAAAGGTAGAACAGGGTGACGGGAGGCCCAATGTTGAATTGTATAAGTCAATTTCAGAAGATGTCCCAGTGCTTGAATTCAGGTTTCTCTCAGGTCTAAAGTGGACCACCTTACTTCCCCCAACAAAGATACCTGCAAGGCATGAATTCAATACAGCTCATGATCAAGCTTGATCTAACCACAAAAGGAGTGAAGTAAAAAGCCAATGACATTCTTGTCAGCTGTTTGTAGCTTGCTGAGGTACAGTTGTATTCATTAACAGAATAAAACATGATCACATTAGTAAATTGCTGTTACTAAGTTGTCATGCAGTACAGGTTTATGAGACATGAAGGAGGAGCACAGAACGTACTCATTTAGATCTGATGCGAAATTTGGGGAAATATACATTGAAACTAACACAAAGAAAACTTGAAGGATATCAAACACATTTTATGCTTGTACATCTGCTAGAATGCCATACACAGGTCACCAAGATCCAAGATATTAAAGCCTTAGCCATGCAAAGCTGATCAATATTTCAAGCGACATAGAGCCTAATGGTTTTACTCTAAATTCATACCATTGGGCCCAGTACAAGCCATAAAAGGCAGATTCATTTAAAAGCAACTAATGAATGATGAAGCACAAGCCATAAACGGGTGGCTTGTCTGATCTGCATTACACTATTAATTATGTGGAGGTAATCTAAACTAGCATTACACTATGCATTATGGGGCAAACAGAATTAAGAAGATTGAACTAGATAATGCTCGTGAATATCTAGATAGTCCGTTCCAGCAATTTCTTGAGTCTAAAGATATTATACATCAAACATCTTGTGTTCGTACTCCTCAACAAAATGGCATTGCTGAACGGAAAAATGGGCCCATTCTAGCTATTACTTGTGCTCTCATGCTCCAAATGAATGTCCCTAAGCTTTTTTGGGCAGATGCAGTTCTTACTACCGCATATCTTTTGAATAAGATGCCCTCTCGTATTCTCAAAGGTAAGTCTCCTTTTGAGATGTTCTTTCCTGGCAAAAATCCCTTCTCTGTTCCCACAAGAGTCTTTGGTTGTGTTTCTTTTGTTCATAATCACAGTCCAAATCGTGACAAACTTGATCCTCGTGCTCATAAGTGCATCTTTCTCGGTTATTCTCGTACTCAGAAAGGATATCGATGCTACAGCCCTTCCTTACGCAAACACTTTGTCAGTGCTAATGTGACATTCTTTGAGAATATCCCATATTATTCTCCTAAGGGAAGACAGTTACAGGAATTTATGTTATCTACCCCTATTATCCCTTACACATGTTCCCATTGCTCCTCCAACTTCACCTATTTCCATTGTTCCTCTTGTTCCTCCTATCTCTCAGGTTTATGTTCGTCGGCGAAATCAAGATGTCCCTCTCGTTCTACCACCACCACCAGTAAAGTTCTCTCTACCACTTCCCCCATCCACCTCGATGTCTGAAGATTCGCCTCCTCCTCAGTCTACCTCGGATCTTGATCTTCCCATTGCCATTCGTAAGGGTAAGCGCACTTGCACTGAGCATCCTATCTCTAATTGTGTTTCCTTTGATCATCTGTCTCCTTCTTTTAAAGCATTTTCTTTATCATTATCATCACTTGTTGTTTCTAAGTCCTATAGGGAAGCCCTTTCTCACCCTGGTTGGCATAAGGCAATGGAAGAGGAAATGCATGCTTTAGAATTGAATCATACTTGGGATCTAATTCCCAAACCTGCAAGAACTTCTATTGTTGGTTGTCATTGGATTTTTACCGTTAAACAGAATCCTGATAGTACTGTTGATCGCTTGAAGGCTCGTATTGTGGCCAAGGACTTCACTCAGACATATGGCCTTGATTACACCAAGATTTTTTCTCCAGTTGCCAAGTTGAATTCTATCC
>OU015769.1:27062679-27108137 GCA_907173295.1 Fagus sylvatica | reverse complement strand
AAATTGCTCTATTTTGCAACTGAAAAAAAAAAAAAAAAAAAAAAAAAAAAATCTGACCAATTAAAACTTCCAATCCAAAACATTGTACACTTTAGTATCAAGAAAAATTAACTCCGGATTGAGTGACAACACCTCACAAATTTAACTCTTAACTGAGTCTAATACAACTACCTGGATCACTTAGGAGTTAGGACATAATCACATTTCTCCAAAAGCAGATTGAGTGACTCATAAGATTAAGCAGTTTAATGCATATTATCCTCTCCAACTGGCCTATACAAAAACTCAAGGTAAGATATATCATATCATTGCAAAAATCTTGAACAGACTAACATTATTTTCTATTCAATCCATACAATCGAAAATCAAACATACACCGACTTCTCCACAGCAAATAATCAAAGCAAATTCTACATTCAAACAAGAAAAAAATCACAACTTGGGTATTCACTCTTCAACCATAAACCACCACAACAGACATATAACCAACCACCTCAAACCCTAAAACCCAAGGCAAAGAAATCCCGCAATCCGGCAATCAACAACATAACTCAAGCAAAATCACAAAAAACCAAGAATATGCCCAAATCAAGACTAATCACAACATGGGTATTCTTTCTTCCATTAAAAAGACACCAAAATCAAACAGCATAACACTATCACAAACCCTAAGACCTAAGCCACATGCAACCCAATTAAAAAAACACATTTTATTTTTTTCAAAACATAAAAAGAGAGAGAGGGAGAGAGTATGAACGTACAAGGAAGTGGGCAAGATTGACAACGGTCCAGGCCATGCCAGGAGAGCAGCCAAAGATGGAGAGGACAAGGAGCCAAGAGAAGAAGAGGATAAGGATGTAGGTGGTCCAAACCCCTGGGTATGTGAACCATTCTGTGTTCCTATTCAGATCCGTCGTTGGCTCCGCCTGCACGTATAGACTTGCCATCCACAATTTTCTTTGATTTCCAAACTAACCAATTTATGTGTCAAAATTGCTTCTTGATGATTGGGTTTGGTGGGTTCGAATTCAAAACCTTAAAAAATACACAAAATTGCTTCTGGATGATTGGGTTTGTTTCTCTCTCTCTCGCTCTCTTTTGCTCTATCTTCGTGGGGCTGATTGAAAATGAAAACTTGATTAACCAGACAACACAAAAATCTAGACGAGACGGCGTCGTCTTGGGATGTTGGGGATATAATTTTTTATTTTTATTTTTCATCTCTTTAATGAGTGGGTTATTTTTTTTTTTGATAACAATGGGTGGGTTATTGGATAGTAGTAGTTGCGCATTTAAGGAGAACTCCAATTAGGAAAGGGACAAACCAACCATAAAATGATTTGACTGGTGGTTGTGGATAATGTTGCGTATGATATATTGGTTGGATTTTTTTTTTTTTTTTTTTTTTTTTTAACGAGTGTTACTTGTTAGTTTATCTTAGGCTGTGTTTGTTACCTTCGTTTTGTGAGAGAAAATACTATTTTTTTTTTTTGATAGTTATGATAGAATTTAAACCTATGGCGTCCGCTTAATGGTTGCTCTTAATCAAGTAAGACACCAATATTTTTGGTGTAGGCGGGATTTGAACAGGTCCCTTGCTCGACGACAAAAGACTATTTTTTTGATATATATATTTAAACCTATGGCGTCCGCTTATAATGGTTGCTCTTACCATCAAGTCAAGACACCAATTGATTTTTGGTGTAGGCGGGATTTGAACCCAGGTCCCTTGCTCGAAAAGAACTTTACCAGTTGAGCTAACTGGAACCCAAAAGTAATACTTAATATATATATATATTTTATTAAGAAAAAAATGGTAAAAAAAAGAGGCAACTAAAATGGTTTTTTATCTGGGCGTGATCATAATAACATCTTACCTATTGAGTCCAAGCCTGCAAGCAATGGATCCAATAAACAATAATTGTTATTCCAATCCTACAAGAACACTAGTGGACAATGTACTTTTGAATTAAACCTCCCTTGAGGCAATACCATCGGTTTCAATGGAAACTCATTGCTCACGTATTGCTGCTTCGGATCCAGATGCATTCGTTGCTCTAACCAAAGGTCCCATTTTCAAGAAGTGAGATATATTTTCAAGCGTTTTCCATTGCGCGAATCTAACCTGGGGACCTCCCAAGGATAATATTTCAAAAATCACTTTGGTTGCTAAAGACAGGGCCGGCTCAACCCTTAAGCAAGTTAGGCAATTGCTTGAGGCCCCCAACAAATAAGAAAAGTCCACTGTAAAAAAAGGCCCTAAATTTTTAGAAAAAAAATACCCACAGGCCCCAATTTGAAAGACTTTTGGAGTAGAAAAGAGAAAAATAAAAAACATTGAACCCAAGTAGCTTTTTATTTTTCTTTCTCAATTGACCTTTCTTCTCTTTGTCCTAGATTTTTCTTCTCATCAGCTCCTCATGGGGTTCTCTGTTCTCCATTTTTATTCCCTTTTCTTCTTCTTCTCTCTCTCTTTTAATTTTTTTGTTCTATTTTTAAGTGCCCAACGTGGCTGACTAAAGCTTAATGAAGATATTTTGATTTCCCACCTACCAAGCCACGTGTCCAATTCTTGTCCTCATATATTTGATGCTTTTTTTTTTTTTTTCCTAAACTCTATTATTATGCTTATTATTAGACTAATATACTGGGTTAGTATTTAAGATATGATGTTGTAATATACTTTTAGACAGTGCTATTTTCCACACCACTTTTTGATATTTCCGCACCATTTGCCATACTTTTTAGTAGATTAGCAAAAAAAAAAAAATTTTCAGTACAAATGATTAGGTCTCTCTCTTACTTTAAAAATCTTTTTTTAACCAATTGATGACTTTCAGTATGGGTGCTATTACTTTTTTCTTTTTACTGAGATCTACAAATTCCTTAGATGCCAAAATGCAAGTGTGATTAATAATAAGCAAGAAGAATAAAATTACAATAAAAAATTTCTTAAATATTAATTTAATTTAATATTAAATGATCAAAAGGCCCCAAATTGAGATTGCGCTTGAGGCCCCCAAAATAATTGGGCTGGCCCTGGCTAAAGAGGTCACTCACTCTAGAGCTGCTTGAGCAAGGTAGTTGCAGTGAGTGAGAATTATGCCGAAAAGAAAGACAAGGGAAAATATGGTTCTTCAATCCTTAACATCCAAGAACAGTCAAGGCAACGTTTAGAATGCTTGTATCAACCAAAGTGACCTTACAAATATGTGTTTTCAAAAGCAACTTTTCACTGTTTATAAATAGACTTTTCCATATTTAAACCTTTTTTTTATTTAACAGATTTTGCACACCTTTAAAGAAATAAACAGAATTCTCCAAGTTTTCTTCGTGAAAAATCCTGATTTAGTTGTTTCCTTAAAACAAATTTTAACAAAGTCTTTTGAATGGGGTAAATAATGTCTTGAAGATAACGTACACCCGTACCTAGACCTGGCAAGGGTCGGGTCTCGGGTCATTTGACCCATTGGGTTCGGGTCAAATGTGTAAAAAAAACGGGTCTTAAATGGGTCACAACCTTGTTAACCCGGTCTTTTAAGGGTCCAAAACCGGGTTGACATATTTTTACACATCTTGATCCATAGCAAAATATCATTTAGTTTTCTTTGTCTTCCTTTCAATACAAATAAGAGAACACATAAACAAAAACACTCACAAATAAAAGGGCTTGGCTTTTTATATCTTATCAAATCAGGCTCAAGATGAGCTTGTAAAGAATGTGAGTTTGGATGTCTTTCACTTATTAGCCCATTTTGTGTAAATAATGGCTACTAAATGTGGGACCCAACTCGTAAGAAGAGAGAGAATATGGGTCATTAGGCCAACCATGTGGACCCAACCCGCGGGTAGCATAGGCCATGAGCCCAATTTTGCCAGGTTTACCCGTACCTCTAAGCCTTCAATTTTTGTGTTCTTTTCATTGTTTACCCTCATAATCCCAGAAGGCCTTGGGCTTGGCTTTTTAATCTTATCAAATCAGGCTCATGAGCTTGTAAAGAATGTGAGTTTGGATGTCTTTCATTATTAGCCCATTTTGTGTAAAAAATGGCTACAAAATGTGGGACCCAACTCGTAAGAAGAGAGAGAATATGGGTCATTAGGCCAACCATGTGGAAATAGTAAAACTAATTTCTCAAAATGAAGAAATTAATGTGGGTCGTACAGTCAATTCGTGAAGTGAAGTCCATGGGTCATAAAGTCCATTTCGTGAAGTGAAGTAATTTCCGACTCTATAGTAGGCTTGTTTTATGAAGGAATTTTGGACAAAAAAGCCCAACCCATGTAGATAACTATCTAAGAAGTTGTTTGGGCTTTTTATGGATTGAGCCAAAAATCCAAGTCTTGTGTTGTAGCTTTTAAGTTGGCATTTGTTGATGAATAAAAGTGAGCCACGTGGCCAGATAGCAAAAAGCATGAGATTGGAATAGTTTGTAACAAACATTTATTGATTTTAAAAGTGAAACACAATCTCTTTGATGATTTTTTACAAAAAGAAATTATTCTTATGATTTGATTCGATTCGAGAGCTTCAAAAAGTGTGTTTATCAAATCAAACTGAGTCAACAATGAACTTAAATCCAATAAAGCTTTTACATTTGGAGATGTTGAAGTTCTTCAGAAGCAAACATGTATCTTAATTTCGTGAGTTCAAATGACACGTGACAAATTTTAATTTATCAATACGATTACATCAGACACTATTTAATTTACTCTTTGACATTTTATTTAATTAATTTAATGATATATATAAATTTAGGATTAGTGATTAAATATTGTCATAACAATTTATACTTTGCTTATATTTTCTTCTTTACTCTTTGACATTTTATTTAATTAATTTAATGATACATATAAATTTAGGAACAATGACTAAATGTTGACGTAACAATTTGTACTTTGTTTATATTTTCTTCTTTCCTAGGTAAACCTAGACATAATAAATTAATACAAGAAATGTCGGCTTGAAAAGATACCCAATTATATGGAGATGAAGTGACGTGAACTAACTTCTTCAAGTTGCATATGTACTTGGTTAGTGCTATACTGCACTCCTCATGCTTATTTTTTACTATGTTTGGCCAAGTTCAAAATTTTGTGCACGCATAACCTTGCTTACTAATTAGGCTAATCTTTTTTTTTTTTTTTTTAAACGTCATCTTTTTGTCATCTTAGCTTTGAAATCTAATATTCAACTGCGTAATAATTTATTAAACAGTTTTTTAGGTATGTTACATATTCTACCTTCCTCTAAACTCACTTGTTATTGGATTTATAAACAATTACTTTATATTTATGTTGGATATGACTTTGAAGCCAACAATGTTTTGGTTTCAGCTTTTGTATTAGATATTGTATTGGTTTTTCCTGGATTAGTTTGTGTTCTTGTCTTTTTGTGATCGCAAATACATATGTTGTCCCCTTTATTTTGGTGATGAGATGGATCTATTAGTTCAATATGATGGTGCTTTTTTCTTGGTGATGGTATGGATGTATTAGTTCGATAGGATGGTGATCATACCGCCGACTCAATATATTTTGGGGTTTAAGATGATAGAATTATGTGAATTTTTTAATATTTAAATATCAATTAAATATATATATTTTTAATAGTGAAAGAGCATAGTGTTTCAATTGTGTTTGATTTTTATTCATTAAATATTTTGAGGGTATTCTTGAATGTGAATGGAAGGATACCAAACTCACATTTTTTTCTTCAAAAAAAAAAATTCAATTACTATCTTACAATTTTTGAGACATTTTTGTACATTTTTAGGGGTTTTTTATTTACCTAATGAAGACATTTGGACCTTTTAAAATTTTTGGAGCAAGTGGGGGCCTCAGGCCTGGGCCTAGGGCTAAGGCTAATGACTGGCCTTGGGTGCTCAAATCCACTAGTTTGTGGTTTAAATGCTCAAAATCCTTTGGATGACTGAATTCCTTATTATTATTATGTTTTAAATGAAAAATGGTAGGGCCGTAGGGGTGACTAATCCGTAGATGACCTTGCCTAGGCAAGATCATAGTGGCACCTATATACTAAGAGCATTCCTAACGAGTTCTCTAAAATTTAAGTCAAATTTTAGCTTAAGATCCTAACTTTTTCAATTTTAACTAATCACTTTTCAAAACACTCACATTTGATTCTCTATTCTCAACTCTATTTCATTTAAATATTCATTATTCATTCATTTTTTTTATTATTTCCTCTAAATGTCATATATATATATTCAAAACACT
Source organism: Fagus sylvatica (assembly GCA_907173295.1). Taxonomy (NCBI): domain Eukaryota; kingdom Viridiplantae; phylum Streptophyta; class Magnoliopsida; order Fagales; family Fagaceae; genus Fagus; species Fagus sylvatica. The sequence continues at coordinate 27,101,897 of OU015769.1, read as the reverse complement.
CACATTCGATTCTCTATTCTCAACTCTATTTCATTTAAATATTCATTATTTATTCATTTTTTATTATTTCCTCTAAATGTCATATATATATATATATATATTCAAAACACTCACATCCGATTCTCTATTCTCAACTCTATTTCATTTAAATATTCATTCTTCATTCATTTTTTTTATTATTTCCTCTAAATGTCATATATATATATTCAAAACACTCACATTCGATTCTCTATTCTCAACTCTATTTCATTTAAATATTCATTTTTCATTCATTTTTTATTATTTCCTCTAAAAGTCATATATATATAATCATTAAAAAAACTAGTTTATTAAATTTTATAATCTATATTTTCCATAGTGCAATATATATTAAATATTTTTTTAATAAGTCTCATTTGATAAATTTTTAATTTTTTCATGAAATGACTGACTACCCATAGAGAAAAGAGGAAAAGAGAGAGAGAGAGAGAGAGAGAGAGAGAGAGAGAGAGAGAGAGAGAGAGAGAGTCATGGTTTCACTAAAGAAAATAATAAAAAAAATTTTTTTCCTAATGAACAATACTAGGCATAAATGTATTATACTGTAGCATATTCTTATTTTGCATAATCTCTAGCTCATCCACTGGGAGCACTTTTTGAGGTATATTAGCAATATTTTACCTATAATAGTGATTTGGCTATTCTATTGGGAATACTCTAAGAAACCAATGCCTTTGTTAATGGAGAATTATGTATAGACTATGACAAAGGAGAATCGAGTATAGCCTATGATAATGGAGAATCATGTATTTTACCAAATATCTCCTGATTTGATTAAAAGTTTTGAAAGGTAATAGTATTTGAGATCTTAACACTTTTTAAATAAACTAGTATCTTTTCAATTCAATTATTATTATTATTATTATTTTTTTTTATCCTTTGTTTTTTTGTATATAATTTTTTAACCTTTTAAAAACATGAATAAAATAGGAAAGATCTTCTTTCTATTTTTTTCCAATAAAGTTCGAAATATAAAAGAGATGTTTTGGTATAACAATTAAAAATAAATTAATAAATGTAAGAAAAAATGAAGTTTGAAATAGGGGTGTGCGGGGTGGGGTGGGGGGATACAACAATTGCCCTTTACCCTCCTCTAACCCCTAGCTCTACCCTTGCCATGGACTATTGATTAGGGAAGAGACACATACTAAGATTTGTATTTCATATCTCTTGTATTAATCATATGATGAAATGTCCCTTAATAAAGCCGGTGACGATCACACTTCAAAGTCAAGTTATAAAGTATATCAACTATTGGATATAGGGCTTCTAGGTAAGCTAGTCTTTTTTTTTCTTTTTCTTTTTCCCAAAAGAAAAATTCATTAAAATAAAGAACAAGTGAAACAACTTAGCACCATGAATTACAGCCCAAAAACATCTCTCAAAAGAGCTAACATAGTAGCTTTCGGAAATTCCCTTGGTTGTGCAAGACTAATTAAGACATTTATCTGATAGTTTAGGTCGATTTTGAACACATTTTAAGGGGTGAAATTTTAAGGAGTGACACCTAATTGCATACTAATTATTGGGAGGAAAATCCACAATGTCCCAAGTGTGCGTTTTATGAAGGGCATCAAGTTTATCAGACATAATTTTTCGTCAAAAAAGATTAGTATTAGCCTCACGATAGGTATAAGTGTAGACACCCTAATTTGTACCGGTCAGTACTTATCGTCCTCGATCTCAGTGATGATTATTCAAGACTCTCATAAGACAACGTGTGTTAAAAACCGCTAAGAATCTTCCATAATTTCGAGTTAGAAAGTTGTCTCTTGACCTAAGAGGCACACGCCTCTAAAAAGAGACGTATGCCAGTGCCTCCGGCTAAAAACCCTAATCGTGGAAATTGAGTTGTTTTCTGTGAGAATAGCTCAGTTTACCCCTTTTGTCCACTATAAAAGGAGCCACATACCTTACAACAAAGACACACTGGGGAGCCCCCAAGAATAGAGAGGAAATACCAAGCAGTGCTAGTATAGTAGAATTTAGGAGTAGAGCTTGAGACCAGCGAAGCTTTTGGCAAATAGAGAGTTTAGAGGTAGCAGTTCTAAAGAGGCAAAACCCTGCTGAGATAGAAAGAAGAAGGTCATTCTCTAATTTTTCATACTAGAAGACTAACCTTTCTTCTCACAATAGTTAACCTAGGCATTCAGAGCCTTTCCCTTTGGTGATCAACACACAACTTTGTCAGAGAGATCAGTCTGAGAGACCGATGATAAATTGCTAGCTTGCAACAAGCTTTCTAGAGGTTAAGCAAGGATCTCCTCAATAGTCCATGTCAATCTCCATGAATGTTTTATCATCATGATGCTTGTTAGGTTTAGTTTGCATGTCTAAATCTATTTTACTGTTTTCATGTCTCTTTTTATGTTTCAATGAATCATGCCTTGTCTATTTCCCTGTTAGAGCATGTTTCTCCATTTACCTCATGTCAATTATTGTAATATTGTTATTTGATTATTGTGGGGATATTTCCCTACAATTTGGTGATAAGCTTGGATTCAGGTGAGAACTCTCATTCAACTTCATATGAATATTGTGTCTTAATTCCCATGCCTGGGCTACTCCTTGTTTGTCATAATTTTAGATTTAATTGTTTTCTGTATGTTTAGAGATTTATCTTATAAACTCCTTCAAGAATTTCAAGAAATATAGAGGAAGGTCAGTCATTAGGCTGGGCGTTCTTGGGTGCCTAACATCTTCCCAAGACGTACCTTAACTCTGGACCTAGCTTCAAGACTAGTCATTTTATGCATACAATCATATTTATGGTTCTTGAACCTATAAACTAGGTGACGACTCCTTATTCCTTTGCTTACAACCCTAAAAAGGTTTGATAGCACGAACGACCCCATGAGGTAACCACACGGTATCTCATAACAAGGTTCATGGGGTAAAGGAAAAAAACAAGGTAATCAGTAAGATGAGAGGAAAGAGCTCATACCTGATTGGATTGACGAAAATTTAGGGACAATGGATGCTCAAATGTGTGTGATGGAGCTGAATTTGCATCAGACGTATTGAAAGGAGCAGAAGCAAAAGCATCTGGTGAGCTAGAATCCCTAATAAGATCATTAAGATAAAGGGCTGGAAGGATTGGTGAACATAGGAGACATGCTAAAGGAAGACTGAGTGATGTGCAAGAGATTGAAAAAGGTCTGATGTTTCCAAAATTTCACATGACGGGATATACAAAGATTTGTGGTTATGAGGTCATAGTTGCAAGAACCCTTATAAGTAATTCCATAACCAAGGAAGCAATAATCATAAACAAAAATGAAAAATAAAAATAAAAAACAGGATCCCCCTTCATTAGGAACCAGAGCTGGATCCAAAATATCATAATGAACAGAGATCAAATGTTACAGAAGTAAAGACTCACTTTTATTAAAAGGTAAATAAGTTTGTTTTCCAAGGTTACAAGAGATAGAGACACATGACCTAAACAGAAGTGCCACAAGTCTAGTGAGATTGTAGCATCAATAGTAGAGGAGGACAAATGTGAGGGGGCTGGCAAGGAGGAAAACTCAAACAAAAATCCAACATTATGACTTGTCCCAAGCAGTTGGCCCATTTGTGGATCATGTGCATCATAATTGTTATTGGTAAAGTCAGGAGCGGCTCCACGTACAAATGAGGGTGTGCAATTGCACACCCTGAAGTGTTAAAAACAAAGGGAAAAAAAATAATAATATAAGTATTGTAGAGGTGTTGAACACCCTTAAATAAAATCTTGAACACCCTTATCCTAATAAACTCAATCCACTTAACCCAGGAAAAAAAAAAGCCCAAATAACAACAAAAAATTAACTCAAACAACAACCATAATAACAAAATAAGCCCAAATAACAACAACTGGTGATGGTTTAATATGCGATAGTTTGTTTGTTTCACTTCACAGTTTTACTGTGTGGGTTTGTGCTTTGATTAATTTGTGGTTTATTTATTTGGTTGTTTGTGGTTTTGTCACTTTGTGGCTTGTGGCTTTGTAATTAATATTAAAAACTAAAATAATAGTGTTTAATTGATAATTTAATTAATCATATAACTTAATTAAATTAAATTCTTTTTGTCTATTTATCTGCACATCACGTGTTAAATGCTTTATAGTTTATTTTTTATTTTTTTGCTAATACTATGGAGAAATTTCTGATAAAGAAATCACTTATACCGAAAGATTCATCTTCTACATAAGATAAACATGATGATTATAATAGTAGATCAAATTCTTTTATACCGTAAGATTCATGTATTATGATTTTTTTTTTTTTGGTGATGTTATATTCAAATTTTGTAATGAACACCCTGGAAAAAATTCCTGGAGCCGCCACTGGGTAAAGTGTACCTCAAGACTAACTTGATAGAGTTTCCCAATCGAAAGAAGGTTAAGAGACAATTTTGGGAAAAAAATAAATGTAACTAATACATTAGTTGATGTGGAAATGGATCTTATGTAACTAACAGACATATGAGACATATTAGCAGGATGGGAAGCTAATGATGACTTGTGGAAAAATAATGAACCGTTAGAAGTCATATGGTTTCAATATGCAAAACCAATAAACCATAAGGATTTCCCTGAGGTGACGGACATGGCAGTGGAATAACAAGACAAAACCCAATAAATTAGCATCTCAACATCGGCTGCAATAAGGGGAGGTACTAGTGGAAGAGGATTAACAAGAGACTCAAAGTCAAAGAAAATAGAGGCACCAACAATAGTTTCCTAATGAGAAAAGGCTCGAAATTAGTTCTTATGTTGAAGCTTGCAACACTTTGAGACAAGGTGATCGTGACGTTAAGAGTATCTGCAGGAGACATATTTCGAGGCCGACTGAAAGGGAAGATTCCCTAGGGAGGATTTAGATGCAGGAGGAGGAGGAGTGGGCCTGACACAACTTTAAAGAATTACATGGGTATAGTAGAACGTCTATTTTCCTCAAATATGAGCTCTATCATAACAACATCCATGGATGGAAGAGGAGTACAATGCAGTAGTGAAGCTCTTGTAGGTTTAAAATCATCCATAAAAGCCATCATGAAGTGCATGAAATTGTGCTAATCATGGTAATAAAAATTAGAGATGGTCCAACTGCTGATGTGGCGTCTTGCATGGTAGCTAGCATGCTGGTGTTGTTATAAAGTGGCTTTAAGGTTGACATGACACTATTTCATTTAAACATGTGGCTTGTGGATTCAAAGGTATTAAAATGTGTAAGGCTACGCAACCGACATGGGGCTTGTGAAATGACGTATGAACGTGTAATACCTCGAAATCGAATTTGGTTTGAGTCAACGAGTTGATCTTCGTACTAGAACTAATGAAAGAGTATTAGAGGCCACCAGAACATGGCTACCATATTAAAGTGATAAGAATATAGAGAGTACAAGAAAGAAGGTTCTGAATAAATCTCTCTATTTTTCGTGTATGCAAGGGCGGAGGGAGGGGGCAGAAGGGGGCCATGCCCAGGTTTCTCAAATTCTCCCCCCCATATTCTATTAATATCTTTTAAGAATTAGGTTAAATTTTATATAATTGTCCCCCTCATTTTTAAGCACACATTTAAAGTATTTAGTGTCTCATTTATTTATTTTTCCTTTAATATCACTTATTTGGCATATATAACTCACTAGTCGCAAACCTGTGCGATGCACAGGAAAATTATTGAAAATAAAATCTAAATTAATTTTGATTCCTTTTACTTCTTTTGTTGAAGGACAAGATTTAGCTACAAATCAGTTTGTAGCTCGTTTGCTACAATCCACTACGTGGTAGCTTATAAGACTATCCACATATATTATTTAAAGAAGTCACATGACTTATTAAATAGGCCATGTGACTAAAATACACATATATGATCTTATTAATTGCCACGTAGTAGGTTGTAGCAAGTTAGCAATAAACCAGTTTGTAACCAAACTCTGTCCTTTGTTGAATATATATATATATATTTTGTAATTCAAAATGTTGTAGGCAAGATCGATAAAGAGACTTTACGATTCGGATTTAGGATAAATCCTACTTTTTGGTTTAAAAAAATAACTAAGAAAGTATTTACCATAGGATAATTAAAATTTAATATAATGTAATTTTTCTTTTGGCGTAAGTTGAATATAGTCAAATTTTTATAAAACACGATTCATGTTTATATTTACCATATGGATTATGTTTCCATCCAAAAATAAAATAAATGATACTTAAAATAAGAAGAAGGACAAATAAATACATGGATACATGATTATATATCAAACCTAAATAATTTTCATAACTCATTTCAAGCTCACATGGTTTCATTATAACAAATCCATTATCTTTCTCCATTGCCAGTAACAAAATTAAATGAAATACATAAGAAAAAAAAAAAAACTCTAAAAATCTTGATGAAAATTGATAATTATGATTATTATTAAAAGATATTTATATTGTGTTTATATATGGAATATATTTTAGTATTAGACATTAATTATGATTGTGTTTTATATATGGAATAATATATTCTTATATTAAAGAAAATATGATGTGTCAAAATTCTAATGGAAGGTTTAATAATAGAATAAAATTTAAATTCAATTAGAAAATATATATTAAAACAATGAGGTGTAAAATTGTGAGATTTCAAAAACTTATGTGGCGCAACATGATGAGGTCAACCAAAAGTAAAAAGCTTCGGTTTTACATTATAGTATAGATAGTTATAGAATATTTGAACATTTAATATATTCATAAAATATATTTAAAAAAAAAAAAAAAAAACTTTTCTTTCCAAAAACAAACTCTTTTTCTTCTTTGTTTTTTTTTTTTTTTTGGATATAAATTTATTGATATATTTAGTTTGCCTTTGCCCCCTTTAATAAAATTTATGACACCACCAATACGTATATATATCAAAGTGTTGTACAATGTGAATATATATATAAGTACAATAATTGAACTATGGGAGGTCCTTTATTTGGTTAAAATCAAGGATAATTAATGTTTGTTGATTTTAAATATAATTAAAAGACTCACTAACAGATTTAGTACAAAAATATGAAAGGTGTGCTAATATACTAATGTACGCCAGTCGATATATATCAGTTAAGAACATGCAATAGAGGAGGAAATCATTAGAGATGTTAGGGGTTTTAAATCATGGCCTAATTAATTCTGCGATGAAAACCTAACAATTAAAAAATCATTTAAAAAAAATAAAAATCTATCCGAACAGTGATTATAAATTTATAACATTGTGACCAGCTAAAGTTGTCATTGATTTTGAAACAGAAGAGAGAAAACCACTTAATCTTTGAAACAATATTATATGGAAGCGGTTGTAAAGTAAGTCAGCCTATATCTGATATTTTAGGTCTCTTTTCAACACGTTTTAATGGGATGACATAAGCGCAATTCATCCAATTGATATTAAATCATTATCGCGTACCAAATGAAATCAATTAAGAACGCAATAGATGAGGACATCATTCGAAAGCTAGAAAATTATTTTTCATGTCGCATCTAAACCATAGAAAAAAAAATTCTATCAGAATAGTGATATGACATTATGTCTAGCTAAAGATGTCTGTGGTTTTGAAAAAAACAGAACAGATCAAATCCCCCTTTTTTTTTTTAAGTAGATCAAATCCACTTAGTGGATATCATTGAAGCAGCATTATATAGTTTTTATTATATATAGATATAGTGCATTTGCCGAGTCAGGAGGGTCTTCCCATTTTTATGCTAACGCAATACGTACTTTTACCAGAATTTTCTAAAAAAGTGATTGCAATCGAGTGGGTTTAATGGTGTCAATTAAAATAGGATTTTAATTGATTTATAATATTATTATTTATTAATAATGATTCAAATCATTTACGTACAAGAGTAAAGATTGAGTCAATTAATATTTACTAGACTGTTAATTTGAGTAATCATTATTCTTTTTGTAACCATGGATGTAGTTTTTTTTTTTTTTTTTTTTTCAATTATTTAACCGCTCCACCATGATTGAGATTAAGATTTTCTCCATTTGAAATGAAATGGAGAGAGTCAATTTCATGGTCTAGATTAAATATTAGAGATCTAATAGTGGCAGTCTGTAAACTGTTAGATTTATGAGATAAAATCTGAACTATAAAATAAATAAATAGAGAAATTTTCAAATAATGAGAATCTTATTCCGATGATGGGATATATGTCGCCAGTTCTAAGCATCTACTTGTAGGATTCCTCGCCCAAAATAACAAAAAAATATATGTATGGTAAATCAGTGTAGAGTTAATGCATCATTCATGGACATGGACATGAATCCTGAGATATTCACACACAATCAAAGCTATAATACCCTCGATGCCCCAGCTAAGGAGAGTTTCGGAAATCATAGAAATAACGGCCAAAACTACTTTATATAAACGACAGTGACCAGTGTGAGTGTGTGACGACCTTTGTATAAAAGAATGGCAACCCAGAAACATTTCTACGCTAGCTCCATTCTCCTGGTATTAAGGTTCTAACTTAAGTATTTGAAGAGTTTTGGTCGATACTATACCAATGATATTATTTTATTAATTCATATATACATTTCTACGCTAGCTCCATTCTCCCGTTACATTAATTAATTAAGTTCATACAAATTTAGAGGAGGTCCACATAAGTTATATGATCAACATATTATTTTATTAATTCGTATAGTGTAAGTAATTATAATTTACAAAGCGTGAGTCATGTTACATGGCATGGCCAATGCTCCTGCTGCATGGTTTTGGTAAGTGCTCCACATGTTTTGTTACGTTCACAATTTTTGGATAAAGGAGGAAAACAGAATTTATGCAAAACCGGGAATTAAAAGAAAAGATATGGATTTAATTGAGGAAATCCTAACCTCAAATGGATTTAACTGAGGAAATCCCGACCTCTAGATATAGGTTTTTCAAGGAAACCCAACCTCCCAAGAGTTTTAAAGACTACAAATATTTTTATGATTAATCAGATAATTTTATTTAAAGAACTTTCAGAATTTATACAAATACATCCTAACTTCAAAAGTATAAAACATGAGATTATAGCTTAAAACATGGGATAGTGGAGATATAGACTAACCACCTTTTTCTTTCCACACTATACAAATTGACATTGGCGTGATCGGGAAAATATTTTGTGTGAATATATATATACTACACGGAACAGAGTAAAAGTAGGTCATCTACCAAAAAAACAAAAACTAAAAGGTAAAAGCAGGTCATATCTTTTTTTTGACAAAAGGTCATATCTTTCTCTCACTACGTCAGGCACACACACAACACGCACTTTATAGGAGGGAATAAAAAATTAGCTCACTCCACCACTCTATCGTTTGGTTACTCTCTCTGCTTGTCAATAAAAGCTAGCTAGAACATTAAGCGTATGGAATTAATTTGCTGAATGGAAAGAGGAGTTGAACCTTGCATAGTTAGTGCAATGCAGTAATGCATGTCGGCTCAACCTATAGACAATTTCCCCAGTGAAAACAAGAATTTTATTTATATCATATTTTTATAATAATTTCAAAATATTTTAATTTCCTATTTTTTGTTTGGAAAAGTAGTTAATGTACACATATACAATTTGCTTTCTCTCTAAAAGTATCTTTTGACAGCTAGTTAAGTAGTTATCAAATCCACTTTCTTTTCTCTCTTTTATCCATACACTTATTTTCAAGATTCATATTAGGGAAAAAATAAGTTTATTATATATATATATATATATATATATATATGCTTTATATAAAATTGATGTGATTTTTTGTTTGTTGTATTAATTTGATTTTAAGTGAATCCATATTTTCTTTTGAAAGTTGAGGGTTTTTATAACTTTTTTGGTAGTTTTATGGTTAAGTGACACTGTAAGAGCATCTCCAAATGAGTTGTCAATTTGGAGATATAAAAAATAAAAAATAAAAAATTGATGGCCGATGTGGCAAATTGAAAATTCAAATTTTGACATCTCCAAAACTAAGCACTCAAACCGATATGCTAAATTTAAAATTTACATCTATACAAATTTAAAATTTGACATCACTTTGCTTCATATGCCAAATTATGTGGCTAATTTGATATGTGGGACTTGGTTCATGAGCAATTTAGAGTTGTTGATACTATCCACGTAGTTTTGAAGGCTCGGTTGGAGATGCATGTTGGCACTATCCATGTGGTTTCGAAGGCTCAGTTGGAGTTACTCTAACAGTGCATTTGATAAATTAGGTCCAATTGACAAACCAAATTATATAAAAAGATTAGATTATTTTTCAAATGCATGTATCACTTCTTAAAGTTTTTACAATACTTAAAGTCGTTTCTATAAAGAAAGAGATTAAGTAATTAGCCATATTATCAATTGAAAAGAAGATGTTACCAAAACTTGAATACAAAAACTTCATTATATATTAATAATTTTGCATCTCAAAAAGTGAGAATTAGAAAAATTATAACATAAGAAGTTATATATATATATATATAATAATTGATATTTATATATATATAAAAAAAAATCTCGATTAAATATATTGTCTAAGGATTCAAATTTTATCGAATAGACCCTGCATGTATAAAGCTCAAGGTACATTAATATATCGTCTTGAAAATATATGAATAAATAACGCTATTCATAGCAAATTTAACTCATTTTAAAAATCCCACCAATTTTAGTGTCTTACATATAATTTTTTTTTCTCATACTTTAATTACCATTTTATAAATTCATTTCAAACTTAACTAATACAGACACTAGTAGAAGAATTGAATGAATAATGAATTGTAAGAGCAAAGATTTTTCATTGCCTAAACTAGATTTATCTAAAATAATAATTTAAACATAAATGAGCATATAGAGTTATAGAATTTTAAGATCATATCATAAATGAAAGCACTATAGGCAGGGACAGACTCAGGATTTGAAGTTAAAGTAGGCCAAAGTATAAACCAAAAATAAATTTATGAAAATCCAAACTAAAATTTATTCAATATTAACAAAATACTAATCAACTAGTATCAATTTCATCGATTTCAATCTTTCAAAATTTTATTTGCGGATTTTGAAAGATTGGGATATCAACATTAGACATTGAGAACGATGCATCAAAAGTATTGGCTTTTTTAAAAAACATTATTTGTATTTTTTTCTTTCATAAAATTCCAAAATTATAGTTGACTTCCCAATCTACAAATAAAATAATTTATATTGATTATTTTATTATATGTCCAATAGTCTTTTAACGAAAAAAAAAATTCATTAGTTTTGCTAATTAGCAAAAGAATAACAAAAATGTCTCTTGGTCCCACAAACTACAACAAAATTATTACTAATAATTTATTGGTACAACAATACAACAAAATTAATGTTAGGGATTTGTAATATCTTTGTTAAAGCCTAAAAGCTTTTTTTTTTCTTTTTTTTTGGGATGTTAGCACTTTTTTGGGTTTTATGGAATCATTTGTAATTTTTTTAGGGAAAAAAAGGGTAATATATATATATTTTTTACCTAAATTTTAAATTATATATATATATATTAATTTAATTTAAAAAATATATTGATAGGGCAATGGCCCCACCGGTTCCTACATGGGTTTGTCCCTAACTATAGGTTTGCGCGTGCATGATTTGAGTGCATTGGTCACCTTCTCTCTCAAGCCCACGTATACTTCACATCTAGATTTGAGTGCTTGCCATTTAGCATAAAAATAAAAGATTTTAGTGCTTGCCTGCTTGGGTAACAATTTTTCTTTTTTTTATTAAAAAAAAAAAAAAACCATTTATGGAATCCAATCTCAGGCTAATGACTTAGCACTGATTTTGGACAGGCCTCAACTTTCAAGGGAGAATCCTAACTAGCTTTCCCTATAATTTGCAATATATCCTAGTTTTATGATCTAGTAATGAGCAAATTTTACTTCCTATGTATCATTTTACCATTTTGTTTTACTCTATAAGTAAAAAGATTAAATGAAGTGATACTTTTTATATTTTTAGAATTTAGAAGGGTAAAACTTAGGTATAGTTTCTTAGATACAGTAGATTAAGTTTTTTGATTAAATTCAAACACATAATTATATTGCATTTAACTTAATTGTCAAAGGTAAATCTTAGTTACAGTTTCTTCAGTGCGGTATTTTAGGTTCCCCAATTAAATTTAAACATATAAGGGTACTACACCTTATACCTAATTAGTTTAGAAAATTTGAACATGTGAAGTTAATGAACTCTGTCCATTTTACTTACAAATGGAAAAATATACTATTCTAAGAAATATGGTATCCTTAACTGTATTTGTCCAGTTCATGCCTTTTTTTTTCTTTCTATTCTACAAATCAACATCCACCACGGGCACTATGAGAGAAATACAAAAAAAGATTTCGGAGCAAAATAGATGATCCACTTGTCTAAAAGGACAAAATTAAGCACCAACACGTTGTTGATCCAGTCATTTTTTAGTTCATGTTCTTTCTTCTATTCTCTTTTAAAGGCATTGATGCTAAAGTAGTAACAGATCCAAAAAACATTTTTACGAGGTACGTATATCCTTGGTATATATGGACTTATTTCAAGCAATTTAATTAATTGAGACTATATATATATATACACTGAGGGCGCCAGGTACTGATAGGGTGTGCATATTGTTAAAAACAAAGGAAAAACAAATATATATATGTAAGTATGTATTGGTGTTGAACATAATAAAATTTTGAATACCCTGATCCTAATAAACTCAATCCACTTAACTCAACAAAAAAACCAAAAACCCAAATAACAACAAAAAATTAACTCAAATAACAACTATAATAACAAAATAAGCCCAAATAATAATAACTGGTGATAGTTTGATATGCAATGGTTTCTTATTTCAATTCACAGCTTTACTTGTTCACTGTGTGAGTTTGTGCTTTGATTTGTGGTTTATTTATTTGGTTGTTTGTGGTTTTGTCACTTTGTGGCTTATGACTTTGTAATTAATATTAAAAACTGAAATAATAGTGTTTAATTAATAATTTAATTAATCATATAACTTAATTAAATTAAATTCTTTTTGTTTATTTATCCGCACATCACGTGTTGAATGCCTTATAGTTTATTTTTTATTTTTTTGCTAATACTATGGAGAAATTTCTGATAAAGAAATCACTTATACCGAAAGATTCATCTTCTACCCAAGATAAACATGATGATTATAATAGCAGACCAAATTCTTCTATAGCAAATTCATGTATTATTATTATTAAATTTTTTTGGTAGTGTTATATTCAAGTTTTGTAGGATACTTTGAAAAAAGTTCCTAAAACCGCTACTTTGTATATATATATATATATATATATATGGTTGACATGTGAGTACGTAGACCACAATAGCCTAGCTAGCCAGTAAGAAAGTCAGACCAAGAAATCTTAGCTCTTCCACTGAAATGCATTCAAGCAAACCTTAGTCCTCTCACAATTCTAGACTTGAAAAACCCCACAAGGCTTAGAACCATAATTTTGTCCCAACCTCCTAGTTTTCATCAATTTTTAGTCTTGTCCAAAATGGCAAAGGAAAAGGAAGTGTCAGGGAAACTGGAATGGAGGGTCAATGAACCTGATGGGACATCGAGGGTGTTAGTCCCAGAATCTGAGCTAGGACACAAAGCTTGGTTATTGTGGTTAAAGGGTCTATTTTATAGACCAATTTCGAAAATTTGGAGGTTCTTAGATAAGTCTTGGAATTTAGGAGTTGCTGAACCTCAAAAGGTCATCCATGGTGCCAAAGTTGGATTGGCCCTTTTGATTGTGTCAATTTTTTACTATGATCAGTCTTTGTATGATGGTGTTGGAGGGTATGCTACGTGGGCAATTATGACTGTTGTTGTAGTTTTTGAATCGAATGTGGGTTAGTACTCAAAATACTTTCAATTTCTATGATTTTCTTTAATGTCTTTTATAATCACAACATCTAAATTCTATTTACATAAACAACATTATGGCACAGGTGCTACACTAAGCAAATGCATCAATAGAGCAACAGGGACTTTTCTTGCTGGATCTCTTGCTTTAGGTGTTCAGTGGATTGCATGCAAATCAGGAGAAACTTTTAAACCCATAATTATTGGAATTTCAGTTTTCATTCTAGGTGGGTATTTTATTTGAAAAGTTTTTGCCTCATATACTACTTCCCAAAATAGTAACACACTGTAGAAAACTTAAATCTAATGACAATATGGAAAATATAAAAGAGAGATAGAGAGGAAGTGAATGGAGGCTAGGGTCTTTCAAGTGGTTCGGCTATGTGAGCCTACGTCAATAAGATGTAGCCAATGGGCTATATCTTTATTATATTATCTCTTGTATGATATTTTGAATGATTACAATATGTTGTGAAGGTATCCTATTTATACATAGGATTACTAACATGACTCTCCTATCTAACCTATGTGGGATTCCTTAACATTCCCCCTCAAACTCAAGGTGTAATTTTTAATGTAGCCTTTGAGTTTGGTAACAATAGAATAGCTCAAATATCTTGGCTCAACTCGGCTTGGCTCATATCTCGGCTCGAATCTTTTTTGATTTTTTTTTTTAACCCACTATACAAAACAAACAGCACGGGTCACGGATCTGGTTCGGGCACGGGTCGGGTAGGGATGACGTGGCTCCACTCGATGATCGACACGTGGCAGGAAGAAGCTAGAGGCGCGTGTGGCGCATGCTGAGACTGGGGCGAGTGGATCGGACGGCATGAAATTCCAGTGGCGCGTGATACATCGGATCGGCTTGATTTTTGCTCCATTCAACAAATCGGCCTCTTATCTTTCGATTTATGGTGTCCATTTGGTGAATAGGTGACGGGAGATTGTAGATCAGAGATACGGTGGTTCTGGCGGCGTTGGAGGCGGGTGAGGGATTTCTGAAGTTGTGGGAGGCGCGTGTGGTGGTCGAATTTGAACAGACAACCGTGGTTTTGCTTATCTCTGGTTTGTCTACTGATTTGTACAAACAGATTTTCAGATGGTGAGGGGCCTTTTTGGATGGGATTTTTTTTTTTTTTTAGAAATGTGGAAGCGGAAGGATCGAGTTGCTCGTTAGAGCTCTAAGGGTTCTGATACCATGTAGAAAACCTAAATCTAATGACAATATGGAAAATATAAAAGAGAGATAGAGAGGAAGAGAATGGAGGCTAGGGTTTTTCAAGTGGTTCGGCTATGTGAGCCTACGTCCATAGGATGTAGCCAATGGGCTACATCTTTATTATATTATCTCTTGTATGATATTTTGGATGATTACAATATGTTGTGAAAGTGTCCTATTTATACATAGGACTACTAACATGACTCTCCTATCTAACCTATGTGGGATTCCTTAACACACACATGTATATATCACTTGTCCTATTTGCAGCTTCAGCAGCAACTTTCTCTCGATTTATTCCATCTGTGAAAACCCGATTCGACTATGGTGCCATGATCTTCATCCTCACCTTCAGCATGGTTGCAGTTTCTGGCTATCGAAAGCCAGTAGACAAATTGTTTGCCTTCGCATCCCAAAGATTCTCAACAATTGCCGTTGGGATTTCTTTGTGCATCATCATAAGCATGCTCTTCTGTCCCATTTGGGCTGGCAGTGAGCTTCACAATTTGATTGTTCGTAACCTGGAAAAGCTTGCTGACTCCCTGGAAGGTATGCATGAACAAAGATCATAGATTGAACACTCAATATATATATATATATATATATGTATATTGAAGCCTAAATTTTCCATATATACATAATTTATTGAAAATTTATGAGGAATTTTCTTTGTCAACTTGAATTCAGGAAGTGTAGCTGAGTACTTCAAAGATGATAAAACTGTGCTTGGCAATGAGGAAGATCCTAGTATAAGAATTGAAGGCTACAAATGTGTGCTCAATTCTAAGGCAACTGAAGATGTCATGGTAGGCTGCTAACTATCCTAGTGGGTCAATTTGATAGCAATAAAGATAACTTTGTTAGAATAATAGTTAAATAATTAATTTCACATTTTCCTAATACCTAATGCTTTTGGGATAATCAGTAATTTATTTTAGTATCAGAACAAATAGTCCTACATTTGAACCCTTGTCTCCATTCTTCCTCCTCATAACATTTCTTTTTCAACTTGTATAGGCCAATTTTGCTAGATGGGAACCTGCACATGGCCTATTCAACTTCCGACATCCATGGAAACAGTACCTCATGATTGGGGCATCAATGCGTAACTGTGCTTATTGCATTGAGGCTCTCAACAGTTGTGTAAACTCAGAAATTCAGGTAAATTAATCCATTAAATTCTTTGAAGTTATATCATTACTTTGTGTACTTAATTTTCTTGTAATATTAATTCCAATATATTAATTTGCTTGGCCACAGGCACCAGACTATCTAAAGAAACATTTCAGTAATGCATGCATGATATTGAGCTCCAATTCTTCAGAGGTCCTGAGAGAATTAGCCTATACAATGAAAACTATGACTAAGTCATCCAAGATAGATTTCTTGGTTGAAGAGATTAACTTGGCTGTACTAGAACTTCAAGATTCATTGAAGTCTGTTCCTAATTCTCCCATTGAACCCACCGTGACAACACTGAAAGCTCCCAATCCCAATGATGCCAACAGAGAACCTATCACAAAAACCGTCATACCATCTATCATGGACATTTCTCCATTGGCCTGTTTTGTATATTTGTTGATTGAGGTTGTAGCAAGAATTGAAGGAATTATCGAAGCAGTCGACCAGTTGGCAAGCCTTGCAGAATTCAAGCTTGCTATGGTCGAAAAGTCCAAACAAAAGAAACCCACTAACAAGCCCAACTCAGATATCCAAGATCATGAAACCATGAAAGCCCTACAAAAGGTCTGAGTCCTCATGATTTACTAAAATTCTATAGATAAGTATAAGTCTTATAGTTCAGTAGCATTGTCCTGTGAATATGTGAATCTATGCTTAAGTAAATATCTTTGTTTTTCCCCCACCTATTGTAAGAAAGAGATTTTTTTATATTTTTTTGTTGTTTGTAAAAGCCAGACAATCTGATTCTGTAGATTAAGGAAGATTGTATACGTCTGGCCTTGGAACATCACTAGGCTAGAGTTTTATTTAAACAGAACTTTACATCTTTATCATTTTATCATGCATAAAAAGTTCAAAATGGTCATACTCCCCAAGTATTTATTATATATAAATAATTAGTGGGCTGCTTTAAGTAATCACCATTGCTTGCTTGCTTTAGGTAATTGCACGACACTGGTAATGCACCATATAAGTTCAGTTTTATGCTTGGAACCAACTCAGGTTATGCGTTCCACATCATGCCACCTTTTCTGTTGGGTAAGATAAAGTTATCACCACAATTTTCCCAAACTCCCTGTTAGATTACAACTTGCCATCCTCTTTTCTTTTAGTTTATTTGTATATGTACAATTTTTTAACATGTGAAAAAGTACAACTTTAATCATCTTTCAACAAAAAAACAATCAACCATCAGTAAAAAACCTACATCCTGAAAAACACTATGTTACAAATTCCTGCAACCTTTTGCAGTACATGTCACACGAGTACTTGGCTGGTGAACTTAGATTTTAACTAAGGTTCCGTTTGTTTTTTAGTATAATGCTTTATGTTTTTAAAAAAATATCTTCAGTATTAATTTTCTATTGTTTAGCATAACTGAAAATGTTAGTCAACGGAAATATTTTATATATATGTCTTTGAAAAGAATATTAGTAAATATATTTGTCATTTTAATGCAAGTGTTAACCAAATGTTTCGTCAATGGAAATATTAGTAAATAACTGAAAATGTTAGTCAATGGAAATATTTTATATAAATGCAAGTGAAAAGAATATTAGTAAATATATTTGTCATTTTAATTTTATAAATAAATAAAAATAATTGGTGACGCACATGTTTCGTCACCAAATGTTTTATATGTTAACAAAATATTTCGTCAATACATTTTTATTTTTAATTTTTATATTTTTATTAAGCTATGGGGTGACGATAGTATTTTGTCACCTAAAGTCACTTAAAGATTTATGTGGTGACAAAATATGTCGTCACCAATTATTTTTATTTATTTATTTTCTAATAAAGCTATTTGGTGACAAACAGATTTTTCGTAACCTATTGAATTCGTCACCTAAAACTTTATTTGTTGACACAGTATTCTGTCACAAAATATTTTCACTTTTGTTTTTATTTTTTTTATTAAGCTAGTTGGTGAAGACTGACGAAACTAGTTTGTCATCCTAATGTATACATATTTAATGATGAAACAATTTGTCACCAAATGATTTTATTTTTTATATATGTTATTTAAAATCCAATTTATGCATTTTTCAACAAATTAAACCTAAAGCTCCGTTTGTTTTTTAGCATAATGCTTTATGCTTTTAGGAAAATATCTCCAAGTATTAATTTTCTAGTGTTTAGCGGCTTTAGCCTAACAGAAAATATTTAGTCAACGATTTTATATATTTTTTATAAGTCTATATTCGGCCATTTATTAGTCAAACAGGAAATATTATATATATATATATATATATATATATATATATATCGTGGATTTATTAGTCAACGGAAATGTTTTATATATATGTCTTTGAAAAGAGTATTAAGAAATATATCCGCCCATTTAATGTAAGTATTGACCAAAGTACAATGTATGGTTTGAGGTGTTTTTATATATATAACTCTAAATATATTTGTTTCCATTTAATGCAACTGTTAACCAAATATAATGCATGGTTCATGGTGCTTGGATATATTCTTTTCAATATAAAAAAAATGCTTGATCAAGAATTTTAAGGAGACTTGAACTCTTTGAGAAGTGTAACATAGATTGGAATTGCAAATGGATGTAATGGCAGTGCATAAGAATTCCATGAGCCGAATTTACCCAATGATCATTTTGTTAAGGAATATGGATGTTATCGACATACATAAAAAATAAAAATATATAAAAAAGTCTCATTCCAAGTGTGGTTGGAAAGTGAGCGAGAGAGACTATTGAGTGGCTCAATGAGTAAAAAATTAAAAATATTGAGTACTTAGCAAAAAAAAAAAAAAAAAAAAAAAAAAAAAAAAAAAAAAAAAAAAAAAAAAAAAAAAAAAGAGTAAAAAATATAGAGTTATTTCTTGAGAATGCTATTGGTTTAGTTATAAAGAACTATAGTCTATTTTGGTATCCTAGTGTGATTCCCTCAGCAATTGTAGAATTGTTCCAAGCTTGACAAATGTCGTCGCCCCTGTTTCAAGCATCATATCAATCAGAAGACTCTTTAGATGCTAATTCGGATTGTTGTTTCATGGATCCTGCCAACTGATCTGTTTAGTTGGTTTTATTTTTTTTGTTCTATTTCTGTGGTTCTTTCTGTACTGTACTTGTTTTTCTGTGTTTCTCTGTAATTGCTGGACTCGTAATATTGTTATCATGTTGTCAATCCTTGTAAATTTCAATTAATAAAAATAAATTATGTAAAAAAAAAAAAAAAAAAACTAAATCAAAGCAAAGAGTTTTTGTAAAATCATGTTATTGGCAGTGATATTATTGTGAAGTAGTTTTGTATTGTCTCCGGCCATTGTATTTTTATTTTCCTATTTGATTATAGTGAACTGATTGAAGTTCGGCTTGTGGACATAGGCAAATATGTTAAACAACGTAAATTCCTTGTGTGTCTTATGTAATTTTTTTTTTTTTTTTTTTTTTTTTTAACACTAAAATGGCGAAAAATAGTTTACACTTTTAAGTGGTTTTTGGGAATTGCCATGGTTTCAACAAAAGTGGTCAATTTCGTACCATTTCGGCCAAGACACTCGAAATATTTTGTTCCAATACTCCACCCGGTACAAGAAACACCACCGAAACGTACCTGCTAATATTTCGGGGTGTTTCGACCGTTTCAAGGTGTTTCGAGTAATGAACAAATTTTTTTTTTTTTAGAAGAAAGTTTTATGTTAATGTGTTTTAACTTTTAAGTGACTTTTAACTATATTCATGTAAAGAAAATGAATTTTTCTCACTTAAATTCAATAATTAATATATAGCGGTAAACCCAAAATGGCACACTGATATTAGCTGATACCAAAATATTTCATTCCCCTGATCGAACCAAAATAGCCTCCGATACAATATTTACCACTTTGGTTTCAACCCAAACACTTTTACCCCTTTCAAGTTTCAACTCATATTGTTAGCCTCAAGGTTTTAATAATTATTAATTGGCTAATTAATCCAAGGACATTCATGTAGTTTTGATGATAACCATGATTTTAAGTTGTTCATTAATGATATTTTCATATGAACTAATGATTTATGTTTTAAAGCTTAATTTTGACTATTGATTTAATTGGACCAAGATGGCCAATTCAAACATCAAGCAAATACAAAGTTGATAAGTTGCAAACACATTGAAGATCAAAGTCATCAAGACTCAAGACAAAGAAATCAAGCTCAAAGACAATGATCCGAGACATATGAGAAGTAAGAGTTAGGTTTTGTAAAGTTTATTAAGATTTGATCTTTAAGGCTCAACTTTAAAACAACTTCAATTGAAAAATCTCTTAAAGTTTTCAAAGACAAACTTGATTGGTTGAAATTCAAATATAAGACAACCATATCAATTGAAAAATCTCTTAAAGTTTTCAAAGACAACTTGATTGGTTGAAATTCAAATATAAGACAACCATATCAATTGAAAAATCTCTTAAAGTTTTCAAAGACAACTTGATTGGTTGAAATTCAAATATAAGACAACCATATCAATTGAAAAATCTTTTAAGTTTTCAAAGACAACTTGATTGGTTGAAATTCAAATATAAGACAACCATATCAATTGAAAAATCTCTTAAAGTTTTCAAAGACAAACTTGATTGGTTGAAATTCAAATATAAGACAACCATATCAATTGAAAAATCTCTTAAAGTCTTCAAAGACAAATTTGATTAGTTGAAATTCAAATATAAGACAACCATATCAATTGAAAAATCTCTTAAAGTCTTCAAAGACAACTTGATTGGTTGAAATTCAAATATAAGACAACAATATCAATTGAAAAATCTCTTAAAGTCTTCAAAGACAAACTTGATTGATTGAAATTCACATGCAAGACAACCATATCAATTATGGTTGAAAAATCTTAAGAAGAAAAGTTTTCAAAGAAAACAACTTGATTGAAATTCACATGCAAGACAACCATATCAATTATGGTTGAAAAATCTTAAGAAGAAAAGTTTTCAAAGAAAACAACTTGATTGAAATTCACATGCAAGACAACCATATCAATTATGGTTGAAAAATCTTAAGAAGAAAAGTTTTCAAAGAAACAAATTGATTGATTGAAAATCAAGAAGAATGCAAGACAACATGATGGCTATAAATACTACCCTTTCTTCATTTCTAAATATCAAGCATACAAGAGAAATCAAAGATAGAAAAGATAACATCTTATACATCAATCCATCCTTCTCAAGCTTATATTTTCATATCATTCAAAATCCTTGATTGAAAATTTCTCTAAACACTTTTTGAGCCATATTGATCAAATCTTTGATATACTATTAGAGTGAGCATATTGTGTACAAATACTCTTTGAGAGAGCCTTATCTTGTACAACAAATACTTTGTTGAAACCATTGAGTGTTTTTGTTAGGGTTTTGGTATAAATCCTAAGTAGTGAAAATGATTTTTCACTGGGTGGTTACTCTTCACCTTGTAAGGAAGATTTGTGGGTCTTGGTATAAATCCTAAGAGTGAAAAGGATTTTTCACTCGTGGTTACTCTTCACCGTGTAAAGAAGATTTGTAACGGTTTTGATCTTCACCCGAAAGAAGATTGTCAAATTAGTGAATTTGGGAATCCTCGAGAAGTGATCTTGAGGCGGGGACGTAGGCGGGGAAGCCGAACCTCGATAACAATCACTGTGTTTGATTTTCTCTATCTCTATCTCTTACTTATTCAATTGCTTATATATGCTTGTGTTTGATTTTCTATCATATCTTATTGCAATTGAATTGTGTTCTTAAATTTGTTTAAATGCTAATTGAAAATAGTTTTTAATTCCGCATTTAAATCGAAAAAGTTTGCCTCAACCTAAATCACCCCCTCTTAGGTTGATATTGGGGTAACACATATCATTACTACCATCTCCACTACAATCGCCAATGACCATCGCCACCCACCTACCATTGATTGCTCACCAGCAATTGATTGTCGACCATTGTTGCCACCAATCACTGACCACCAGTTGCCACTTAGTCTGCCTAGTACCGCCCAGCCATCGCCACCTACCCAACTGCCACAACCATCACAACCACTAACCGTCGACATTTCCTCAACATAACCGCCACTACTGATCATTGACCTTTACCATTGACCACCATCCATGTACTGTCAACGAACACTTGCCACTGCTGCCACCACCAACACCACTTTCCTCCCCAAATCTCCACTTTCATTGGGAATTTTCAGTGCAACCAAATAATAGAAAATTATTTTTCATGTTGCGACTAAACCATAGAAAAAATAAATAAATAAAAATTACTAAAATATTTTGTATTGGAAAACAAATTACATCCAAACAAACAGAGCTGGATTTCTAATAACTAGTTCTATGCTTCCCAGTATACCTTTAGAGCAACTCCAGCAGTGGTCTCTATTTCATCTCTATATGTGCACTATTCAGCAATTATCTATTTATTTTTTCAGACAAACTCTCTAGCAGCACTCTCTATTCACTCTCTATTCTATTTAAATATATTTTTTTATTCTTTTATCTCATTTAAATATTATATTTTTTATTCATTTTTTATTATTATTTACCGCCAACAATTACCTGTATAACCAACAGCTATAATCCAAATCCTTCCCACCCATCGCCGCCACCACCACCACTACCGTGAATCAACCCAGAGCAACCAAAACCCACCGCGACCACCACCGTGAATCAACTGTCAACCACCACAAACCCAACAAAAACCACCACAAAATCAATTTTTCAGCAACCAAACATAGTCAAATTCCAAAGTTCCAAACCTAAAGAATTAAAAAGAAAAAAAAACCCAGATCTCGCCTCCGCCTCCACATGTGGCCTCCACCCATGGCTCCATGAACAAGTCCTCGAGTTGGTGAGCTTCGGAAAAGACCCAAACCCAGCGCAAACCCACTACCCCAGGTCGATCTCGGCAATGCAAACCCACCACCCCAGGCCGATCTCGGCAACGCAAGCCCAAGCCACTGAATCAACCACCACGCCAAGATCGGCAAGCCCAAACCACCACGCCCAAGCCACCAAATCAACCACCATGCCGAGATCGGCAAGCCCAAACCACCACGCCCAAGCCACCAAATCAACCACTAGAAAACCCAAAGAGAAGAGAGAGCACAAAGAGAAGAAAGGAAAAGAGAAGGAAGAGAGAGAAGAGAGAGAGAGAGAGAGAGAGAGAGAGAAAATCGTTGCAAATGAGAAGAAAGGAAAAAAATAGAAGTAATATACTCGGGTACGGGTGACGGAAAGAAATTGTTTTTTTAATGGATACAAAGTGTACAGTAGCTTTTCAAAAATGAAAAGCTACTATACACTTTATATCCGAAATTGGAATTTAAAGAGCAGTTTAGAAGATTGCTGGAGCAATTATCTCTATTTTACTGTCTATTTGTAGAGATAGAGAGTGGATTTAGGAGACTGCTGGAGTTGTTTTTAGCCATCTCCCATAATTTTTTTTTTTTTAATATATAAAAAACGTTGTACCCAATACACAATACACTTGTTTCAGCAGAATTTAAGATAAATAATTGGTAGGCAACCTTACCTTTGATTTTGGAGAGTTTATGGAATTAAAAATGTTTTTTTTTTTTTAAAGAAAGAAAGAGAGGAACCGTATTGGACACCTTCCATACTTGGAAATTAACAAGTGATGCCCTTGACAGATAATTACATATGCAAAATTAAAATTAAAATTAAAAGAGTTCGTAACAACCTATAAAAGACCACCCATCGCCACTACTTTCATTTAATCCGCAATGAGAGTATAGTTCTTATATCATTTCATGCACAGCACAATACTAGAAAGCATTCAACAACTAACAAATTTAGGGGGAAAGGGGAGAAGAGAGCACATCAGAAGTTCACTTATCAATGTCAACAAATGCTTATTAACACTGACCATAAATAATTTATAATTCAGCTTCACACGCATCACAGGTCACAGGACAATCAGTTGGTTAGAAGCCTCGTCGTCAGCTACTTCCTCGTGAGGGCCTGCCCAACCCAGGTTCACAGCCAAGTCCTCCACTGCCACCTTGATCACATCTGTTCGAACACCAATATCAGTTGCATACCTGCTCATACAGTACATCCCAGCTGTTACCGTAGCCACACCAACAGGACTTGGCATCAGCAAATTCAGAGGAGAAGAGAGAATAGCAGCTAATGGGGCACCAATGACGGAAGAAGCTTGACCACTTCTTCCAACCCCCTGTTTGTCTACTATCAGAAGACCAGTTTTGCAATACAGTGTAAAGTCCTCACAATTGTTTTGAAACACGTCATAATTGCCAAATCCATTTTGAAGGAGATACATTGCTCGGTGGATAACTGTTTCTGGTGGGTCAGATGTTGCTGTGGTGCACGTGCCACCCCGTACTCTAGAAAGGAACACTGATGGAGTAACCCCATATTCGAAACAGTACAGAGATCCTTTTCCAAGGAAACAATCCAGGCAAGAGAGAACTACACCACTATTGGGTTGCCTAAATCCACAGTCGGGAAAGGTAGAACAGGGTGACGGGAGGCCCAATGTTGAATTGTATAAGTCAATTTCAGAAGATGTCCCAGTGCTTGAATTCAGGTTTCTCTCAGGTCTAAAGTGGACCACCTTACTTCCCCCAACAAAGATACCTGCAAGGCATGAATTCAATACAGCTCATGATCAAGCTTGATCTAACCACAAAAGGAGTGAAGTAAAAAGCCAATGACATTCTTGTCAGCTGTTTGTAGCTTGCTGAGGTACAGTTGTATTCATTAACAGAATAAAACATGATCACATTAGTAAATTGCTGCTACTAAGTTGTCATGCAGTACAGGTTTATGAGACATGAAGGAGGAGCACAGAATGTACTCATTTAGATCTGATGCGAAATTTGGGGAAATATACATTGAAACTAACACAAAGAAAATTTGAAGGATATCAAACACATTTTATGCTTGTACATCTGCTAGAATGCCATACACAGGTCACCAAGATCCAAGATATTAAAGCCTTAGCCATGCAAAGCTGATCAATATTTCAAGCGACATAGAGCCTAATGGTTTTACTCTAAATTCATACCATTGGGCCCAGTACAAGCCATAAAAGGCAGATTCATTTAAAAGCAACTAATGAATGATGAAGCACAAGCCATAAACGGGTGGCTTGTCTGATCTGCATTACACTATTAATTATGTGGAGGTAATCTAAACTAGCATTACACTATGCATTATGGGGCAAACAGAATTAAGAAGATTGAACTAGATAATGCTCGTGAATATCTAGATAGTGCCGTTCCAGCAATTTCTTGAGTCTAAAGATATTATACATCAAACATCTTGTGTTCGTACTCCTCAACAAAATGGCATTGCTGAACGGAAAAATGGGCCCATTCTAGCTATTACTTGTGCTCTCATGCTCCAAATGAATGTCCCTAAGCTTTTTTGGGCAGATGCAGTTCTTACTACCGCATATCTTTTGAATAAGATGCCCTCTCGTATTCTCAAAGGTAAGTCTCCTTTTGAGATGTTCTTTCCTGGCAAAAATCCCTTCTCTGTTCCCACAAGAGTCTTTGGTTGTGTTTCTTTTGTTCATAATCACAGTACAAATCGTGACAAACTTGATCCTCGTGCTCATAAGTGCATCTTTCTCGGTTATTCTCGTACTCAGAAAGGATATCGATACTACAGCCCTTCCTTACGCAAACACTTTGTCAGTGCTGAATGTGACATTCTTTGAGAATATCCCATATTATTCTCCTAAGGGAAGACAGTTACAGGAATCTTATGTTATCTACCCCTATTATCCCTACACATGTTCCCATTGCTCCTCCAACTTCACCTATTTCCATTATTCCTCTTGTTCCTCCTATCTCTCAGGTTTATGTTCGTCGGTGAAATCAAGATGTCCCTCTCGTTCTACCACCACCACTAGTAAAGTTCTCTCTACCACTTCCCCCATCCACCTCGATGTCTGAAGATTCGCCTTCTCCTCAGTCTACCTCGGATCTTGATCTTTCTATTGCCATTCGTAAGGGTAAGCGCACTTGCACTGAGCATCCTATCTCTAATTATGTTTCCTTTGATCATCTGTCTCCTTCTTTTAAAGCATTTTCTTTATCATTATCATCACTTGTTGTTCTTAAGTCCTATAGGGAAGCCCTTTCTCACCCTGGTTGGCATAAGGCAATGGAAGAGGAAATGTATGCTTTAGAATTGAATCATACTTGGGATCTATTCCCAAACCTGCAGGAACTTCTATTGTTGGTTGTCATTGGATTTTTACCATTAAACAGAATCCTGATAGTACTGTTGATCGCTTGAAGGCTCGTCTTGTGGCCAAGGGCTTCACTCAGACATATGGCCTTGATTACACCGAGATTTTTTCTCTAGTTGCCAAGTTGAATTCTATCCGTATTATTATCTCTCTGGCTGCTAATCTTGATTGGTCACTTCACCAACTCGATGTCAAAAATGCATTTATGCATGGTGATCTTACTGAAACTGTTTATATGACTCAACCACTTGGGTTTGAGTCCAAGGGGGAGTGTGTGTGTCATCTCAAGAAATCTATCTATGGCCTCAAACAATCTCCACATGCTTGATTTGACAAATTTAGTAAGGCAGTGGTTTCTCATGGTATGACTCGCAGCCAAGCAGATCATTCTGTCTTCTTTAAGAAGACAAGAACTGTTATTTTGATATTAGTTGTTTATGTGGATGATATTGTCATCACTGGGAGTGACAAGTAAGGCATCTAGATCTTGATCAATCATCTCAGCTCTAGTTTTCTCACTAAAAACTTGGGTAAGCTTAGTTATTTTCTTGGTATTGAGGTTTCCAGATTAAAAGCAGGCATAAGCTTATCCTAGAAAAAATATACCCTTGATATTCTGCAAGACACAGGTTATCTTGGCTCCAAACCTGTTGCTACACCCATGGAACCCAATTTGAAATTAATACCAGACGAGGGTGACTTTGTTGATGATCCAGACACCTATCGTAGACTTGTTGGTAAACTTATTTATCTAACCATTACTCGGCCTGATATTTCTTATGCAGTTAGCATTGTGAGTCAATTTATGACCAATCCTCGAGTTCCTCACATGAATGCAGTCATACATATCCTAAAGTATCTAAAAAATGCTCCAGGTTTGGTCTCTTTTATCGATCATCTGGTCATCTCCGCATTGAAGGTTATACTGATGTTGACTACACAGGGTCACCTTCAGATCGAAAATCTACCACTGGTTATTGCACTTTCATAGGTGGTAATCTTGTCACTTGGAGAAGTAAGAAGCAGTCAGTTGTGACTCGCTCTAGTGCTGAAGCAGAGTACCGTGCCATGGCTCATACCACTTATGAGTTAACTTGGTTGAGAACTGTTCTTCAAGAATTTGGACTCTTAACACAAGGTCCGACACCTCTTTGCTGTGACAATCAGGCAGCCATTCATATTGCTAGTAAATCCAGTCTTTCATGAAAGAACCAAGCATATCGAAGTTGATTGTCACTTTGTTCGTTCTAAAGTGAAATCAAAAGACATCATCACACCGTTTGTACCTTCTGGAAGTCAACTAGCAGACATCTTCACTAAAGCTCTTCCCAAGAATGCCATTGACTTTATTTGTAGCAAGCTGGGAGTCATTGATATCTACTCTCCAGCTTGAGGGGGAGTGTTGTTAGTATTTATGTATAGTATAGCTTAATTATAGGAGTGAATCGTGTAATTAGCTATGATTAATTGTTTCCTTATTTAGACCCATTGTACATCTATATAATATACTTCCTAGAGAGAAGAATAACACACAGAAAATATTCCGCAAATAATTCTACAATAACCATCCCAAACCTTTAACAAGGAAGCTCTAGAGCTTCAATTACACATTTAGGCAGGACAATCTGAATCCCTCATATGACCAACTTCTTGTTTCCATAGAAAAAGAACTTACAATAGTGCTATCTTGATAATGTATATAGCTTTCCTAAATAATACTTATCAGTCAGATTGGATAGCAAGAAATCTGAATACAATGGATCATCTAATCTTATTAACCTTCTTTTTTTTTTTACCAAAAAAAATAACCTTGGCTCAAATAAGCAAATTAGCCAAATAAGATCCAGTTGATTAGAGATATGTTTCCTCAGTTCCCAAAAAAAATCTATAAATCGTTAATATTCCTTTCTTTACTTATCCTACATTCTCACAAAGGAGCATTACCAGAATATGTACCTATGAATAATCCTGGTACTTCTACTCCTACATTCTCACAAAGGAGCATTACCAGAATATGTACCTATGAATAATCCTGGTACTTCTACTCAGAATATGGCACGACACGCCAATGCAAAAGTCAATTGAAGAATTCCATCCGAATATGTGATAATAATTTGCAGCATCAAAAGAATCTGAAAAATTGGTATGTAAAAATAACTTTTTGCCTTCCTTGAAAAGTCAATGGATGCAATAATCAAGCAGTCTAGAAATGCACAAGCATATACTTGCAAGCAAAGTAAATCCACATCCAAAATCCAAAACACACAAAACTGTAGTCAAGTTTTGGATATCATGATAAATGGCAGAAAGAGACATTCACAGAGCATTCAAATTTGATGGGACCCATCAAACAGTTAAGTAAAAAAAACGATTCAGCTCTTGCAAAATATGATCTTGAACAACATTGAACAAACAAAAAAAAAATGAAAACAAAGAAAATATTCTGACAGTTAGCACAAACAAAAGGCAAAAAAACAAAACAAAATTGCATGATGAACCCACATTTCATAATTCATGGAGGAAATAAAAAAACCCCGAAAGTAAATTAAGACTAACAAAAGGGAAACATAAAAAGAAAAAACAAACCCAGTATCAAGAATTAGAAAAGGAACCCACATCACAAAATTTGGCAAGCATTTTGATAATTGACATAGTAGTCATAAATAAATAAATAAAAAGACAGAAACAGAGAGAGAAATACCATGGTGTGAATAGGTGAAGACAGCTCTGTAAGTGTAGATGTGGTCTCCAGGCTTGATCTCACTTCTCTCAACTCTGTTGGTAAGCAGACCCATCTCTCTCTTTCACTCTCTCTCTCACTCTCTCTGCTTCCGCTATGCCCTTTTAACTAATCTCTAAAATGTGCTAAAATCCACCGCTTTTACACATACATTTGCTAAAGCAATGGCACTGCAAAACCAAATATAAAACACAATTAATAAAACAGAACATACGGTTGCGGCAAGAAATGATTGGCTGAACAAAGAAGCAGTCCAACAACCTTTACCAATGCTATACCTGTACATACAATACATGTCGTCATATTAATAAATTTTTGTTTTTGGAAATTTCCCAAAAGCTTCTCATCATTGACGGTGATAATGACGATCCCGCATTCTTTCTTTACCTTTTTCCTCTGATATTGACTTTGTGGCTTTGGTCATTCAATTTATTAAGGTTTTTAATTATGGTGATTAATCTTAGAGTAAAGAAAAGGGTGGTTGAATCTCCAAGGCAATATTAATGTGAGGGGCAAAGGCAAACGACGCCGTTTCCAAGGGGGAAGGAATTTAATGCGCCTAGGATTCCTTCCCATGTTTCCAAGTTATGCCTTATCTCACGCTGCTTTCCTTTTTTTGTTTTTAATCAAATTTTTAACGGATTCCATGTAACGGGAATGAATTCTGTGGACCACTATATATATGTCTCTCATTAAAAGGTGATGGATTTGGACCCCATTGAGTAGGAGGAGTACCAGGAGACTATTTATCATCATCCTTAAATGTTTGCGTTCAAGATATATAAATATATAATTAGCCAAATATATATATATATCAACTGATGTAATTTTTTTCACATAAGTGTAATCTTATAACTGCTTGAGAGCTTTGAATTCTATCAAGTAATACATTTGAGGTTTTACCAATTGTCTTACCCATGTAACTTCTTATCTAATGATGGTTACAAGACTTTTTTTTTTAAGGTATTCATTAAAAAATTTGAATATATCGGCATCATACCAAAAAATAAGGCTTAAATGTACTGTTGGTCCCTAAAGTTCACTCATTGAGCGCTATTAGTCCCTGAAGTTTGAAATGAGTGCTATTGGTCCCTGAAGTTTAAAAACTAAGTGTTATTGGTCCTTCCATCCAATTTTGTTAATTTCTTGCCTATATGGCTAACGGAGAAATGCTATATCATATTTTAAAATGACGTGTCAACTTATCTTTTTAATTAAATTTTACACATAAGCCAAATATCCTATTGGGCTGACCCGTGATCGGACCCATATTTGATAAAATACCCGACCACTGTACTAGATTCACTTTCTCCAAATCGAAACATTCACCTCCGTTCCTCCATTTCTGACGTGACCATCACACCTCCGGCCAACCATTAGCTCACAGCTCTGCCCTATATCTCCTTGGTATTTTTCTTTCTTTCCTTATACTGTATAGTCTTCATACCTCCTCTACCACCGGCGCAACCTCAGTTTTTGTAATCATTTTTGGTGGGTTAAGTTTCGTACTTGATTAGAAGCGCAGTTGAACCAGATGTCTCAAGTAGAGCCACCATGCCAAATGAGGCTGTTGACGCTTAACATGGAATATTCTTCGTCCTTGCTCTCGTGTTGTTCCGTGTCGTTGAAGTTGGGAACTATTGCTTCTCTTTTTAGACAACATTGTCTCTGTGTTTCACTAAAGGCAAAGTCCAAATCCAAGTAGATTTGAAACATATATAAAAGACCATAAATGAGACAAAATCTACAATCCAACGCAACCTCAGATAGTGAAACCCAATAAGACATTAGATCCAAATATCAGAAAATTCCTATGGCACTTTAAGAAGTAGAAATAAAATCAGAAATAAAAAATCAATCTTCCACACCCAAAGTCCAAAAAAGAAAGAAAAAATATAATAAAGCAAAGGAAGTTTGTAGATAAAAGGAGCAGAGTTCAATAAGTTTTTCAAGAACCAGATCAAAGAGAAAACCCAAAGAGTGAAAGAGAATAAGAAAAATAAACCCAGTACGATTTTTAATTTCCTTTTTTCGAGATGTCTCTTTAGCTTGAAGATTGAAGTAAATCACAGATCTGCAAACTATAGGTTGGCCGAAGGCGTCGTGAGTGGGTGACCGAAAAGACAGGAATGGAGGTGGTGTTTTTACTTGTTGATGGGAAAGTGAATCTGGTTACTAACCTTTTGTTGGTCAGGTATTTTTTCTGATATGGGTCTGGGTCAACCCAATAAGGTATTTTGCTTATGTGTAATTTTTTAACTAAAAAAATAAATTGACACGTCGTTTAAAGTATGACATATCATTTCTCCGTTAGCCATGTAGACAAGAAACTAACAGAATTAGATAGAGGGACTAATAACGCTCAATTTTTAAACTTCAGGGACCAATAGCGCTCATTTCAAACTTCGGGGACTAATAACGCTCAATGAGTAAACTTTAGGGACCAACAGTGCATTTAAGCCAAAAAATAAAGTATTCGATATGTGATATGTGACAAATAGACAAAAATAACTAAATTTAATTAAGCTATGATTTATGATTAATTAAATACACTAACCACTTAAGCTATTAATTAACCACTCACAAAGAGTATTTAAAGTAATAAGGCCTTACCTCGTAACACATAAACAATCATCAACAACACCAAATTATGAAAACATCAAATGCTGAAAACCAAAAAAATACACCTATCATTTACTAATTCTTTCATTGAGACATTTTGTCAAACAAATAAAGTGTAAGTGAAAATAACAATACAAATTTAAATTCAATCAAAGTCATTCCCATCAAATACTAATTATGACAATCAAAGAATCACCATGGGCATTATAGAAACAAATGAAAAACAAAGAAATCATCAGGGAGATACTAAGGGCAGAATTTCAATGTGTTAAAAATCTAAAAAATTTCTCATTAAAAAAAAAAAAAAAAAACATTTATCTCATTAAACATCAAGTGACCAATTATGCCCTATAAAACAAACTGTAATTTTTTCTCATAAAAATGAAAGAGTTAACAAATTAAAAGAAAATCGTGGGGTTTTTTCGAGATATTTTTGCTCTAATCTACCCTTTTCAAATCTCGTTAGAGCTGTGTTTGCTTCGAGGGAGAGTCGTAGAGGAAGAGGCTTTCACTCATAGAAAAAAGAGAGAGCAACGAGAAAAAAGTGAAGAAAACAAAGAAAAGGAGAGAGAGAGAGAGAGAGAGCAAAGAGCTTTGTACCAAAAAAAAAACAATTGAGTTGGTTAAGTTACAGTGTTTTCTACTTTTAGAAAAGCAGCGTAGCTCAAAACTATTTTGCCAAATGGATTAATAATCCAATTT
This sequence comes from Fagus sylvatica, assembly GCA_907173295.1. NCBI lineage: Eukaryota > Viridiplantae > Streptophyta > Magnoliopsida > Fagales > Fagaceae > Fagus > Fagus sylvatica. Next base: position 27,069,280 of record OU015769.1, on the reverse strand, counting down.
GAGTCTTTTGTAAGGTATATTAGAAATATTTTAGTTGAAATTGAGTTTTGGCTAAACTAATGTAGATGCTCAAAGGTAAGTAAATTTAAGGGGTTCTTTTTATCTGTTAATTTGAACAAAATTTGAGAGATGGCCTAAAGAAATGAGCTATTGATAATATGTTGTAGTTATTTGGACTATTTTTTTATTATTATTATTGTTGTTGTTATCTGATTTAATTTTTGTTGTTATTTGAATTTTTTATGCAACATAGAGATTAGAGAGGAGTTGTTGCCTACGGAATATTATAGAATTTTTCAGGAATACATTAATGTCGTACTCTCTCCTCTCGCATGAATAGTAAATTTTAACATAAATTTAATTAACGAGATCCACCATTCATGTGAGAAAATAGAGCACAATATTAATGTAATGAAAATATTATATAAATTCCTCGTGGCCTACACTGAATGCCCCCAATGTGTTATCATGCCTATCCTATGAAACCTAACATTAAATTTTTGTTTTGAACTTCAAGGTCAAGGATTTGATTCTCTTTGTTCTTTTACGAATCTCAAAAAATCAACAACTCATATTTGAACTCAATTTATTGTTGACTCAAGGGTTAAGGATTGGGGCCGGGGGCATGAATCAAAATCAAAGACCCCAACATACGCTCTCAGACTTTTGTACATCATCAGACAACTCTTATTTGACTTTTAGCTCACAGCTTCAATGTATAAAACCTTCGATCAAAAACTAAGATTTATAGGGGTATATGAAGGTGGATTCTAAGAAGAATTTTGACCAAAACAACAGTGGAGACTGCTGAAATTTATTGAGTATGCAATACTTCCATTTTGTAGTATAATTCTGGTCTTTCATTTTACAGAATTTACATTTCAACGCCTCGTCAGTTTGAACAAGCGTCTTAATCTACAATAAAGAATAAATAATCATCAATCTAAAAAAGCATAATAATAATATGATATGCTACCTTTTGATAACCTCTTCACAATTAATATTCCAAATCCAAATAGACGTTCCAATCATAGATTTTCACGTCAAAACTTGAATCTGCTTCTAGCAATTGCCTCAGTTCCTTGGCACGGTCAGCATCCTTGGCAATTAACAATGCAAAACCCCCACCACCAGCACCCACAAGCTTGTAGCCACTGCAGTAGGGGTCAGCAAATGAAAAGAGCCTGTCAACAAACTCATTGCTACAGTAAGGGTCAAGTTCCTGATGCAACCTCCAAGCCTCCAACATTATTTCCCCTAACTCATCAATGTCAAAGTTCATTAAAGCTTCCCTCCCAATCTTTGCCAGTTCAGCAAGACGCTTGATACTGGATATAAGAAGGTTATCTCGTCGAAGATATCTACTTACCACCTTTTGCAGAACTTGGTGTGCAAGTCGGACCTGCACAGCATTTACAGCATATAATCCAGTTATTAAAAATCTCAATATGGACACGATAAAAAGAAAGATGTTTCTTTGTAGAGCGTTATGACTTGGGCTTAGACAAGAAAAACAACATAAACGCTGAAATCTAAGACTCAAGCTTTTGTTTCTTTTGTTAATTAGCAAGTCAACTTTAAAATATTAGCAAATAACAAATTGGATGACTCAAAAAAAAAAAAAAAAAAGGATGAGGAAATGCATCTATTAATTCCCATTTCCCACTCAAGCACTAGAGGAGACAAATCACAGTTACGATCTTCGTCACTACGTTCTTTAAATTTTTGTTTATTTGATTAAAAGGAAAAGGTGAGGTATTAATGTAAACAAAATTGCCAAAAGCAATATGCTTAAATGCGCCATATTCAGGCTCCAATCAGGCAGATCAATTTAAGCACCCCCTATCACAGTCCTGGTTGCACTTGTTAGTTTGATGACCATTTGAGGGCCAATCCAACATCTAACAGCAGTGTGAAAAAAGACAAAACAAGAGCACTAGGCTGGTGGATTCATGACTCTCAAATGTTGGATGTCAACAATTTATAATCAATTGCATGAAGACAGTCAGCCTCGAAACACACTTAACCCAGCATACCGAAAGCACAACCCAAGTTCTAACATACAGTTTATATAAGAAAATATACCAGAAAGGCATATTGTGTGTGAATGAGATATAAATGGATAGAAACTTACTTGACCAGTAAATACCACAATCAAGCGTTGCTGCAACTCTAGAATCAATTGAGAAGAAGCTAGGAGGGGGATGACTTGAAGCCGCAATGGAATTCCAGGAAAACTAGCAGTGAATTTTATTCCAGGGTAGAGACCTCCAATTTGATCCTGCCAACCGCCTCCTGTTCCCATTAGCTGCTCTAACACCAAAACAAGTCTGGCAACATTTTCATTACTTTCATCTCCATCAGTTATCTGGAGAAGCCCTTTCACAACTGCAGCAGCCAAGATGCTAGAAGTCCCCAAGCCACTACCACGAGGGACATTGGCCCATGTCCTGATTTGCAAACCCATGGACACAAGAATGTTATCATGAATGATGCCAGTCACAAGCAATGCAGATTTGGCAAGCCGAAATGGATCATTGCTGTCAAATGGAGGTGCAATAGAGGTAAGATCTTCAACATGTAACTGGTTTCCAGCATCATCGCTAATCGATACTCCAGCTGTTTCTGTCGTCTGTATTATAGTGCCAATAGGAAGAGAACCTTCCAGACTTATTGCCATATTCAGAACACAACCAGCACGCTCTAAGCTCCATGGAGGAGTATCACTCCAACCCCCCACAAAATCTACACGAACAGGTAATTCAACCTTCACCGTTCTAGGGTGGAAAATTTGATCAACACAGTCATCAAACTTGTTCTGAAATGCTGAGGCAGATGTGTTGCTAGGTGACTCCAAGAGATGTTCTACAGACCACAAAGAAAGTTGTCTAAATCACTGGCCCTTAAAAAATCAAAGAGCATATCATAAGAGCTCAAACAGAATAGTAAAATTATTAATATACCAAGTATCCTGATAGATCCAAAATATTTAATTAGAAATGACGAACACTAGAAGTTAACATAAGTTTCTTCAGAACTTCTAAGTCATAATTCAGGGATGTATTAATACTTCTCACTTTTGGTATTAGTCTATCTTTCTTATTAAGTGAAATTTGATATGATTTGACATTATTTAAAACATGAATATTCAAATTTACCTTTAAAACCATATCTTACTGCTGAAGCCGTTTCATCAGCAACCGCAGCCCAGACTTTGTGCTGCATCTCAGTTGCTCTTGCTTCATCACTGCATGCTCGAAGCAGATCAACTTGCACCTGGTATGCCCGACTTCTCGGAAGAATCTTAGAATTATGCTCCTGAAGTTTGGGACACAGATCCAGGAAGTCCTTACATATTTCAACTCCTGAAACTTCTTTTTGAAGAATTTCTTCACACAATTGAGATAAGTTGCGTCCAAGCATGCCATAATTAATGCATGCTTTAGCAATTCCAGCTGCAAGATCTGCTTGATGGTTACTGGAGCCTATACACATTTTTGTGAAGTCGATTGATCTATGCAATTCCTCCAAACTGACACGGCGTGCATTTTTCCATAAGGGAAGCAGGTAGTTGGTTTTTTGGTCACTCAAGCCCATCAACCATGTTGCCAAAGTAAGCATCTCAAAGTAAGGAAGAACAGGGAATATTTTTGCATTCCATAAGCATCTGTCCTGCAAAACTGTTGAGCTCCACAGGTCAGTTTCCTGAATGCCTAGATCATGCAAAACCTTCTTCCAGGGTCTTCCACAAAAAGTACCATCCCTAGAAAGTGAATTTTTCGGGTTATCATGGAGGCCACAATACACGATAACTCTTTCAGTGCATCCTACTAGCGGAACCTCCCAAAGACAATGGAGATCAGGAAGCATGAACCTAAATGACTCTTCTGCTGTCTCACCTTTGTCTCCTGGAACATTGATACCAACAACTATAGATAGGGAACCAATTTGTATTCCACTAGAAATGGATGAATCATATATAAGAGAATCTTCACCAACTGACACCCCAGGTGCTATTTTACTCGACAGAACAACAGCAGATGCTGCAATGTCGGATACAGTTGTCGCTGGGATGGAACACAAGTGTCTTCGGCCAACAAGTCCTGAACCAGCCCCACTTAGGTGATCCAAAACTTCACTTGAGGTTCCAAAATGTAAGAACGACAAATCATCTGCAGTGAAAAAAGAGAGCAAGGACAACATTATAGCAATCATATAAACATCAAATGGTAACAATAGTGAGAAGTGAGAAGAATAATAAGATTTAGATACTTGCGGCAAAGTTTAACATACAAGCACAGTAGCTAAACATCTTATGTTTCCCCAATCTGTTGACCAGTTCTTCACCCAAAGGGCGCTGTTGCAACCACTCATGTTTTTCAGGTACCCAAGCCGCTACCAGATCTTCATATAAACTCATCTGTAGAAAATACAAGGAATTTGTATTAGAGTAAATAATGTCAATACTAAGTTTACCTAACACCTATCCATTACAGACCCAAGTAAAGGATAATACAACTGGAAGCTAGAAGTTTCTCCTACAAGTTGAAGAGATGATTGAATCATGTAGTTTGAGAATTAACAAGACAAGGAAAATAGAATACAGTTTTTGCAAATATATAAGTAAAAACAAGGAAATGATGGTTATGAAGGCCAAGTGATGACAAAAATAAGGTGTACATAATGCTAGAATGATCATCCAAAGCAGGGGAGATTTAAGAGGACCTTGCCTATAAATTGAAAACAACATGGTGAAGCAGACATGTGCTTTTGCAATGAACTGTAATTGGTTAATCTCTCTCTCTCTCTCTCTATATATATATATATATATTTTAACTGTAATTCTTTTTTTTTTTTTTTTTTTTTTTTTTTTTTTTTTTTTTTTTTATAATGTAGGGAACCTTTCTAAAAAATAATCCTTTGAACTCACCTCTAGCCAATAAAACCTATGGGCAATAGACCCCACCCGTCAGAACTAGTTGTCGGGTAATCCAAAGGCATTCACCCCTAATGGACTAAGCATTTTATACTCATGCACCAGTGGGTTTTGACCCACGACCTAGCCCTCCACCCACTCTTATGGGTGGAAGAGATACCATTTGAGCCAGAGTTCATTGGTAACTTACACAAGCACCAATGGTTTTTGACCCACAATCTCACCCTCCACCCACTCTTATGGGAGGGGGAGATGCCATTTGAGCCAGAGTTCATTGGTGGTGCATCTCTATCAATAAAAAAAAATTATATACTAAAAGATATAAAATATTTGTAGGCAAAATAAGAATATGGAATTGGATTACTAGGATGATGAGAAATTAATTAACAAATGATGAATGCACAAGTGGAAAGTGGAGATAGGCAACACAAGATAAATTGAGTTAAGATGGTTTTGGTCATGGCAAATGAAGATAAGTGGCTGCAACAGAAAGAGTGTTTTGGCTTAAACCAAATGCAGTGGACCAAACAAGGAAGGCCAATAAGAAAGAGCAAAAAAAGACATAATAGACTACAATTCAATATACATGGCACTGGAGAAAGTTGAATGTGACCAGGGGTTTGTCTAGCAGACCCAACTGATTGTGGTGAGACTTGGTTCATTTCAGTTGCATCTGGAGAAGTCAGCCAACAAGAAAAGACATTACATTATCGGAATGATGCATTTGATGCTATGTTTGACTTCATTAATTGCAAGACACACAATTTCAATCACTCAAAATTCTACTGGTACTAGCAATTGCTCCCACTAAAACAATGGTTAGAAACGTCAAATGCTTCAAACTCTGATGTCTAAGCCATGTCTCCAGAAACTAAGGGAGAGAAAGCAGGATTATACAAACTGAAACTAGACAAATGCACTTAATAGTCAGTAACACTAGAATGAATCAAGGTATCTGGTTTACTTTCTGTTCATTTTACTTGTCATTATTAGATTCTGTGCCAGATTAGACACACATCCTGTGAGCACATCCTACACAGAGATATTTCATTCGAACTTAAAGCAATAGTTTTCTATTTTCTTTTCCCTAAGAAGAAAAGATACACATGGTGAAAGCTTATTATTGTTTTCCTGGTAAAACTATAAAGTATTTTAATAACTGAATATCGGTGCTTGCCTCTTTTCCGCTCTTCAGAAGCTCCAAAATCATTGGTTGGCAGGAACATGAAAGCTTGACAAGCTCCACCCAGGCTTGACCTCTAACTGCTATTATTCCTGTGTCAAGTAGTGTTCTACCATCATCTAGAATTGCCTTATTCTTAACAAGCTCTTGTACACCGGGTTTTTGTAAAAGATTATCAACTAAACTGACTGAAAAACTTTTAGATGTATTCCCATTTTGAGACGCCACAATGACACCATGGTTAGAAGCGATATCTAGTGTGATCGGAACTGTGATGATGCAGGATGTATCCTCTGGAAGTACCATGGTGGAGGCATCGAAACAAGGAAGAACATCTCCAGTCATAATAAATAGACCACCTGCAAAGATCAAAATGTTCCCATTAGTGAAACACCCATGATACAGCAAGTGATTATAATTGTGACAGCAAATAACACTTTGAGCATGTACACAGTGTTCTTTTCCGATAAGTTACATGTGTT
>OU015769.1:26936173-27062579 GCA_907173295.1 Fagus sylvatica | reverse complement strand
AAATCCCTTCTCTGTTCCCACAAGAGTCTTTGGTTGTGTTTCTTTTGTTCATAATCACAGTCCAAATCGTGACAAACTTGATCCTCGTGCTCATAAGTGCATCTTTCTCGGTTATTCTCGTACTCAGAAAGGATATCGATGCTACAGCCCTTCCTTACGCAAACACTTTGTCAGTGCTAATGTGACATTCTTTGAGAATATCCCATATTATTCTCCTAAGGGAAGACAGTTACAGGAATTTATGTTATCTACCCCTATTATCCTTACACATGTTCCCATTGCTCCTCCAACTTCACCTATTTCCATTGTTCCTCTTGTTCCTCCTATCTCTCAGGTTTATGTTCGTCGGCGAAATCAAGATGTCCCTCTCGTTCTACCACCACCACCAGTAAAGTTCTCTCTACCACTTCCCCCATCCACCTCGATGTCTGAAGATTCGCCTCCTCCTCAGTCTACCTCGGATCTTGATCTTCCCATTGCCATTCGTAAGGGTAAGCGCACTTGCACTGAGCATCCTATCTCTAATTGTGTTTCCTTTGATCATCTGTCTCCTTCTTTTAAAGCATTTTCTTTATCATTATCATCACTTGTTGTTTCTAAGTCCTATAGGGAAGCCCTTTCTCACCCTGGTTGGCATAAGGCAATGGAAGAGGAAATGCATGCTTTAGAATTGAATCATACTTGGGATCTAATTCCCAAACCTGCAAGAACTTCTATTGTTGGTTGTCATTGGATTTTTACCGTTAAACAGAATCCTGATAGTACTGTTGATCGCTTGAAGGCTCGTATTGTGGCCAAGGACTTCACTCAGACATATGGCCTTGATTACACCAAGATTTTTTCTCCAGTTGCCAAGTTGAATTCTATCCGTATTATTATCTCTCTGGCTGCTAATCTTGATTGGTCACTTCACCAACTCGATGTCAAAAATGCATTTATGCATGGTGATCTTACTGAAACTATTTATATGACTCAACCACTTGGGTTTGAGTCCAAGGGGGAGTGTGTGTGTCATCTCAAGAAATCTATCTATGGCCTAAAACAATCTCCACGTGCTTGGTTTGACAAATTTAGTAAGGCAGTGATTTCTCATGGTATGACTTGTAGCCAAGCAGATCATTCTGTCTTCTTTAAGAAGACAAGAACTAGTATTGTGATATTAGTTGTTTATGTGGATGATATTGTCATCACTGGGAGTGACAAGTAAGGCATCTAGATCTTGATCAATCATCTCAGCTCTAGTTTTCTCACTAAAGACTTGGGTAAGCTTAGTTATTTTCTTGGTATTGAGGTTGCCAGATCAAAAGCAGGCATAAGCTTATCCTAGAGAAAATATATCCTTGATATTCTGCAAGACACAGGTTATCTTGGCTCCAAACCTATTGCTACACCCATGGAACCCAATTTGAAATTAATGCTAGACGAGGGTGACTTTGTTGATGATCCAGACACCTATCGTAGACTTGTTGGTAAACTTATTTATCTAACCATTACTCGGCCTGATATTTCTTATGCAGTTAGCATTGTGAGTCAATTTATGACCAATCCTCGAGTTCCTCACATGAATGCAGTCATACACATCCTAAAGTATCTAAAAAATGCTCCAGGTTGTGGTCTCTTTTATCGATCATCTGGTCATCTCCGCATTGAAGGTTATACTGATGCTGACTGGACAGGGTCACCTTCAGATCGAAAGTCTACCACTGGTTATTGCACTTTCATAGGTGGTAATCTTGTCACTTGGAGAAGTAAGAAGCAGTCAGTTGTGGCTCGCTCTAGTGCTGAAGCAGAGTACCGTGCCATGGCTCATACCACTTGTGAGTTAACTTGGTTGAGAACTGTTTTTCAAGAATTTGGACTCTTAACACAAGGTCCGACACCTCTTTGCTGTGACAATCAGGCAGCAATTCATATTGCTAGTAATCTAGTCTTTCATGAAAGAACCAAGCATATCGAAGTTGATTGTCACTTTGTTCGTTCTAAAGTGAAATTGAAAGACATCATCATACCGTTTGTACCTTCTAGAAGTCAACTAGCAGACATCTTCACTAAAGCTCTTCCCAAGAATGCCATTGACTTTATTTGTAGCAAGCTGGGAGTCATTGATATCTACTCTCCAGCTTGAGGGGGAGTGTTGTTAGTATTTATGTATAGTATAGCTTAATTATAGGAGTGAATCGTGTAATTAGCTATGATTAATTGTTTCCTTATTTAGACCCATTGTACATCTATATAATATACTTCCTAGAGAGAAGAATAACACACAGAAAATATTCCGCAAATAATTCTACAATAACCATCCCAAACCTTTAACAAGGAAGCTCTAGAGCTTCAATTACACATTTAGGCAGGACAATCTGAATCCCTCATATGACCAACTTCTTGTTTCCATAGAAAAAGAACTTACAATAGTGCTATCTTGATAATGTATATAGCTTTCCTAAATAATACTTATCAGTCAGATTGGATAGCAAGAAATCTGAATACAATGGATCATCTAATCTTATTAACCTTCTTTTTTTTTTTACCAAAAAAAATAACCTTGGCTCAAATAAGCAAATTAGCCAAATAAGATCCAGTTGATTAGAGATATGTTTCCTCAGTTCCCAAAAAAAATCTATAAATCGTTAATATTCCTTTCTTTACTTATCCTACATTCTCACAAAGGAGCATTACCAGAATATGTACCTATGAATAATCCTGGTACTTCTACTCCTACATTCTCACAAAGGAGCATTACCAGAATATGTACCTATGAATAATCCTGGTACTTCTACTCAGAATATGGCACGACACGCCAATGCAAAAGTCAATTGAAGAATTCCATCCGAATATGTGATAATAATTTGCAGCATCAAAAGAATCTGAAAAATTGGTATGTAAAAATAACTTTTTGCCTTCCTTGAAAAGTCAATGGATGCAATAATCAAGCAGTCTAGAAATGCACAAGCATATACTTGCAAGCAAAGTAAATCCACATCCAAAATCCAAAACACACAAAACTGTAGTCAAGTTTTGGATATCATGATAAATGGCAGAAAGAGACATTCACAGAGCATTCAAATTTGATGGGACCCATCAAACAGTTAAGTAAAAAAAACGATTCAGCTCTTGCAAAATATGATCTTGAACAACATTGAACAAACAAAAAAAAAATGAAAACAAAGAAAATATTCTGACAGTTAGCACAAACAAAAGGCAAAAAAACAAAACAAAATTGCATGATGAACCCACATTTCATAATTCATGGAGGAAATAAAAAAACCCCGAAAGTAAATTAAGACTAACAAAAGGGAAACATAAAAAGAAAAAACAAACCCAGTATCAAGAATTAGAAAAGGAACCCACATCACAAAATTTGGCAAGCATTTTGATAATTGACATAGTAGTCATAAATAAATAAATAAAAAGACAGAAACAGAGAGAGAAATACCATGGTGTGAATAGGTGAAGACAGCTCTGTAAGTGTAGATGTGGTCTCCAGGCTTGATCTCACTTCTCTCAACTCTGTTGGTAAGCAGACCCATCTCTCTCTTTCACTCTCTCTCTCACTCTCTCTGCTTCCGCTATGCCCTTTTAACTAATCTCTAAAATGTGCTAAAATCCACCGCTTTTACACATACATTTGCTAAAGCAATGGCACTGCAAAACCAAATATAAAACACAATTAATAAAACAGAACATACGGTTGCGGCAAGAAATGATTGGCTGAACAAAGAAGCAGTCCAACAACCTTTACCAATGCTATACCTGTACATACAATACATGTCGTCATATTAATAAATTTTTGTTTTTGGAAATTTCCCAAAAGCTTCTCATCATTGACGGTGATAATGACGATCCCGCATTCTTTCTTTACCTTTTTCCTCTGATATTGACTTTGTGGCTTTGGTCATTCAATTTATTAAGGTTTTTAATTATGGTGATTAATCTTAGAGTAAAGAAAAGGGTGGTTGAATCTCCAAGGCAATATTAATGTGAGGGGCAAAGGCAAACGACGCCGTTTCCAAGGGGGAAGGAATTTAATGCGCCTAGGATTCCTTCCCATGTTTCCAAGTTATGCCTTATCTCACGCTGCTTTCCTTTTTTTGTTTTTAATCAAATTTTTAACGGATTCCATGTAACGGGAATGAATTCTGTGGACCACTATATATATGTCTCTCATTAAAAGGTGATGGATTTGGACCCCATTGAGTAGGAGGAGTACCAGGAGACTATTTATCATCATCCTTAAATGTTTGCGTTCAAGATATATAAATATATAATTAGCCAAATATATATATATATCAACTGATGTAATTTTTTTCACATAAGTGTAATCTTATAACTGCTTGAGAGCTTTGAATTCTATCAAGTAATACATTTGAGGTTTTACCAATTGTCTTACCCATGTAACTTCTTATCTAATGATGGTTACAAGACTTTTTTTTTTAAGGTATTCATTAAAAAATTTGAATATATCGGCATCATACCAAAAAATAAGGCTTAAATGTACTGTTGGTCCCTAAAGTTCACTCATTGAGCGCTATTAGTCCCTGAAGTTTGAAATGAGTGCTATTGGTCCCTGAAGTTTAAAAACTAAGTGTTATTGGTCCTTCCATCCAATTTTGTTAATTTCTTGCCTATATGGCTAACGGAGAAATGCTATATCATATTTTAAAATGACGTGTCAACTTATCTTTTTAATTAAATTTTACACATAAGCCAAATATCCTATTGGGCTGACCCGTGATCGGACCCATATTTGATAAAATACCCGACCACTGTACTAGATTCACTTTCTCCAAATCGAAACATTCACCTCCGTTCCTCCATTTCTGACGTGACCATCACACCTCCGGCCAACCATTAGCTCACAGCTCTGCCCTATATCTCCTTGGTATTTTTCTTTCTTTCCTTATACTGTATAGTCTTCATACCTCCTCTACCACCGGCGCAACCTCAGTTTTTGTAATCATTTTTGGTGGGTTAAGTTTCGTACTTGATTAGAAGCGCAGTTGAACCAGATGTCTCAAGTAGAGCCACCATGCCAAATGAGGCTGTTGACGCTTAACATGGAATATTCTTCGTCCTTGCTCTCGTGTTGTTCCGTGTCGTTGAAGTTGGGAACTATTGCTTCTCTTTTTAGACAACATTGTCTCTGTGTTTCACTAAAGGCAAAGTCCAAATCCAAGTAGATTTGAAACATATATAAAAGACCATAAATGAGACAAAATCTACAATCCAACGCAACCTCAGATAGTGAAACCCAATAAGACATTAGATCCAAATATCAGAAAATTCCTATGGCACTTTAAGAAGTAGAAATAAAATCAGAAATAAAAAATCAATCTTCCACACCCAAAGTCCAAAAAAGAAAGAAAAAATATAATAAAGCAAAGGAAGTTTGTAGATAAAAGGAGCAGAGTTCAATAAGTTTTTCAAGAACCAGATCAAAGAGAAAACCCAAAGAGTGAAAGAGAATAAGAAAAATAAACCCAGTACGATTTTTAATTTCCTTTTTTCGAGATGTCTCTTTAGCTTGAAGATTGAAGTAAATCACAGATCTGCAAACTATAGGTTGGCCGAAGGCGTCGTGAGTGGGTGACCGAAAAGACAGGAATGGAGGTGGTGTTTTTACTTGTTGATGGGAAAGTGAATCTGGTTACTAACCTTTTGTTGGTCAGGTATTTTTTCTGATATGGGTCTGGGTCAACCCAATAAGGTATTTTGCTTATGTGTAATTTTTTAACTAAAAAAATAAATTGACACGTCGTTTAAAGTATGACATATCATTTCTCCGTTAGCCATGTAGACAAGAAACTAACAGAATTAGATAGAGGGACTAATAACGCTCAATTTTTAAACTTCAGGGACCAATAGCGCTCATTTCAAACTTCGGGGACTAATAACGCTCAATGAGTAAACTTTAGGGACCAACAGTGCATTTAAGCCAAAAAATAAAGTATTCGATATGTGATATGTGACAAATAGACAAAAATAACTAAATTTAATTAAGCTATGATTTATGATTAATTAAATACACTAACCACTTAAGCTATTAATTAACCACTCACAAAGAGTATTTAAAGTAATAAGGCCTTACCTCGTAACACATAAACAATCATCAACAACACCAAATTATGAAAACATCAAATGCTGAAAACCAAAAAAATACACCTATCATTTACTAATTCTTTCATTGAGACATTTTGTCAAACAAATAAAGTGTAAGTGAAAATAACAATACAAATTTAAATTCAATCAAAGTCATTCCCATCAAATACTAATTATGACAATCAAAGAATCACCATGGGCATTATAGAAACAAATGAAAAACAAAGAAATCATCAGGGAGATACTAAGGGCAGAATTTCAATGTGTTAAAAATCTAAAAAATTTCTCATTAAAAAAAAAAAAAAAAAACATTTATCTCATTAAACATCAAGTGACCAATTATGCCCTATAAAACAAACTGTAATTTTTTCTCATAAAAATGAAAGAGTTAACAAATTAAAAGAAAATCGTGGGGTTTTTTCGAGATATTTTTGCTCTAATCTACCCTTTTCAAATCTCGTTAGAGCTGTGTTTGCTTCGAGGGAGAGTCGTAGAGGAAGAGGCTTTCACTCATAGAAAAAAGAGAGAGCAACGAGAAAAAAGTGAAGAAAACAAAGAAAAGGAGAGAGAGAGAGAGAGAGAGCAAAGAGCTTTGTACCAAAAAAAAAACAATTGAGTTGGTTAAGTTACAGTGTTTTCTACTTTTAGAAAAGCAGCGTAGCTCAAAACTATTTTGCCAAATGGATTAATAATCCAATTTGAGTCTTTTGTAAGGTATATTAGAAATATTTTAGTTGAAATTGAGTTTTGGCTAAACTAATGTAGATGCTCAAAGGTAAGTAAATTTAAGGGGTTCTTTTTATCTGTTAATTTGAACAAAATTTGAGAGATGGCCTAAAGAAATGAGCTATTGATAATATGTTGTAGTTATTTGGACTATTTTTTTATTATTATTATTGTTGTTGTTATCTGATTTAATTTTTGTTGTTATTTGAATTTTTTATGCAACATAGAGATTAGAGAGGAGTTGTTGCCTACGGAATATTATAGAATTTTTCAGGAATACATTAATGTCGTACTCTCTCCTCTCGCATGAATAGTAAATTTTAACATAAATTTAATTAACGAGATCCACCATTCATGTGAGAAAATAGAGCACAATATTAATGTAATGAAAATATTATATAAATTCCTCGTGGCCTACACTGAATGCCCCCAATGTGTTATCATGCCTATCCTATGAAACCTAACATTAAATTTTTGTTTTGAACTTCAAGGTCAAGGATTTGATTCTCTTTGTTCTTTTACGAATCTCAAAAAATCAACAACTCATATTTGAACTCAATTTATTGTTGACTCAAGGGTTAAGGATTGGGGCCGGGGGCATGAATCAAAATCAAAGACCCCAACATACGCTCTCAGACTTTTGTACATCATCAGACAACTCTTATTTGACTTTTAGCTCACAGCTTCAATGTATAAAACCTTCGATCAAAAACTAAGATTTATAGGGGTATATGAAGGTGGATTCTAAGAAGAATTTTGACCAAAACAACAGTGGAGACTGCTGAAATTTATTGAGTATGCAATACTTCCATTTTGTAGTATAATTCTGGTCTTTCATTTTACAGAATTTACATTTCAACGCCTCGTCAGTTTGAACAAGCGTCTTAATCTACAATAAAGAATAAATAATCATCAATCTAAAAAAGCATAATAATAATATGATATGCTACCTTTTGATAACCTCTTCACAATTAATATTCCAAATCCAAATAGACGTTCCAATCATAGATTTTCACGTCAAAACTTGAATCTGCTTCTAGCAATTGCCTCAGTTCCTTGGCACGGTCAGCATCCTTGGCAATTAACAATGCAAAACCCCCACCACCAGCACCCACAAGCTTGTAGCCACTGCAGTAGGGGTCAGCAAATGAAAAGAGCCTGTCAACAAACTCATTGCTACAGTAAGGGTCAAGTTCCTGATGCAACCTCCAAGCCTCCAACATTATTTCCCCTAACTCATCAATGTCAAAGTTCATTAAAGCTTCCCTCCCAATCTTTGCCAGTTCAGCAAGACGCTTGATACTGGATATAAGAAGGTTATCTCGTCGAAGATATCTACTTACCACCTTTTGCAGAACTTGGTGTGCAAGTCGGACCTGCACAGCATTTACAGCATATAATCCAGTTATTAAAAATCTCAATATGGACACGATAAAAAGAAAGATGTTTCTTTGTAGAGCGTTATGACTTGGGCTTAGACAAGAAAAACAACATAAACGCTGAAATCTAAGACTCAAGCTTTTGTTTCTTTTGTTAATTAGCAAGTCAACTTTAAAATATTAGCAAATAACAAATTGGATGACTCAAAAAAAAAAAAAAAAGGATGAGGAAATGCATCTATTAATTCCCATTTCCCACTCAAGCACTAGAGGAGACAAATCACAGTTACGATCTTCGTCACTACGTTCTTTAAATTTTTGTTTATTTGATTAAAAGGAAAAGGTGAGGTATTAATGTAAACAAAATTGCCAAAAGCAATATGCTTAAATGCGCCATATTCAGGCTCCAATCAGGCAGATCAATTTAAGCACCCCCTATCACAGTCCTGGTTGCACTTGTTAGTTTGATGACCATTTGAGGGCCAATCCAACATCTAACAGCAGTGTGAAAAAAGACAAAACAAGAGCACTAGGCTGGTGGATTCATGACTCTCAAATGTTGGATGTCAACAATTTATAATCAATTGCATGAAGACAGTCAGCCTCGAAACACACTTAACCCAGCATACCGAAAGCACAACCCAAGTTCTAACATACAGTTTATATAAGAAAATATACCAGAAAGGCATATTGTGTGTGAATGAGATATAAATGGATAGAAACTTACTTGACCAGTAAATACCACAATCAAGCGTTGCTGCAACTCTAGAATCAATTGAGAAGAAGCTAGGAGGGGGATGACTTGAAGCCGCAATGGAATTCCAGGAAAACTAGCAGTGAATTTTATTCCAGGGTAGAGACCTCCAATTTGATCCTGCCAACCGCCTCCTGTTCCCATTAGCTGCTCTAACACCAAAACAAGTCTGGCAACATTTTCATTACTTTCATCTCCATCAGTTATCTGGAGAAGCCCTTTCACAACTGCAGCAGCCAAGATGCTAGAAGTCCCCAAGCCACTACCACGAGGGACATTGGCCCATGTCCTGATTTGCAAACCCATGGACACAAGAATGTTATCATGAATGATGCCAGTCACAAGCAATGCAGATTTGGCAAGCCGAAATGGATCATTGCTGTCAAATGGAGGTGCAATAGAGGTAAGATCTTCAACATGTAACTGGTTTCCAGCATCATCGCTAATCGATACTCCAGCTGTTTCTGTCGTCTGTATTATAGTGCCAATAGGAAGAGAACCTTCCAGACTTATTGCCATATTCAGAACACAACCAGCACGCTCTAAGCTCCATGGAGGAGTATCACTCCAACCCCCCACAAAATCTACACGAACAGGTAATTCAACCTTCACCGTTCTAGGGTGGAAAATTTGATCAACACAGTCATCAAACTTGTTCTGAAATGCTGAGGCAGATGTGTTGCTAGGTGACTCCAAGAGATGTTCTACAGACCACAAAGAAAGTTGTCTAAATCACTGGCCCTTAAAAAATCAAAGAGCATATCATAAGAGCTCAAACAGAATAGTAAAATTATTAATATACCAAGTATCCTGATAGATCCAAAATATTTAATTAGAAATGACGAACACTAGAAGTTAACATAAGTTTCTTCAGAACTTCTAAGTCATAATTCAGGGATGTATTAATACTTCTCACTTTTGGTATTAGTCTATCTTTCTTATTAAGTGAAATTTGATATGATTTGACATTATTTAAAACATGAATATTCAAATTTACCTTTAAAACCATATCTTACTGCTGAAGCCGTTTCATCAGCAACCGCAGCCCAGACTTTGTGCTGCATCTCAGTTGCTCTTGCTTCATCACTGCATGCTCGAAGCAGATCAACTTGCACCTGGTATGCCCGACTTCTCGGAAGAATCTTAGAATTATGCTCCTGAAGTTTGGGACACAGATCCAGGAAGTCCTTACATATTTCAACTCCTGAAACTTCTTTTTGAAGAATTTCTTCACACAATTGAGATAAGTTGCGTCCAAGCATGCCATAATTAATGCATGCTTTAGCAATTCCAGCTGCAAGATCTGCTTGATGGTTACTGGAGCCTATACACATTTTTGTGAAGTCGATTGATCTATGCAATTCCTCCAAACTGACACGGCGTGCATTTTTCCATAAGGGAAGCAGGTAGTTGGTTTTTTGGTCACTCAAGCCCATCAACCATGTTGCCAAAGTAAGCATCTCAAAGTAAGGAAGAACAGGGAATATTTTTGCATTCCATAAGCATCTGTCCTGCAAAACTGTTGAGCTCCACAGGTCAGTTTCCTGAATGCCTAGATCATGCAAAACCTTCTTCCAGGGTCTTCCACAAAAAGTACCATCCCTAGAAAGTGAATTTTTCGGGTTATCATGGAGGCCACAATACACGATAACTCTTTCAGTGCATCCTACTAGCGGAACCTCCCAAAGACAATGGAGATCAGGAAGCATGAACCTAAATGACTCTTCTGCTGTCTCACCTTTGTCTCCTGGAACATTGATACCAACAACTATAGATAGGGAACCAATTTGTATTCCACTAGAAATGGATGAATCATATATAAGAGAATCTTCACCAACTGACACCCCAGGTGCTATTTTACTCGACAGAACAACAGCAGATGCTGCAATGTCGGATACAGTTGTCGCTGGGATGGAACACAAGTGTCTTCGGCCAACAAGTCCTGAACCAGCCCCACTTAGGTGATCCAAAACTTCACTTGAGGTTCCAAAATGTAAGAACGACAAATCATCTGCAGTGAAAAAAGAGAGCAAGGACAACATTATAGCAATCATATAAACATCAAATGGTAACAATAGTGAGAAGTGAGAAGAATAATAAGATTTAGATACTTGCGGCAAAGTTTAACATACAAGCACAGTAGCTAAACATCTTATGTTTCCCCAATCTGTTGACCAGTTCTTCACCCAAAGGGCGCTGTTGCAACCACTCATGTTTTTCAGGTACCCAAGCCGCTACCAGATCTTCATATAAACTCATCTGTAGAAAATACAAGGAATTTGTATTAGAGTAAATAATGTCAATACTAAGTTTACCTAACACCTATCCATTACAGACCCAAGTAAAGGATAATACAACTGGAAGCTAGAAGTTTCTCCTACAAGTTGAAGAGATGATTGAATCATGTAGTTTGAGAATTAACAAGACAAGGAAAATAGAATACAGTTTTTGCAAATATATAAGTAAAAACAAGGAAATGATGGTTATGAAGGCCAAGTGATGACAAAAATAAGGTGTACATAATGCTAGAATGATCATCCAAAGCAGGGGAGATTTAAGAGGACCTTGCCTATAAATTGAAAACAACATGGTGAAGCAGACATGTGCTTTTGCAATGAACTGTAATTGGTTAATCTCTCTCTCTCTCTCTCTATATATATATATATAATATTTTAATTTTCTTTTTTTTTTTTTTTTTTTTTTTTTTTTTTTTTTTTTTATAATGTAGGGAACCTTTCTAAAAAATAATCCTTTGAACTCACCTCTAGCCAATAAAACCTATGGGCAATAGACCCCACCCGTCAGAACTAGTTGTCGGGTAATCCAAAGGCATTCACCCCTAATGGACTAAGCATTTTATACTCATGCACCAGTGGGTTTTGACCCACGACCTAGCCCTCCACCCACTCTTATGGGTGGAAGAGATACCATTTGAGCCAGAGTTCATTGGTAACTTACACAAGCACCAATGGTTTTTGACCCACAATCTCACCCTCCACCCACTCTTATGGGAGGGGGAGATGCCATTTGAGCCAGAGTTCATTGGTGGTGCATCTCTATCAATAAAAAAAAATTATATACTAAAAGATATAAAATATTTGTAGGCAAAATAAGAATATGGAATTGGATTACTAGGATGATGAGAAATTAATTAACAAATGATGAATGCACAAGTGGAAAGTGGAGATAGGCAACACAAGATAAATTGAGTTAAGATGGTTTTGGTCATGGCAAATGAAGATAAGTGGCTGCAACAGAAAGAGTGTTTTGGCTTAAACCAAATGCAGTGGACCAAACAAGGAAGGCCAATAAGAAAGAGCAAAAAAAGACATAATAGACTACAATTCAATATACATGGCACTGGAGAAAGTTGAATGTGACCAGGGGTTTGTCTAGCAGACCCAACTGATTGTGGTGAGACTTGGTTCATTTCAGTTGCATCTGGAGAAGTCAGCCAACAAGAAAAGACATTACATTATCGGAATGATGCATTTGATGCTATGTTTGACTTCATTAATTGCAAGACACACAATTTCAATCACTCAAAATTCTACTGGTACTAGCAATTGCTCCCACTAAAACAATGGTTAGAAACGTCAAATGCTTCAAACTCTGATGTCTAAGCCATGTCTCCAGAAACTAAGGGAGAGAAAGCAGGATTATACAAACTGAAACTAGACAAATGCACTTAATAGTCAGTAACACTAGAATGAATCAAGGTATCTGGTTTACTTTCTGTTCATTTTACTTGTCATTATTAGATTCTGTGCCAGATTAGACACACATCCTGTGAGCACATCCTACACAGAGATATTTCATTCGAACTTAAAGCAATAGTTTTCTATTTTCTTTTCCCTAAGAAGAAAAGATACACATGGTGAAAGCTTATTATTGTTTTCCTGGTAAAACTATAAAGTATTTTAATAACTGAATATCGGTGCTTGCCTCTTTTCCGCTCTTCAGAAGCTCCAAAATCATTGGTTGGCAGGAACATGAAAGCTTGACAAGCTCCACCCAGGCTTGACCTCTAACTGCTATTATTCCTGTGTCAAGTAGTGTTCTACCATCATCTAGAATTGCCTTATTCTTAACAAGCTCTTGTACACCGGGTTTTTGTAAAAGATTATCAACTAAACTGACTGAAAAACTTTTAGATGTATTCCCATTTTGAGACGCCACAATGACACCATGGTTAGAAGCGATATCTAGTGTGATCGGAACTGTGATGATGCAGGATGTATCCTCTGGAAGTACCATGGTGGAGGCATCGAAACAAGGAAGAACATCTCCAGTCATAATAAATAGACCACCTGCAAAGATCAAAATGTTCCCATTAGTGAAACACCCATGATACAGCAAGTGATTATAATTGTGACAGCAAATAACACTTTGAGCATGTACACAGTGTTCTTTTCCGATAAGTTACATGTGTTCAATCAAATTAGCAAAGATTAAGATACTGATAATAATAATAATAATAACAATTGACATTATGAGTTATAAAGTCTTGACAATATACATACACAGTATAATTTGTTAAGATTTTTACGCAATGGAAAGCCAACTTTAAGTAATAGATGCTGTGGTCATGATGAAGCTAAGTTTTCAGTCAAATGTAAAAGACAGAAGAAAGGAGTAACGACCTTCATTTTTAAAGGCTTGTCTTGCACAAGAAGCAATGGCAAGAATATGGTCAAAAAGCAATGGAACAGGGCCATCAGGGTCATCTGCTGCCAAATACGGAAGTGGCAGAAAAACTTTTCCCATAGGATTTGCCCATGGGACTCTTTTAGAGTCACCTCCAGCATGAAGCAAAAGTACATGCCTTTTGGCCATGAAGCTAACCATTGACATGAGAGGAAGTTGGTTGTTGGAACTCTGATGTGGCATTGAATATCCAGAATTGCTATCATAGTCTGTGCTTACCAGCTGTAGACATAAGCATGTTACAATTGGGGTTCCTCGTAAAGGGTCAACGAATACTAAAAATAAAAAATAAAGAAGATGAACCTGGTAATGGGCAGCGAGGGCGTGAATGGCGTTGAGAGTGGCAGCGCCAGAGCCGATCCGATGGCCATCGGGATCGGGGACGGAAAGGGTGAGAGTGGAGGGGGAGATACGGCCCAAGCGCTTGGCACGGTTGAGCTGCCAATCGTAGAGGTGGGCTTGGTCGGGGCTAGCAGCGGTGAGGACGATGGCATCCCAGGTGGGAACCCTATCTGGATGTCTAACGGAAAGCCTGAGATGGTACCATGATTTCTTGAGCAATTCCCCCAACTCATCCCTCTCTTTCTGTTTGCTCCTCCTCTTTCTCCGACTTATCATTTTGAAATTCTGTTGGTTGTGAGTAGCTGTAGAGTGAGCAAAAGAAAGCAAGGAAGGAGTGATGAGTGAAGAAATGATACTTTGAGTCTGCTCCCCTCGGTCCTCAGCAAGACACCAAAAATACGACCACCGACAATTGCCTTCGTTATAGGGATGGCAATTTTGCACCGACCCGACCCGACCCGCCCCGAACCGCCCCGCCCCGCACGGATTTTACCCGCCCCGTAGAGGTGGCGGGGCGGTAATGGGTATTGGCATTGACCCGACCCGCCCCGCCCCGCCCCGATTAGCCCGACCCGCCCCGACCCGCACCTACTTTTAATAATATTACAAAAATATTAGTTTTTATTATTATGTGATCATAACATTTTAGGTAAAACCAATTCAAAACAAAGAATATTTGTTTATGTTTATTAAAGAGAATCTATGTTAGTTGAATTTTTGAGGTTTAGGTTTTATTTTAATTGAGAAGTATAAGTTTTTTTTTTTAAATTCGGGGCGGGGCGGGGCAAGGCGGGGCGGGGCGGTTCGGGGACGGGGCGGGGTAGGTTGCCCCGACCATCGGGGCGGGGCGGGTTCGGGTCACATATTTATAAGTCGGGGCGGGTTCGGGTCACCCATGATCCGGTCCCGATCCGCCCCGTTGCCATCCCTACTTCGTTACTTCGTTTCGTAGGACAATCTTACTACGACAATTGCCTGAAAAAAAAAAAAAAAAAAAAAGGTATTAATTTGGCTTCGCCCGGGTTCGAACCGGAGACCTTCAGTGTGTTAGACTGACGTGATAACCAACTACACCACGAAACCCTTTGTGGTCTTATATCTCAACCATTTCCTTCTCTACATATATTTCGTCTTTTGACCCACTTTAGGGAACTCCATTTTAATGATACATATTCTTGTTACTTTTTTTATACTATATATGATGATTAACTATTTGGAAGAGTTTATTTTCAAACTTTTGCTTTATAATTTTTTAAAACTTCAATTTTGGAGGTACAACTTATGTATACTCATTCCAACACATGTCAAGTTTTGAGGTAGGTCTTCTCTTCTAATTCTATATCATTTTCATAATTTTGAAAGCAATAAATGTAACTACACTATTTAACAAACCACCTTAGCCTCTTGTTTTGGTATCTAATCGCATTGAAATCACCAAAGAGCATAGAAGATTTTCCATTCAAAACCAAAAACATGACAACTGATTTCTCTCCTTAACTAGTACTTTTTTCAAAGTAATGATCTTCCCATAAACAAGACTCCAACATTTTCATTTATATTAGTAGGATCGACCTCACAATTAATTATCTTATTAGTCTGCCTCAAGAGAGAAACAAATCTCCATATTCTATCATTAGGGAGTCATGATCAGTAGGCACATTCCAATGTTTACATCTAGCATTCAAAACTTTGACAAGGTTGTTAGTATTAACTTAGTTTCCTAGATGGTCATATGTCGTTTGATTTTTTCTTTTTGATAAATAAGATAGATATTTCAATAAGGAGAAGATTTAAGTACATTTAACCTCAACATATCCCGATGTTCGAGTTACAACAAAGATAAGAGGTTCTAGGGGATGCTGCATATTTGGCCAGAGCATGTGCAGCTTCATTGGCCTCTCTTCTGGCCCAAACAAAATCACAACGCCCAAATTGGCCACTACAGGTTACAATATTATTAATAACTGAAAAAATAGACCAATTAACAGCTAAACTTGTTCCATTCAAAATGTCACAACAAATTTTCACATCCCTTCAACAATGATTGTATCAAATTTCTCTACTTCTGCCAATTCAAGTGCCCATAGAATCACCAACTCTTCAGCCTGAAAAGGTTCACAATGGAGGTGTTCTTTAGCCCAAGCATTGAGAATCTGACCCTTATCATCATGGGTAATTACTGCACGTGTAGAGTGCTTCTTCGAAATTGCTACTTCGACATTAAGCTTCACCACTTCGATTTGGGGGGGGGTGGGCAGTTCCAATAACACAAATATCTTTCAGAAGACTCACATGTATGAGTTAGAGCAGCTATATGTTCCCCTGCTCAAATCCAACCCACTAATGGTGGTTATGAGATTTACCTTCGCTCCCATTATGTGCCACTTGATTCCTAAGGTCCCAGATTACATCAAGAGTAAGAGTCAGCTTAATGGAGCATTGAGACATTGTTGTGTTGCAGTCATGGGAGGTTCCAACCATATGGATTGATGGGTTCACAATGAATTCTATAATATCCTCCGTATTTGATATATTGAGTCTATCAGTTCTTAAGCTCCACTGGTAGCCTAACCAAATTGCTTTAGATACTGGGAAATGGAGGAACACATGTGTATCTGACTCTTCCTCAGCCCCACATAGATGACAAGTTGTATCATGTGATCCCAACCTTTGTGCCATTACTAGAGTTTATTGTGAGCCAATCCGCCACAGCAACATTTTGAGTCTATCATGCATTTTGAGCTTCCATATTTTTTTTTCCAAAACTCTCCACCTGAACCATTTGCACTAGAAGGTAGATTAGCAAAATAAGATGATTTTATTGAGAATTCTCCCTTTGAGTTTTTGACCCACATCAGCTTGTCTTCAAATAGTCTCAACGGAATTGTGATCTTGCTAATGGCTTCAACTGATTCTTGGTCAAAAAATTGTTGCATCAAGGTTTGGTTCCAACTCTTGTTTTTTGGGTTTATTAAGTTTTCGACCACCAATGGGGTACAAGGGATAGATTCATCTTTTGGCTTAGGTTTAAACCCTTCAATCCAAGGCACCCAAGGATCAAGCCAAATATTGATAGACTTCCCATCTCTTACTTCAAAGCACGCTCCAGGCAGCAACAACTTCTTTGCATTTTCTATTGCTTTCCAAATAGGCGAAGCACTCTTCGATGTTTATTTTCTTTCAGACTTTGTATTTACTTCTTAGTAGTCTCATACAAACACTATCCCAATTCGATGCCACCATCCATGCCAATTTGGATAATAGAGCTGCATTGAAATCCTTATTCCTTCTTAAACCCGACCCTCCCTCCTCCTTAGATTGACATAGCCTTGACCAAGATTTGAATGCTAGATAGTGTCCATTCGCATTCTTGGGGTTCCACCAAAATATTCGTGTCATAGCATCTAGGTTGGCACATGTAGTTGATGGAACCTCAAATGTAGACATGGTGTAGGCCGGTGTGGCTTAGGCAACCGACTTAATTAGTGTACTTCTTCCCAACCAAGATAGGAATTTACTTCTCCATCCCTTTAATTTGGCATCAAGACGATCTTGTAAAATCTTGAAGTCTTTGGTCAGAGATGTTGATAAAAACATTGGCGCTCCCGAGTATGTCGCATCCTTCTTTAATTGTTTCATTTGGAGAACATGCTTGACATTCCTTATTACACAGGTCATATTGTTTGATGAAATTACTAACCTCATATTGTTTCATGGAATCATTACGCCTCTTATGTTCAAGCATACAAAATCAAAAAGAAAAAAAAAAAAAAAAAAAAAATTGTAGATATTTTAAGAACATTGGGACCTTACCTACCTCTCCAACTCCAAGGGGAAGTTCCCATTACTTGCTGCTAAGTAGATTGATGTCAGGGGAAAGTGTTTATGGTATTGCAATTTTTTTTTTTTTTATTAGAAGAAGATTCAAATTCAAGAGCATCCATAGTTGCATTTTCTACAATATTTTTTTATAGGAGTGATGGTCCATTCCTCTTCTAATCCATAATAGTCTCATTTTATGGGTCTAAAGTAAAAGTAACGTAAAAACACGACTTCCTAAATTGACTTTCCTGAAAGGTATCCAAATTTGTTTGACATGGAAATCTCTGCTTTCTCATTCATCTTCATTATCTTTGCCGTTACCTTATTGGTTTGGCTAATGAAAATCTTCTTCCCTTTGCGTTTACCTACCTTCATTATTCCGTAAGGCATTCACAAACCTCGGGCATACCATTGTTAGCATCTTTGTTATTGGTGAGCCAAGCTCAAGCCTAAGTTTAAGCTCGATAATAAAATTAGCTGAGTTCAAATATAGTAATATGTTCCTATATAAACTCATGAGTATGAAACCTGATTTAAGCATATATAATAATATTACATATTTATATGTATAGGCTTGTTAGGAATGGTCTTGTAGCTATAGATACATTGTCAGGTGATGTATTTTCTTTTTGTAGAAAGGAATTTTTTATGACTTCTTTTTGTAGGAGAAGATTATTAGTATTTGTGTTTCTACCGGCTAAAAGTTTTGGCTTATAATAATGATCAAACCATTCAAAGAAATATATATGAGATTGGATTATATAAATTTGAAAATAAATTTCGTAAGATATCAAATTATTATTTATTAATTATTGGAGGGGTAACCCAAAATATAAATAATCCAAGCCCATATCTTTTAAAGGGCCATATCCCAATCTTTTATTGATTACTCAACGAGGAGCACGTGCTAACAGACCTAGTCATGACCAAACATGCTTATGAGTTATGACCGAATGTATCATGGCCGAACCATTGATAGTGAGAACAAAATCACTACGGTCTAAACTCTAAACCCAATGTGGATTCTTAACTGTACGGTCACGTTCAGGTCGGCAGTTAGAAGATACGCCCAAGATCAGAATCATGACCTCTTTGGTCGATTGGGCATTAGGGTGACTATTGGATCATATTTTTCCTCTTTATAATTCCACCAACAAATGAAAAGCAAAAGCCTGAAACGAAAGAATCTCCACCGCAACCATCATGATCTATTTGAGATTCTACGTGTTGAAATCCAAGTAAAGTAAGTTGAAAAGAGAACATTGACTAGTCCACAGTAGACAAGCAGGGCCGGCCCAGTCCTTAAACTAATTAGGCCGTCGCTTGAGAACCCAGCACAAAAACAAAAAACCCTTGTTAAACAAGACCCCCAAATCATAAATAAATAAAAAAATAAATAAATAAATAATAAAAAAAATAATGTTCATAGGTCCCCAATTTAAAAGAACTTTGGGGTAAAGAGAAAGAAAAAAGTGTCCAGCACACAACACAGCAAAGATCAGCAAAACCTTTATTCTTCTACCTTTTTTTTTTGGGCAAATTGTACTTTGCCCCCTTTATGTATCAGGTAATTTCAATTCCCCCTTTTATTTATTAAATTGAGCAATGTCCCCCTTTATCTTCTAATACTGCGCAACTTACCCCTAACATCTATTTTTCTGTTAAATACTAACAAAACCTCTACAAATTATCTAAAATACCCTTATATTAACCCACTTAACCCAACCTCAATCCAAACCGGTATTTGATTAACAACATAACCCGAGAATATTTGAAAGTTAATCTGTTTTGGAATCTGTTTCCTGGCCTGTTTTGGAACTGGGCTACATTTTGGAATCTGTTTCCTGACCTATTTATTCAAAGCTAATCATGAGTGGAAGTTTCTTTATTTTATTATTATTCTTTTCCTTATCTTGAACAGGGTTTAATTTAAGTTCCTGAAGAATATTTTCATTGCTCATGTAATATTGAAGAACAAGCTAATGGTCAAATGCTTATTGATTATCTTGTTCACGCTCCTTCCTGTTCCTTATCATTTTCATTCTCCCTTGCAGCAACCAAATTGACTCTCATGAGCCACATTAATCTTTATTCAAATGATGAGGATGGTAGGTGAAAGAAACTTTGCTGCGCATTACATTTGAAGATTGGGCTGCCCATTTCTTTTAATGGAGTTACACACAAATACTAGATGAAATCTGTGATTAAATAGGTCAGGAAACAGATTCCAAAACAGATTAGCTTTCAAATATTATCGGGTTATTTTGTTAATCAAATACCAGTTTGGATTGAGGTTGAGTTAAGTGGGTTAATATAAGGGTATTTTAGATAATTTGTAAAGGTTCTGTTAGTATTTAACAAAAAAATAGACGTTAGGGGTAAGTTGCTCAGTATCAAAAGATAAAGGGGGACATTGCTCAATTTAATAGATAAAGGGGGGAATTGAAATTTGCCTGTGCAAATTGCAATTTTTTTTTTTTTTTTTTTTTTTTTTGAAGAAAGAACAACAAGCAGTGATGGCGCCACATACAACTCAGCTCCTCAACATTTTATTTTGCACACTCTGACATAAGATCTCAAATTTTGAACAACACCTCAACTGAGATCTCAATACCCAACCCTTTAAACCACCAAAAAAATCTCAAATGACAACAAAAACTAAATTAGAAAACAACAACAACAAATAACTCAATCAAACCGAGCTAGTGTATAAAAAAGAGGCAAAAAAAAGTCGTTGTTGCTCGCCTCCACGTCGTCAGTCTCTGCCACGTCTCCTTTTGCCACTTCCTCAGCCTCTTCTTCTTCTTCTTCTCTGTTCCTCTGCTTCAGTTCTTTCTGTTTCTATTTTTCATTCATTACTTTTTAACTTTTACTTCTACTTTGTTTTTTACGCCCCACTCACATGAATGTAAATATCTTTATCCACTCACCCACCAAACCACGTGTTTAGCTTCATACCATTAATTTTATTATTCTTTTTATATTTATATTTTTTATTTTCATTATCAAGGCATGTATTTATTATTATGGATTAAATGTTGAATTAACCTTTATTATGTCAAGTAAGACATAGACTTATAATTTTAAAGACTTTTTAACAAATTATTTAAGCTTTTATTAATAAACATATATATAGCAATAATCTTGAAACATTACACTAGTACCAGTATTAATTGGTACTGAAATATTTTGTTTTTTTTTTTGTTTTTTTTTTTTTTTTTTTTTTTTTTTTTTTTTTTTTTTTTTTTTTTTATATGATAGAAATTCTAATATTTTGTTTCCCTAATCAAACATAAACAACGTCCTTTATTATTGGGTATAAGTTTACAATTTTAATTGGGTGGCCCAGTGGGGTGTTCTGCAATGTGTATTAGTGCACAACACTACTTTGTTTTATTCTTTACCTTTGTATCATTATATTAAAGACAATTAAATCACCACAAATATTTTTCTCAAAAAAAAAAAATATCAACACAAATATATACATATAAACTATTAAATTTTGTGGGTAGTAGTATATAGTGGCTTTAATTAGTTTAATTAGTTGTAAATGGTAGATTAATTTAATTTAGTATTGAATGGTAAAAAACCTAATTAAGATTTGGCTTGAGACTCCCAAAATGATTGGGCCGACCCTGTAGACAAGTTTTGTTATAGTGAGGAAATATAGAGAAGTAGTTAGAAATCAGTTTTGCAAGGCTATTATGGCTTGGAGCCCTATATAAGCTATTGTAGTGGAGGATTTTTTGGGCTAGAGAGAGGGATAAGGAGATAAATCCATCTTGTATCTCAACTTTGAATTCCAATTATGGTTTTTCAAATATCAAGAAATAAATT
This sequence comes from Fagus sylvatica, assembly GCA_907173295.1. Taxonomy (NCBI): domain Eukaryota; kingdom Viridiplantae; phylum Streptophyta; class Magnoliopsida; order Fagales; family Fagaceae; genus Fagus; species Fagus sylvatica. The sequence goes on along the minus strand of OU015769.1, from coordinate 27,040,916 downwards.
GTAAAGTATTATTTCATTTTTACCCACTACCCACTACAATAACATAAATAGTCAATTTTATAATTGCAACTAGAGTTAGCTATTAATTATTAGTATAGATTTGTAAATGGGTAAAAAAAAATTAGTCTCATTTATTATATTTGAAAAAAAAAAAAAAAAAAAAGAATAAATTAACCAGGTTTGGTGATAAATTCAGACTCGACTTGTGATGGAAATAAAATTAAATAAATAATCTTGAAGGTTTGGTTCACAACCCAAGTGACAGTCGGGAGTTGTGAAATGAATGTGAAGAAGAACGACATGTAAAGTGAGAAGAAAGTTGTCGTTTTCCAAGTCTGTAGGTGTCGGTTAAGAACCATCCAATTGTTTGTTCGTAGCATCAATTCCGCACGTCCTGCTACTTGTATCTCATTTCCTCTCATTCCCAACAACCCCTCTCGCTCTCTCTTTGCACCAACCCCAATTTTCCCAGCCCTTTTTTTTAGGCTTTTGTTTTTGGTAAAAAAAAAATGGTAATTGAGAAGTGGGTGTTAACGTTATACTTATTAGGATTGGTTAGACAAAGAGGATGAGTAAAAAGCGTGGCATGGATGTTGGAATTCTGAACTCTGTTTCAATTTCCCCGGCTTCATTGCCTCAATCCATTGTCGTCGAATGCCGATTCCGCTCGCAATCGGCATTCGATTCTTTCTGCATTGCCTCCGAGGCCTTCTCCGAGCATCTTCCTTCTCTATTTCCTGCTTTGTAACAATTGTCTTGATTGCTCTTTAATTTTTTTTATTTTTTTTTTGAACAAAAAGGAAAAAAGATAAATACCCAAAATTGAAAAAAAAATCTTTTTTTTTTTTTTTTTAAAAAAAAAAAAAAAAAAAACCTTGTTGTTCTGGTAGCTGTTTGGTTCTTGGCAGGAAGGAATTCCAGTGCTGGATTGGTAATGTCTGTGAATAACAGAGCGTTTGGGACAATGGTCGAGCTCGAGCCTCCTCAGGCCGAGGTTGAATACATAGAGAAGGATCCAACCGGTCGATATGTTCGGGTATTTTGTAATGCGCTACCTTATTTCTGTGAATTACCATTGTTTTGGATTGGGGTTGTATATATTATGATCAATGTAGTTGAGAATTTTGTAAGATGGATCATGTTTATGAATTAGCATTGCATAAAATGGCAGCTTTTCTTTCTATCATTTTGAGGACATTGTGTTTTAAGGTATTGGGTTTTGATATTCATATAAATCAGAATATGGATTTATATTTCAAGTAATGGACTTTTTCGTTTGTGTGAAACTGCAAGATTATTTGAGCTAATGACTCAAGCCCATGATTCAAGTAACTATACATAATGCATTGTATAGCAGCTTTTCGTTTGTTCTATGTCATCAGTTCCACATGTAGTTGGCATTGACTGAAATCAGGTTTTGATGGATACGTTATTCTTTGTTAGGAAGTATATGTATGATTCCAAGTTTTTACTTGATGCATGATATTGTAAATGGCTTTTAAAATTTTTATTTTAATGTAAATGTAATCATCAACAGATTGAACTAATGGCCCAAAACCTATAATTAAGAAGCGATTGTTGTTTTAATTCCTTGAAGCTCTCGTTTTCATCATTGCCATTGACTATGGGAAGAGATCTTTGGATTTAGATTGGCCATTTTATTCTTTGTTGGAGATAAGGTCAAATGTTTTTCTCTTATTTATGTACTCTTGTCTTTTGTCTTCTTTTCCTTTGTAACAGTACAGTGAAATATTGGGCAAGGGTGCTTTCAAGACTGTGTATGGTTCCAAAACCACTCTGTTTTTTTTTTTTCTTAGTTTCCTTTTGGTCTATTTTCCAAGAAATTATATCTTTTAAGGGAGAAACATTTTATTAACTTGAAGAATGCTTGTACTTGGGGATTCCTGATTTTATTTTGCAGTTTTAAGGCATTTGATGAAGTTGATGGAATAGAAGTTGCTTGGAACCAAGTTAGGATAGATGATGTCTTGCAGTCACCAGAAGATTTAGAAAAATTGTATTCTGAAGTTCATTTGCTGAAATCGTTGAAACATGATAACATCATCAAGTTCTATAATTCCTGGGTGGATGATAAGAAGAAAACTGTCAACATGATAACTGAGCTCTTCACATCTGGGAGTCTGAGGCAGTATGTTCTCTTGGTTGTTTTCCTGTTCTGTCTTTGCATTGTTTGGCGGTATTATGTACAACTGATACCTTTTGGTGTTCAGATATCGGAAGAAGCATAAAAATGTTGATATGAAGGCGATAAAGAATTGGGCAAGGCAGATTCTCCGAGGTTTAGTCTATCTTCACAGTCACAATCCACCTATAATTCACAGGGACTTAAAATGTGACAATATTTTTGTTAATGGAAATCATGGAGAGGTTAAGATTGGAGACCTTGGATTGGCAATTGTTATGCAGCAGCCTACCGCTCGAAGTGTGATTGGTAAGAAATTATTATTATTGTTTTCTCATGATCTCCCTTCTGTAGAAAGACTTTATGAAAAGAAGTGAGTTTCCTTTTTTTCTTTTTCTTTTTTATTTTTTATTTTTATGTTAGGGACACCTGAGTTTATGGCTCCTGAGCTTTATGAAGAGGAATACAATGAACTTGTCGACATATATTCTTTTGGGATGTGCATGCTGGAAATGGTTACTTTTGACTATCCATACAGTGAATGCAAAAATCCTGCTCAAATCTATAAGAAAGTTACCTCTGTAAGTTAGGCCACTATCAGTCTATCATCATACTCTCTATAGGATGTTTTGGTGTTAACCTTTATGTAAACAATTAATATATATTCTGATGCATTTTGTTGTAGGGCATTAAACCTGCTTCCCTTAGTAAGGTGAGCGATCACCAAATTAAGGAGTTCATTGAGAAATGTCTGGTTCTAGCACCAGAGAGATCATCTGCAAAGGAGCTTCTCCAAGACCAATTCCTTAAAGTTGAGAATCCAAAGGAACCATTCCGTGATCCCTTACAGTTACCTGACCAAAGTCCCAAAGCAAATAGTTTACCCAAGTCTGGCCCTCTTTCCATGGACATAGATACTGACTTTAAGCAGCAATCTTTAAGCACATGTACAGAAAGCAACAATGGGAGTCCACACTGTCCAGTTTTGGAATTTCAGAGGACGAATAAGAACAATCAATTTAGATTAAAAGGGAAGAAAAATGATGACAACTCAGTATCATTAACCTTGCGAATTGCTGACTCTTGTGGTAAGTTGAGTGTATGCTTCTTTGATTATTGATCGGTATTCCTGTTTTATAGTGTAATATCATGGATTTAATTTTATTACATGCAGGTCGAGTGAGGAATATACACTTTCTCTTTTACCTTGATACGGATACTGCACTTTCAGTGGCCAGCGAGATGGTCGAACAACTGGAGTTAACAGATCATGATGTGGCATTCATAGCAGAGTTGATTGATTACTTGATAATGAAACTTCTTCCTGGATGGAAGCCCTCATCTGAGTACTCCTCAAGTGGAGCAGTAACTCCCAATGATGTTTCCCCAGTCTTTGGAGATGACAAAACATTAATGGCATGTCCATGGGATTCAATGCTAACAATTGTTCCATCTGGGTTAGTGGTTGAGCAAGATGTTTTCTCTGGGTTAAATACATGCCCTCAAGAAGGTGGTGTGTGCGATAACCCTGACAGTTCTGTTTGCCATGGTGACTCTAATTCTTCTCCTAGTTTGGCAAATTCACAAGCATCAGTTGCTTCAGAGATACTGGTAGAAGATGATTCTGCCAAAACTGAAAAAGCAGCTGAATTTGTTGATTGCAATATCGAAGGAAGCTACAAAGGCTTAAGTGGGTCTTTCCCTGAACTAGAGCTTGGGGATTCATGTTATGATGACTTCAGATTGCAACAAATTGATAGCAACGGTGCAGAATACATCATGAAGGAATTTGCAAAGAACACAGCATTGCCAATGCCTGTTCAAACTGGAAAATCAAATGTTATGAGCTTAACAAGCAGCTGTTCATCTTTGTCCTTAGCAGACAAAGATATCGATATTGAGCTTAAGTTGGAACTTGATGCAATTGAGGCACAGTATCAGCATTGGTTTCAGGAACTTTCTAGGATGAGGGAGGAAGCACTGGAGGCCACCAAAAGGCGATGGATAGCAAAGAAGAAGCTGGCTGTACATTGATTAGGCATGTTGCTGGACCATTTTTTTGTCCTTGTCTCCATACTCTTGTTCAAAGTTGTTTCATTATTGTCCATAAGGTCTCCTTTGAAGTTTCTATTCAAGGGTTGTGATTATTTAATTGGAAACTAGTATCGGATGCGGCTATTTTTTTGTGGAAGTCGTGATCCTTCTTTGGATTTAATTTTTGTGATTTGGGGTTAATTTGCTTTTACCTTTGTTCAATCTATAAAAAGTATATATTCCTGAATCCTGAATGTTCTGATTTTCCCTTTTTACTTTATCCGTGCTCATGAATTGTACATGTCAATTGGTTATTGGAGTTCTTCATAATTTTTTTGTGTCTTCGAAGACTACAAGTTCCTAAAATCCAAGGTAAGGATCTTGAGCAGCAGTGTTTATGAGGGCAGAACAGAAATCTAAGAGGCTAAAACAACTGGACTACTGAAGCTTAAGCTATTTTATTTTTACCTTCCGCTTAATTCATATCTTTGATTAATTTAAATAGTGCAATTTTTTTGTTTGAAAAGTTGTATATAAAAAAATAAAATAAAAATAGCGTTTTTAAGTTTTAAAAAGTCAGTAATTTAAAAAGGCTCTCACAAATGAATTAGGATATTTTAGAGTTGTGACTTGTGAAGGTGACCATGGAGTTGTTAAAACTCTATTAATCCACTACAGCCGCCATCCCCTTCTCAATTCTCATGCCTCTGCACCTATGCTAATTGCCTCCATTGGACCCCATGCTTGTTAGCTCACTTATCGTGGTTGCTCATGGAATTGCCCTCGTCATCTTGCCTTCACTATCTCGTCTCTTGATCACGTGGCTATCATGGGTCTTTAAGAATATGAGATGTGAGAGTTAAAATGAGATTCTTTTTGTATTGCTGTTGAAATGTGGGAGCTTTACTGGTTCTCTCTGTAGCTTCGTGGCTTGAGTACTTATATCAGGTTTCAAGTCACGATCACTGGTTTGAGAGCTGGTGAGAGAGAGCAAAGAAATGTGGGAGCTTTGTAGGTGAATTTGTTGTTGGTGTTATGTCGTGAATGAGGTTTGCTTGGCTGTGCAAATAGGCATTGATGGGTGGGGTGGTTATGAATCAACCATGGTGGTTTTGCCTCGATGCATGGTTGAGCCACCCCTGGCAATTGGTGCAAGTAAGGGTGTTCACGGGTCGGATTGGGTCGAGTTTGATATGATCCCCTTGTCCGACCCGATCAATTTGGGTTATATACACACATATATAACATATAAAAATCCATCATAATCAACTACCAAATTCAAAATCAACCAACACCCAACAAATAAAAAAAGAAGATTCGATTATTTATTTCCTTAAGGGTTAAGGAAGAGATTATCGTAATCGAGAGTAATAATTTATAGATTGATAATGGGAGAGATAGAGGGCAATGAGGGAGATTGAGGTCAATCTGTACCATAAAAATCTTCATCATGATTATGATAATCTGTAACATAAACAAAAAAAATAATAATGGAAAAAGAGAAAAACCTTGATGATAGTGGAAGATGAGATCTTAGCAGTGACAACAAAGCCCAAACCCAGTGAGGTATATTAGCTGAAACCCAAAATGAAGTAGAGCGACAATGATACAATGAAGATATGACAGTGAAGTAGAATGACTTTTTTTCAATAATGCATTTTTTTAAAGTATTTTTTCCAAACATGATATGCTAGAACTTAATTTGAAATATGGATCTCATCTTTAGGAAAGACAAGATTGGGCAAATCTCGTCTTTTAAAGAGACGAGATCAATGCTAAGCTGGCAATGGTAATTTGGTTGAATCTTGTATTTACGAAAGACAAGATTCAAAGACCTGAAAGTCCTACAATTTTCAAGAGAGTTAAGCGTTGTATGGTTTTTTCAAAATTTGGTTGAATCTTGTCTTTAGGAAAGACCAAATTCAATGACAACTCAGCAATCTCGTCTTTTATAAAAACAAGATTCATGAAACTTGTCTTTACAAAATACAAGATTTAAGTCAATCTTGTTTTCACAAAAAACTGATATTCATATTTCAAATTAAGTTTCACATGATCATGTTTGGCAAATTAACTTTAAAAAATATATATATATATATATATATATATATATATATATATATATTTTTTTTTTTTTTTTTTTGCCAAAACCCCCCAGTAGACTGACTATGAAAAATAGTTAAAGAAAGAGAGAAAAATGAAGAGGCCCAAAAAAAGGGACGAGATACTGCCTCAGATGTGGCTGGATTTCCAGCTAATCAAAACATACCATGTAAAAAGAGCCACATTAGATAAGTAAGTTGGTTGGGTCAGTATCGACAAGTTAAAAAGTTCTACACAGGACAACCAACTTGACACCCAGAGGAAAAATAAATAAATTAAATAACCACCCGATTCTGCATTATTCATTAGTCGAAATCGTCCATTGCCCTTGGAGTCAATTCGGATTAGTTTGGAGGCTCCGTTTGTTTCGATATAAAACATTTTCCGTAAAATGATTTCATCATTTACAGGTGTTTGTTTCGCTATAAAATAAAAGTCAACGAAAAATGTTTGTTTTTTACCGAAAAATTCTTAAGGAAATTTAGGAAAACGGTTTACGGAAAAATTTTCCGTAAACCATTTTCCTTCCAAAACACGCGTGAGGCATCTGCTCTGCTCTCTTTCTCTTTTCTCTTTCCCTGCCTCTGCTCTCTGCCCTCTGCCCAACTCCTGCCCAGCCACCCCTAGCCGGCCTCTCCCCGCACACCCCCCCACCCCGAGCCGGTCTCTCTCTCTCGCACCAGATCTGGAGATCCCGATCTCCACAACTGTGACCCACCCCGAGCCGGTCTCTCTCTCGCACTAGATCTGGAGATGCCGATCTCCACAACCGTGACCCACCCCGAGCTGGTCTCTCTCTACGCCGATCTTAGCTTTTCCTTTTCTTTTCGGTTCAGTTTTTTTTTTTTTTTTTTCCTTGTTAAGATTTGTGGGTTTCTGATTGTGTTTATGGTGGTTTGCGGTGGTTTATGGTGGGATTGCAGTGGGTTTCTGATTGTGTTTTTTTTTTCATTTTACGTTACACCAAACACTGTAAAATATTTTTCGGACTATTTTCCGGAATGCAACCAAACACAGAAATAAAATTATTTTTCCTGAAATTATTTTCATTTGCAAACATTTTACGATAGAAAATAATTTACAACGAAACAAACGGAGCCTGAATGAGTCAAGTTTTATGGATACTTGAACACCTCTAAGTGCAAGGCTGAGCTACCCCTAGTTTTGGTGGCCTCTTGTTCTTCGAGAAATGTGGTCATTTTTTTTCCTATTTGGGTGATGTGGCATAACTTGATACGTGGGCAAGGGTGGGTAAGATGTCATCTGACTAGACATACATTAAGTGCTTATTTGGCACTAAACAGTTTAAACTTAATGAACTAAATGAAAAAACCCCATACTTAAATGGACAAAGTGTATTTTAGAAAAAACATGAACCTGGATACATAAACGAAAAACCATGAATTCTGTGAAGACATACACAAGCAACAAAAGAGATGCAGTAGACCTCAGCTTAAATAGTCAGCAAAAGGGTTTGCTAAAAGAGACAATTCATACAATTTAAAAATATAAGCGCTAGCAAAATGATTTTAAGTAATTGAATCCAGTAGGCCATAGCCCATAGGTCAATCAATTCAGACATTTGAGTCAAAAATTGGGCGAAACATAATTGCTAAATTAAATTGTTTATAACTAATTGTAAGATGTGTGAATTAAGATATAGCTTGATTAGTCCTCACGCCAAGTAGTTCTACAAGTCTCATTCATGCACGTATAGAACATTGTTGCCGGCTCATCAGCTGATCTAGTCTGAAATTGTACGTATGCAGCCCTTCCATGACCGCATTTGGGGCATGTTGCTGTCATAATAAAAAGCAGGTAAGAAAACACAAACAAGAAGCCAATATGCCATTTGAGCCTCATCTCTTGAAAAGATTGTATATTTAATAGATAGTCTTGCAAGAAAGCAGCATTGACAAGAACAACAACATAATTGTAGCTTAAAGATAATGATTCATGCTTCAAACTTCAAGCTCTGAGCACCAAATATTCAGATCTTGGTTATGTAGTTGAACAACCATGTTTAAGTTGGATTATATCTAGTTCAGAAAGACATATTACATACAAAGTCAACAAAGACCAATAACTCAGATGTCTAATCCAAGAACACTATATCTCCATACCCATGAGAAGGGCTTAGTTTAATCTTCTAAAAATCAACTAAACCAAATCTAACTGGCGAATGCAACAAAATCTTTGCCCCTGCTAAATCGTCACATATGTCTCACCCCCCTCCCAATTTTTTTTTTTTTAATTATTTTTTCATTCTTGGATCATCCAAATTTTAATTTCTATAAAATCATGTATCTTCTCTTCTCTTTTTTATTGGTAATATGTGAATCTAACCACTACAATCCCATTCCAACCCTTGAAGACCTGAACCTAGGCCTAAGGGGCAAGGGCTAATTTCTCTGAATCATATATCATCCCAAATTCCACAACTGTGGCCTATAATCTTCCTGGGCATCCTCTACTCCACGGAACACATTCAACTCAATCCATACAAAGATCAGGGAGTGATTGGTTTTGCCACACCTGGCCAAACCATCCCAGCTGACTTTTATTTGTAGTGTCCTGAAGAACTCGTATGGAACTCTGACCTCTATGTTCTTGCCACTCATCAATCTCAATAAATGGGATCCAAATCATTATAAAATTAGAATATGGGTAAAGAACCATCAATGAGCAGCATACATAGCAAAAGGTGACGACTGTGCAAAACAAGAGGCCAATTAAATTTCATTTGATTTGACAGAATGGAATGCAGAGATGCTACAGAACAAAGTGGTCTAGTCACTAGCATAGAAGTATAATTAGTCTATCCTATACGATTCTACAAGCAGGACTATACTGGGTGATCATTGGTCTGTTCTATACAATTAGCATATATCTTCACAAGTATATCCTACAGAACAAAGTGGTCTAGTCAATTCAGCATCTAAGGCCTTAATAACACCCCCACCCCCAGTGTTCTTGAAAAATGGGAATAAAACAAATAAAATAGAAACAAAATCAACAGAAACTCAACTCAACCATAATCCCAATTAAATTGCGTTGGCTATGGATTCTCATCAAATAAATGGAATCAACCACATATTTTTTACCACCATTCTATCCTATTGAAAATCATATTCTCCCCCATCTCCCTACTTAACATACCCTTTTTCACAACTTCTACCCATATTATTTTAGGCCTCCTTCTACCTCTTTTCACTCCATCAAAACTTAATTTTTTTTTTTGATAAGCACTCCATCAACTTAAATTAAATCACTCTTTTTCACTCAGTGCATATATCGGTTTATGTTGCACTTGGTCAATCCATCATAAGCGAGCAAAAAAAGTGAAAAAATAAGAAGTATTACCATGAAGTTTAGCCGTTAAGCCTACGACACCTTTAATATATATGCAATAGTTCATAAACTATAACTCATGTAAAATCATCTGACAGATTGATGAACTTCAATTCACACTTAGAAGTACCAACTTGAACAGCAGCAGCAAGAAACATGAGCAGAAAGGTGCACAAAATATATATTAAAAAGGATATCTTAAATTCTAATACCAAACAAAACCAGCAAATGAACTAAAACGGGTACCCTCACAAGATCGTCAAAGTTTAATTAAATAAAATTGGCATTGCACTACAATATCAAACATAAATGTAGTTGCCAAACATATCTAAGAAACAAAATTACAGCAATTTACAGAGTATCGTTACCAGACATCACATGACAACACCAAAAGAACTAACCATTATACATTACTAGAATCACTTGTTACTCCATTTACAGAGTTTACTCTTCCCCTAACATCCCATTCTATTTCCACTAGAATGAAATATTACTTTACTTATAGCTCAATGAAATAAACTAATGAAAAGTTTTTACTGAATAGAGTTAATACACTGATGATTAGTTCATTACTTGAAACTAAAAAAGAGTGAAAGCAAAAGAAAAAAGAATCGACCAAGTACAAAAGTTGAACAAGAGACGCACCATCAGTTTGAGATGCATTCTTCATGTCATCATCAGTGATGACAGGTTCTAAATCCTTCTTAACCAGATGTTGCTTTTTCTTTATTTTAACCTGCAGTTATGAAACCACACACACATGGACACAAGTCATACAACGATATTAACATAACATCACAAAAGTATAACCAGAGATCTTCATATATTAATCAGTTAACTAAAATGGCTTATTCAATGAATCATACCTTACCCTCTAAGTGGCATACATAGGGACATGTTGGGCAGTAGAATCTGGAAGGGCGGCCCATATGGGGCAACTCATATTGCAGCATGGTCCCACAAGTTGGACAAAATTCCATTTGCTATCAGCTTCTAACACAAATCCTCCCTCTGCAATTTTATTTTTCTGCACCATGTTGATACATTGTGCTTACTTAGACAATCACTCACTCCATTACTAATAAATCTAGGAAACATTTTAAGATTAACCCATTATAAATTTGACATTCACAAAACATTAAAATGAACCCCCAGAGTTTTATAAGCTTCTGCCACAAACCCTCTGCATCTTTTCCCCCCTAAACACATTCGTATATCAAGTTTTTACAATTTTGTGAACTAAAATAAGAAAGAAAAGAAAATGAACACAATGAGTAAAGGATTAAATACCCAAAACCTATTAAAAAAAAAATAATTAAACAAAAGGCATCTAGCACCATAAACTAAAAAGGATAAAAAGAACTTTTGGCTGACCATATAACAAGCAAAAATCAAGAAAATTACAATGAAAAATCATTAAAAAAGTAGTACTATGAGAGACCTAGCAAACAGATAGTGCCGATCAGGTTGGGGTTCGACCCGGCCATGTTGGCAAAAAAAAAAAAAAAAAAAACGGAACTTGATCACATTGTCTTTCTCTTCCTTTCAATACTACGATCACATTGTCTTTCTCTTCCTATCAATACTACGATCACATTGTCTTTCTCTTCCTATCAATACTACTAATAAGAGAACAAAAACAAAAACAAAAACACTCAAAAAGAAAAGTTAAATAATACATAAATTCTCAAGTTTACACCGTTCAAAGTTCACTAATCTTATCATCATCACAAAAGAATGAAAAACATAATTACATTAAAATAAAATCTCTCCACATCATTCAAGATATACATCCAAAATAAATAACAAAATATTTCGATTTTAATGTGCAACACAAGCAAGCAAACAATGATCCAAAACAAAGAAATCATAGAGAGAAATTAGGGCAGGGACTCACCGAGAGGTGCGGCAGCGATGGACTCGTGGTGAGGGCAGAGCTGGAGGCGAATGGCGCCGACGACGATGAGGTGCGTCAATGTGCAATGGAGAGGGAGGGCTGGCGGCGGAGTGGCCGTGAAAGGGGAGTGGTTGTGTGTTTAGGGCTTTGTTTTTTTTTTTTTAATCTGAATTGGTATGTCATGTCACAATTTTTTTTATATTAAAATAAATAAAATAAAAAAATTAAAAAAAAAACTTTTTTTTTTTTTTGATTTGACGATAGCAATCTACACTACACACGCACATACTGTTTGGGGAGGGTAGAAGGGATTCAAACCTCTACCAAATGGGGGGGAGGAATTTTCCCTTGCACCACTAGGCCAAATGCCTAGCGGGCAATAAAAAACTGTTAGACACATCAAACTTTTTCATTCAACATTTAAATAATACATAAATTCGTAAGTATACACCCTTCAAAGTTTATTAATCTTATCATCATCACAAAACAATAGAAAAACATAATTACATTAAAGCATCTCATTTTGGGTGCAAAGTTCACATCAAAGTTTCAATTTTTAAAAATAACGATTGCAGCATACAAATATTAACAACCACAACAACTCACAGCAATAACATAAGGGAGTCACTATGGTACACATTTTTGTAAAATTGTTTCTATGTCTATAAAACAGAATTTGAGGGCTCTACCAAAAAAATTTATGTTTGGTACACGGGTTTCAATTTTGTTCTTGAAACCAATTTTTTTTTTTTTTTTTTTTTTTTTTTTTTTTTTTTTTTTTTTTGTGGTCCCATGCCCTTTTTCAAAATAACCTAAGTTGTTTTTATTATTTTTTTTTATATCTTATTTTACTTTTTACACATAATAAAATAAATATAATAATTTTTTTTCTCTCTCTCTCTGTTGTAGGATAATAATAAAATGATACATAACTGCATTGAATTTTAATATTCTTGAAAAATATAATATTGTTTTTGTTTCATTGGTTAACGTAACTATGTGTTTAAATTCAATTGGGAAACCTAATATACCTAATTTAAGGAATTATACATAAATTTTACCTATAATAAAAAATAAATAAAAACATGTGAGAAAATAGGAGATCAAGATCTTCTTCATTTGGCTTTGAAATGGAGTCTCCATTTTAAGATTAGGATGTATTTAAATTAAATCTAAGGTCTAAAATATGCCACATCATTTAAAACAATAACTCAGCAAATTCAACTGTGGTTAATTATTGTAGTTTAAAAAAAATAAAACCAAAACCAAACTGACCTTAACATCTGTTGGAAAGGGGTTAAATTTCAACAAAATAATAGATCTCATCTGGTAACGTCACTTCACCACCAGCCACTGGCGAGTGTTTTTTGGGAGTAACAGAGGCGACCACCTTTGCCACCTCCGAACGAAATGAACAAGGCTTATGCAGGGAACCATTGCTTTATGCAGTTATGCTATATTCCGTAGAACTGGGCCTAAGAAACATATCCCCATCAAATTTCCCAATACCCAATTGATTACCCAAAACCGCAGTGCAACTATGGAGTTAATGGAGTAGTCTGGGCTGAGATGGTGCTTGGACTTCTCTATATGTATTTGCTTAGGGTGGTTAATGGATTGGGTAGTTTCAATGACTTATTTATCAAAGATTCAAAAACCCTTCGGCATTCATTTCCTTAGGCAGATCATTGATGAACTCACTAACGAACGGTTTCCATTGTTTAGCCATAAAACGAATATTGTTTAATCAGAAAACTAATGAATTACAGATTAAGATTATCAGAAAGAAATCTCGCCGGTGCTTGAGAACGAAAGAGGGTGACGGTGGTCGCCTTGTACCTCTATTCCTCTTAACGAAATCTCCTTGGAGATGGCGGCGGAGGGTGGTGGCGGAGTGACGTTACTGGAAGAGATCTTGTTTTATTTTTTTTAGGTTTTTTTAACCCCTTTTCTGCAAATGTCAAGTGTAAGGATAGTGAACTTTGGTTTTTTTTTTTTTTCCTTTTAAAGTTAACTTCTTTTCTTTCTTTTTAAAGTTAACTTTTTTCTTGACTTTAGTTATACTTGGAATTAGAGTTAGAGTCATAGGCGGATCCACTGTGTGACCAGGGTGGGCACGTACCCACCCTGAATTAAAAAAAAAAAAATTTAGTAGGTATATATAAATTTAAAAACTATGGATTTGCTAAAGTGCCCACTCTCATTTTTGTTTTAAATTCTCATTTTCGTTTTAGAAAAAAAAATTAAAGGAGATAAATCAATCAAAATTATAGTAAACAACTCAAACAATCCAAAATTACAGCATTCACCACAAATAACAAACAATCAAATAACACAAAAAAGCCCAAATAACACAAAGAAAATCCAAATAACACAAGAAAAAAGGCCAATAATATCCTCAAAGCCCAAAAATAAAATTACAACAACAAATCAGCCCAAATAAATCAATTCTATTATTATTATTATCATTATTTTTTTAAACCCTAACTTTAATCCCTCCCATGCCGCTTGCCCCGTTGCCCACTTACCGATTACCATTCGAAAGAGAGAGAGAGAGAGAGAGTTGAGAGGGGAGAGCCCAAAGGTCGTCGCCAATCGGACGTTATTCTTCTTCTTCTTCCAGCTTTCTATTTCTTTTTCTCCCCCCTCTCTTTCTTTCTTCCTCTTTCTCTTTCTTCTTTCTTCCTTTAGTCAGTCAACTAAAAGATGACTTGGACTTTGTTAAACTTGAAAGCTTTGCCATTTTTCTATTTTAAATTTTTACCTCTATTTCTCAACCACACATTTATGCCACCTTTTGCTTTACTTTGTCAGGTGAAAGGACTTCATGTCCATTGCTTTTTCTTTTTCTTTTTTAAGTTAGATATTAAGCTTAGTGTTTAGTGTCTAATGTTGGTTCCGTTGGATTTTGTTAGGTCTTTTAGATATTGGTTGGTTTTGTCTTATTTTACATCTAAAACAATTATTTTAGTTAAATATTATCCAAAGTCTCAATTCATAATTTTTTTTTTCTTTTTTAAAATGATTACAAAAAAAGGTAAGATAACCTTAATAATTTATTTAAGTTCTTTTTGGTAATTTGCATAGAAAAAAATAGTAAGATAACCTTTGTTTTTTTTTTTTTTTTTTAACAAAATATAAGATTTGGAAACTCATATAAAGTGTTTTAAAATGTGTTATATATTTTTTAATCCAATATTATTAGTTACAAATTGTTTATGTATTTATTTAATTATTTATATAATTTTAAAATTATTAATTAAATTATTTATGACGTCACCGGTTTGACCATGGGTCCGACCCCGTTCTCAAAAGACAAAAAGGTGCCCATCCTGAATGGAATTCCTGGATCCGCCCCTGGTTAGAGTTATATTCCTGTTTGTGCTTTGTTGTAATATTCCTGTTTCTGGTTACAAAATTTGTTGTTTGCATGTATGGCATGCTATTCATCTGCTAGTTCCTAGTTTGATGCGAGACCTCCTCTTGTGGGGTCGCCTTATACGTCTTGTACTTATTTTTCCTCTCAATAAAAATTTCTATCTTTGACTAAAAAAAAAAAAAGGAATTAGAGTTAGAGTTAAAGTTATTAACTTTTAAAAGAGGTGGCACTTTCTAAACCCTTGATTTAAATTATATAAATCATGACTGTGAAATGGAGAGTCTCCATTTGAAGCTAAACGGAGAGGATCCAAATCCGAAAATAGGGTACCAAATAAATTTTTTTTTTTCTTTAAAAAAACAAATACAAACAAGTTTGAAATTTCAATTTGAAAAGTTGAAAAAAGTCAAGAAATAAAAATGAAAATGAAAACATGTACCAAACAAATCCTATTTCTGCACCACCTTTTTATATTTCCTCACCATTTGGTGAGGACATATCAAAAACTGAGTGAATTTGTTCATCACTTTTTGATATTTCCGCACTATTGGTGCAGAAATATCAAAAAGTGGTGTGGAAATATCATTTGCCTAACAGAAAATTGTTCAAAAACAAAACGATACACACAATTACAAACCTATAGCATAGCATGTATATATCAATCTATCAAAAAAGAAGAAGTTGAAATTTTGGACAATGTTTATTTACCTAAGAAGCATGAGTACGTTTTCGGATACCGGTATGGTACGACGGTACGATAATTCCTAAAAAATTAGGGTACGAATATGGTGGGTATATTTATTATATATATATATATATATATATTGTTATGCTTAATATTTTCATATCTTCTTAAACATATGTAAATTTAAGAGCAATCATGGATAATAAAATACATTCATTACCATTAAATGGTGGTTAGAGTACAAACCAAGATCCAAAAGAATAAATAAAAGAAGTGTTCAACATTAAAACCAAAATAAAATAAAAGATAAGTGTTCAAGAGGCTTGATTGAAGGTAAGACTAACAAAAGAATACTAGCTATTTCATACTTATTTGATGAAGTGTTCAACTTTTTTTTTTTAGTACTCCTAACGTACTCATGCAGAAGTACCCATGGGATACCAAATACTAATACCCGATATGTGCCCGATATGGGTAAGACACCATTTTAAGAGTACCCGTGTTTCATAGTTATATACATATGTGAGAATATGGAGATTTCTATTCAGCTTCGATTCGGAGGAATTTGATATACAACTTAAATGGCCAAATGAATTCTGGTCCACCCGGATAATTTGGCAGGGTTTTACGGGTTTTGTCTGAAACCCTAATTGGAGCTCTTTTTAGTTTCACTATCACTATGACTATGAGTCTCTTCCAGTTATTTTCTTTTCCTTTTTTTTTTTTTTCCCTCTTAATAAAGCAAGCTGGGTGAAATTGTAATAGTTTAATAATTAAGTGGTATAAATAATAGGTTTATGTAAAAACCAATAATAATTTAACATTTTTAAATGCTGTAATTTTTTGTTCTTTGGGTATAATTATCAGGATCTTTTCAGTTATGCCCTGTAATTTTCAAATTTATCTTTCTTTTTTTGTTGGGTTTATCTTTGTCGCCCATATATATCAGAATTCACACCTCAAAAAACCCTACCACACGGTTAACAGAAGGTATAAACACACACACTCTCTCTGTTTGGTTTTTGATGGGTAGGTACGTGCTAAACTAGTACCTAATCAAGAAACAAGGATCATCTTGATTTAATTATATATTTACTTCTTAGAGAATATATTAATAAGTGTTTTTTTTTTCCTTTCTTATATTACAATTTTTTTTGCTGGTAACATTGGCATTGATTTTGGGTTTTTTTTTTTTTTTTTTTTTTTTGAGAAGATTGTGTTTTTTACTTTTTTATGCTAATGAGACTCATATTGCATATTCTAAACCTGTCTTTATCAACCCCATTTGTTTATTGAATGACTTTGTATCGTGTTTGGAATCTTCACTCAATCACCTATCTTAATTTTCTTTCCTTTTCATTAAAGTATATCTCAATCATTGAAGCCACAATGTTTTTATTTTAACCTTATCTTTTCAAAGCCAAAACCTGACTTAAAGACGATTGATCAAGTTATTTGTTTTCAGTCATTTGGAGGAGATCATGTTTGGCTTGTTGATTATTAGTGTTACACTCTGCTAATTACTTGTCATTTCTCTCCCTTTTTTTTTTTTCCTCTTCCTTTATGTTTTTGTGGGGGCTGTATAGTGAGTGATTGGTATTGAGCAAATTCTACAATGGAGGACTTGATTGAGCCACGGTTGTACAGCTGCTATAGGTGCAGGAACAATGTATCCCGACACGACGATATCATTTCTAAAGGTTTCCAGGTGAACTCACTCTTGATGATCATCTCCAAGTTTTGACATTGCACCCTTTTAATATATGTGCTTGAATTAATAAATATTTGTATGATTAGTTTAGTGTATGAGATTCAAATGGTGTTTTGTGGTGGCTATAGTTGCAATTCAGAATAAAGCCATATTAATATGTAACTCACACTTTGTGTCAAGTTGAAGTGAAACTTGCATAATAGATGGATAAAAGGTTAGTATGTTATATACCTGTGAATTCTTAAAACCTCTATGGTGTTCCTAAATTAAACATGATGTTCAATGTTTCTTCAAGAGTTTTTTTTTCTCAACATTTTTGTACAAAATTTATTTTTCTAGTCAGGCAACGGCAGAGCCTTTCTGTTCTCCCATGCGATGAACATTGTGGTAGGGCCTAAAGAGGATCGGCACCTTATTACAGGTCTCCACACGGTTGCTGATGTATATTGCTCTGATTGTGGGGAGTTGTTGGGTTGGAAATATGAACGAGCTTTTGAGGAATCCCAAAAGTACAAAGAAGGGAAATTCATACTTGAAAAGTTTAAGATCATCAAGGAAAATTGGTAGCTGACAGAAATGGCTGTGGATCCCTTTAATCATTGGTGACACAAGTTACTTCATGCTTGATTATATATGTTCATTTTGTGCAAAGTATTGAAAAATAAAATTGAATGAATTAGTCATTTTTCTTGTACATAGAACTTGTGCATAAGTGCCTTACCTTACACGTTGTGGTAGCATTTATGCATAAATTGAAAGATTGCCCACTATTTTGGAATGGAACTGCTTAGTGAATATTCTTCTTTTGTATAGAATTTGCCTGTCAGCAATTAAATGGAAGGTGAATTTTCTACCTAACAGGGGACCAAATGCAGGCCTTTTTTATAGTTAATACTTGAGCAATTTCTTTGTAACTTCATGCTTTCTGTCTGACCAACCTAGATCATGGCAAGTTTTAGTTTGGCCTAGCATTATCAGGCATCTGTTTCGTAGCTGAGAAGAAAGGAATAAAAAAAAAAAAAAAAAAAAGTATTTCGTGTAGGTCTCTGATTGATTGCATGATTGCAGCATAGAGAAAATCACCAAGCAGGTCAGCTAAGCCTAATTTTACAACATAAAAGCACAAAACTAGAGCATCTAGAATTTCTATTGATTTCTTCATCTTTCCTTGCAACCAAGTAAGGCAGAGGGAACGGTTTGATCGTTTTATGAGAATTGTATTGTAGGGGTCCGCTCAATCTTGAATATAAACTCAAACGAGTAAAAATTCCATATGCCTAGATTTTGAATCTATCTTGTATCTTAAATAAACTTTATTTGGCACCACTAAACTTCAAGTTACCTAAATAAACTTAAGTTTGAAAATTTGAGTGTTTTCAAGATGAAATCAATGCATTGACCATGATAGATTAATTTTAGAACAAAGAATGTCCCTAAAAGTTTCGTTTGACAACTTTTCTTTTAGATTTTGGGCTTATTTACTTCTTTTAAAAACCCCCACCCTTAATTTTATTTTTATTTTTATTTTTTTTAACTTTCAACAAATAAGCAAATAAATTTTGAACAGAAAGTGGCATTCAAACACGAACATTGTATCTTCTAGCTTCACGTTTGCCATATACCCTCTGTCTCCGGTGGGGCCAAGTTGGTTACAAATTTGAACAGTTTGATCTCCATTCTCCTACTGTTTATGCCGAGTTGATTATTTGGTGCAATTTAATTGAGAAACTTAAGGTACAATGTACATAAGTTTTGCCATAGACATGCTTTTATTAGCTAGTTTTATCTTCAAACAATTAATTATGTTGGTTCTAATTTTTCAAAAGACTAGAATGGTCAGTTTTGACTTTTCATATATCAAAGGTGAGTTCCAATTCTCATATCTTACGACAATCAAGGTGTGTAAATTGAAGGTGTTGAGAATGTTATGGAACATATAAGCGAAGTTTTATCAAGTCCACTTATAAGTACGACGTAAGGAACAGACCTAAGAAGAAAATCAGTGCTCTAAGGACTGCATGACAAGTAAATATGCAGGTTCAATATGTTCCTGTAAAATATGGCAATGTGGTGAAGGCCATCTTTTTTCTTCTTCTTTGAATCTTTTTTATGAATAAGGATAATTTGTATTACGCAACAGAGTTTATACAGAGGAGGGGTCAAATTCATCTCCACTTTCAAAAAGCCAAACAAGTTTGGGATGGAAGAGATTGAGATTGAGATTGGCCCATCAATATAAAAGGCACAAGCCCAATTATGCACACACAAAATTTGTTTCTCTATGTATATGAACAAAATCCCAAGCAATGAAGGAGTGAAGGAGGGATTTGGCATCATCAACGATGCCACGGATGCTCCAATCTCTGTCTTCTGAATTTTTTGAGAAGGCTTCAATGATGTCAAGAGCGTCTCCTTCAAACAAAACAAACTTGCATCTAAGGGCGAAACCAAGAATTTTTTATTTGGGGACAAGTCCAATTTTTTAAAATTAAATCTTTAAAATTGTTAATAATCATATATACCATAAAAGGTTTTATTTTTTTAATGTAGGCTCCGCACCAACTTGCATGATTACACTTGTCTTAAACCGAAGAGATAGCTAAAAAGCTGCATACGCTTCTCCCCATTTGATCATTGCTTAATGATAATGGCCAATGATGTGATCTAAAATGCTCAATCTAACAACTTTTTGAAGTGATTATATTAAAAAACAAATAAAAAAATATTTGGCAAAAATATTAAAATAGACACAAGTTCTGACTTTTCCTATAAAAATGTTATTTATTTGCCTATAAAAGTTAAATGGGTGAATTTATAATTTATCCTAGTCCCTAAGGAGGATTTATCTCAATTTATCTGCATCTATCATTTTGATAAAATGTTCTTTTAATGTTAAACTTACCAAAAGATAATATAGTGTTAAATTCTACTCGAAGTCTATCATATAACCAATATTTTTAAGGATTTTCGTATAACATTTCTGGTTGATGCTGTCAGAGTTTTAATTAAAAAGAAAATAAAAGATTTGAATTAATCTCTATAGAATTTCAATCATTTGGGTTTTCTCCTGGTGAAGATCTATTTTGGGGGTTAGTTTAAGGTCTGGTTTCTCAGTAGTTGAAGAACTGCGGGCAGTCTACAATTAAAATTATAAAGGCCAAAATGCAAAGAGACCCCCTGGGATTTTGGTCAGTTGCAAACTGACCCCCTAGGGTTTCAATTTCGCATTATAACCACCTGAGGTTTATCAATTCGTAAAATTGACACCTCAACTAAACAACTGTTAAAATTTCTGTCAAAGATAACAGCCAAGACCAGATCAAGGAAGGAATCCCCTAGACCAGCAGAGAGAGAAAAAGGCGTGCGATTGAGAGAGAAAGAAGATGCTGGTCTTGCCGGTGAAGGTCTTGACAAAGACAATGGATTTTGGCCGGTGAGGGTCTTGTCAGTCCTTGTCTTGGATTTTTGCCGTTGTCGATGGTGTCGGAGCTTTCGACCTCGAGAGTGATGGTCTTTCCGGTCAAGGTCTTAACGAAGATCTGCATACAACCACGGAGACGGAGGACGAGATGGAGAGTCGACTCCTTCTGGATGTTGTAATCGGCGAGGGTGCGGCCGTCTTCAAGTTGCTTTCTGCCTCTTTCTCTCTCTACTGGTCTTCAAGAGCACACTCCACTTCGTCAAGACCCTCACCGGCAAGACCAACACGAGCAAAAATCCAAGACAAGGACCGACAAGACCCTCACCGGCAAAAATCCATCGTCTTCGTCAAGACCCTCACCGACAAGACCAGCACCTTCTTTCTCTCTCAATCGCACGCCTCTTTCTCTCTCTGCTGGTCCAAGGGATTCCTTCCTTGATCTGGTCTTGGCTGTTATCTTTGACAGAAATTGTAACAGTTGTTTAGTTGAGGTGTCAATTTTACGAATTGATAAACCTCAGGTGGTTATAATGCGAAATTGAAACCCCAGAGGGTCTCTTTGCATTTTGGCCAATTATAAATTTGCCTCCTCAATATGGAGTATGGACGGCTTTTTTAGAAGTTCCCTCCTTTTTAGTTCATTTTAATATTTTACTTTAGGCTTCGTTTGGGAGTTTAGAGGGGAATGGAATAGAATAGAATTAATTTAATGAATGGAATGGAATAAAATGGAATGAAACTAAATAATATTGTTTGGATGTTTTAAAATAGAGGAATGGAATGGAATGGAATAGAATGTAAGTAACCTTGTCTGGGAGTAATATTAGAAGGAATGGAAAGAAATCATTTTATAACAACATTACTATAATACCCTTTATTTTTATAAAATGTAGGATTAATTTATAGAATAATACTATGAAATTACCACACCATATATGACACCTTGTGGTGTCACAATAATATTATAGAAATACCATGAGAGCTTGTTTCTATTTTTCTGGCCCTTGCTAACAAAGAAAAAAACCAATATAGGATAACAGGTGGTATAAAATCTGCTTAATTATAAACAAGTACAAAATCTAAGCAATATAAACTAAAATATAATCCCAATAAATGGAAATTCGAAATTCATTGTCAACAAAATAACATTTTAAAAGAAAATTGACATTGTTGAAGGACCATGCATTGTAAACAAAATACCTCCAATAAGTAATTGTCAAAACAAAACATCATAACAAAATAACGCAGATCTAAAGTTTGCCATGAAATCCCACACTTCTTAATTCTTGGACTTGGACATCAACTTCAATAGGAGGTCTTTACGGCCGGACACTGGGCAACCAAAGAACGTATCCTTTTATTTCGCATTATCCATCAGAAATATGTAAGCATCGGTCACCAAAGTTGGCTCAAGGTCCAATACCTCCAAAGCTGCATAGATTTCTGCCCCAGATATTTTCATAAAGCATTTTTCCATAACCTCAATTGCCCCTTCCATTGCCATGGATATATTATAAAAGGAACGAGAAATTGCATTATCACGTTCATCATCTTCTGACACTCTTTTTTTCTTTTCTTTTTTGCTTTTAGAAGAGAATGCCTCTTGTGATGGTGCTCGAGAACGTGCAACATTAATTTCAGGTGACCTCATTTGATCACTTTCTTCAACTTCAAAGTTCTCAAAAGAAACTTCATTTTCGGATACCATCAAGTCAATGCCATCAATAGTGGTCGACGTAGCATACCTAGCACATTTCTCCTTTGCTGTTTCACCATGATCACTAGCTCCTTCACAACCTCCTTCACAAAAAGCTCTTCATCAACTTCAACAATAAGTCTTTCATCAAGATCCACGCCCATTAAATTATGAATTATGCAGCATGCCAAAATAATTTCAGTTTGTGTGTCAACAGAATAAGTAAGCTTTGTAGTGCTTCTTATGATAGGAAATCTCTTTTTCAATACACCAAATGCTCTTTCAATAGCATTGCGCCATGATGCATGTCGCAAGTTGAACAATTCCTTAGCATTTTGTGGGGGACGAGTGGAGTATTCTTTTAAATGGTAATGCACTCCTCTATAAAGTGCGATCAAACGACCTCTATTCATATAACCCGCATCTACGAGATAATATTTACCTATTAAACAATAAAAATTGTTAATTATATATTTTTGGTTTTTAAATTATATATATAAACAATATAACTAGGATTTATTTGAATTAAAATTACCTTGTGGGATTTTCAAATTATCATTCCTAGTTAAAGCATTTTTTATTATGCTTGAATTTGAAGCAATCCCTTCCTAACCTGGTAAAATGTACGTGAATTTCAAGTCAAACAAGTATGCAACCAAGACATTTTGTGTCGGATAACCCTTCCTGCCCCGATATCTTGGTGCATCCTCGTTACTAACTTTCACACGAACGTGTGTTCCATCAAGTGCCCTAATACAATCCTAATGGTAAAATATATCTCAAAAAATTATTTGTGTATTCACTAGATAACTATCAAATGTAAAATATAGACATGATATATTTACCTTAAAATATAGGTAGAACCTACTACTGTGTAGTATTTCAGTTGGCACTTGGGATCCATCAGGTTGTAAAAGAAATTGATTTTCTAATTTAATTACTGATCTTAACACTCTATGAAAATGGTGGCTAATTGTCTCACCAGAACGGCAAAAAAAAAAATTGTATTCTTCACATTATGGGATATAATGTGAAGAAATTTTGCAACTTGTTCTTCAACTGAAGCCCGTTGTGTGTCTTGAAGACCACCATCCCTTCTTAAAATGTCACAAAAACCTTGGAATGCTTGTGGACGCATGCGTACTATATCATAACATTGGTCACTCATTCTAAGGTAATTCATTAATTCATCACGTACTCTTTCTCTTTCCATGGTTGATTGTATAGGAGGATGGTGAACACGACTTCTAAGTTGTTGCCTTTATTTCGTAATATAGTACATATAACGACTAGAAGCATAAACTACGGCTAATCGTCGCTTATAGTTTGTAAAAGCTACGGTCTTAAGTACTTCATCGTCCAAATCCATCTATGTAAGAAAATATTTCTAGTTATTAATCGTACTTAATTAAATTAAGTACTCTGAAAACTAAAAAAAAAAAACTACAGATTGAATAGCACCTACTGCTTCAACTATAAATAAAATATATATTGACCACACTTTCACCATCATACATAGCCTATATATTGACCATCACCTTCACCATGTAACTAATAAGTGACAAACATTAAAAGTTATCATTCAACGAAATTTGAATATATTTATAAAAAAAATAGTTACAGAGATGAGAAAAAAAGGGCTATAGGTTATATATATACACGGCTATTGATTAGAGCTAACAGGCAATACAAAATGTGAATAAAAAAAGTTAATATTACCCTACAATCTGATGCCAATGTATTATATTTCATCTTAGGGCTATAGGTTACAGAACATAGTATGATGCCAATGTATTATATTTCATCCGAAGTCAATATGATGTCAATGTATTATATTTCATCTCAAATAGGTGGAGAGCTATTTCATCTCAGGGCTATAGGTTACAGAACTATACGGAAATTTAAAACTAACTACCGAAGTCAACATAATGCTACGTAAATATTTTAATTTCATTATTAAAAAGAGAACAAACACCACATATAACAGTAAAGGACACAACCGAATAAACTTTAATTTCGAAGAAAAAACTTACAGGTTTGAAGAGAGAAGCAGTAGCACAAAGAAGTTGGTAACAACGTGAGAAGGTATGGCTGGTTGAAGGTGCAGCTGGTTTATGATAAAAGAAATAAACGTGAACTGAGGAAAATAAAATGTCAAATCTATAAGGGTAATTTAGTATTTTACAAAAATACTAAGGACATTTTGGAACTTTTAGTGAAAAATTCATTAAACCTAAATCCATTCCCTCATATTCCTCTCAATTTTGGGGGAAATGAAAATTTGGAGTTTGGAGGGAATAGGAAGGAATGAGTATTCCATTCCATTCCCTCCACTTAAACTCCCAAACAAGGGAATGAACTTTCCATTCTCTTCCATTCCCTCCTACTTAAACTTCCAAACAAGGGAAAGAAGAGAATATTCTTCTTCTTCTTCTTTTTTTTCCCCTCCCAAATGGAGTGTTAGTCAAATCTTCCTTTTAATATCCTCTTTTTCGATAATTGGGTAATAAATTTATGTTTGATTTATTGCTTAGAATATATATAGAGTAGGAGGTGCATCAGGGTTTTATTGTTTGAATTTATATCTAGGGAGTTCAACATGAATGTAACAAGAATTCAGTTTTTTTCTTTATTATTATGATTTTCTTTTTAGTGTCACAATGTAAGTATGTACCTATGTGAGGATAAATGATGTACACTATCTCTTTATTATATGAGTCATACTTACCGAGTGGGGTATTAAAATGGTTGAATGTATTGAAGAACTATCAAGGTGGAATGTAGTATTTTAACATGCCCGTTGCCCTTGGAATAAAGGACACCCCCATCCATCATGGGTAGGTAAATCAATCAAATATGAGTCGTACGTATAAGTTACAATCTTATTCTTCATCTATAAGTATGTATCTTTGTGAGGATAAATGATGTACACTATCTATCTATCATATGAGTCATTCATACGTACAAGTTACAACCATATTGTCGAATTTTATTTAGCAAAAAAAAAACCTTATTGTTGAACTATGGTTGGCGCGCAAGGGGGTTCTCTTAGCTTGGGGATAGGGCGGGCATACATCACATTGTTCTTTAAAATTGATGCCAAAATAGTTTTTTGTTGGATGCTATTATTGATATTGACATGACACCCCCCCGGTTTGGTCTACCTCTCTTGTTGTTGCTCGCATGCATAGTCTATATATAAAGTGGAAGCTAATCAATGTAACATCATCCGGTTTAAAATGATAGAAAGACAGGAAATTATTACAGAGGTTCGCCATGTTGTCAATGTGCCGATCATTTGGCTTCCTTTAACATGGAGCTTCATGTTAAAGGAAGTTTATCTTTAGTGTCCCTCTTTTTTGTACCATAGATTTTTGTAGGACGTGATCAATTGTTGTTCTCGTTTGCTATGATTAATAAATACAACTTTCGTTTGATTAGTACGGTTTTAGATAAGTTTATTTGCATTATTTTATTATGTAAAAGTACAACAGTAATTTAAAATATATATATATATATTATATATATATATATATATATATATATATTAAATTTGTATATTTCTTTTTAAGATAAAATTTAACTCAGTTTATTACTAGTCTTGTAACTCAATTGGCATTGACAAGTTTCCTTTATAAGAAAAATCATGATTCAAAATCTCTTATTCTCAACTATTACATTATCAAAATAGAAAAAAGAAAATAAGCTCAATCTAAACGAAAGTTTTATTTATTAAACATGGCAATTAAGTACAGCGAATGATTGTTAGATTTCTTTAACAAAAAAAATATATATATCGTTGAGAGACATCACGTTCTACAAAAAATAATAGGGAGGTAGATAACTAGCCTAACTAGGAATAAACACATCCAAATATGTTGATTTCTATAAAAACAAGCAAATGCTCTTGATGAGCAATCTAACACTCTTTGCAAAACCTTAATTAGGCCTGCAAAACCCCGTGACGAGAAAATTTATGACATGCAAAAAAATAAAAATAAAAAGTTTGAGAAAGGGCTCCACGTGAAAACGAAGCAACCTATATGCCAGGCATAGACCATAAAAAGGCGGTCTTGTTAGTTCATAGTTGTCATTGATTAAAAAAAAAACAAAACCAAAAAACAAAGGGACGGTAAATTTTATGGACTTAAAACAAAAAGAATCCAAAATATCTAATTGATTGAGAAAATGGATGAGAGAGAAAAGGAAGCTTCATAGAAGCCAAACCAAGCTATTCCTTCCCATGAAGATTACGTCGGCCAACGATATCTTATGTACTCCTTCCAATACAGCACCTTCCTAGAAACCGTGAAATTTGAATAAAAAAATAAAGCCAGACTATTTAAATTCAACAACATCTATCAAGCAGTTGCACTACAGGAAAATTGAAACAATCTAGACCATACACTTGTCTTGTTCTACAATAGATTAAAAACATCAATTGATCTTGATGGTCGTGGCTTGAGTTTCACACCTTTCATGTGTGAACTTGATTTAGGGTCACATTTTTGGGACCTTCTGCTAGCTAGCAATAGCATAACTTTAGGGTTGGATCCAAGCCAGAAGTGACACACAGCCACAAAATATTTTCAAGAAAAATACATGAAACTCCCTAAGCTTGCTTATTAATTAGGGTCGGACATATTCCCTACCTACTGTTATATATATAAGTCCTTCAGCACTATTCTTTGTACCACCATATTTTGTTGTGCAAACCATTGATATTAGCCCACTAGGAACCTTCTTTCTTTCATCACACAAAACAATGGAAAACAATATGAGAAGCGAATTTGAGGACTTGTTGCCAGTGATGGCTGACAAGCTAGATGTTGAGGCGTTTGTGGGTGAATTATGTAAGGGGTTTCGGCTTCTGGCAGACCCAGAAAAGGGTTTGATAACTTCTGAGAGTTTGAGGAAAAATTCAGCACTTTTGGGAATGGAGGGGATGAGCAAAGAGGATGCTGAGGGAATGGTTAGAGAAGGTGATATTGATGGCGATGGTGTGCTTAATGAGACTGAATTTTGCATCCTAATGGTGAGGCTGAGCCCTGAGATGATGGAAGATGCTGAGACATGGCTCGAGAAGGCGCTTGACCAAGAGCTAAGGAAGTCTTCAACTTGATCATCGTGTTATTATTATTAGTTTTTTTTTTTTTTTTTTTTTTTTTTTTTTTTTTTTTTTTTTTTGGTGGCAGTCATATAGACTCTACGTTTTATCTGTTTTATGTAATTTGGCTAAGGGAGATCATTTTTAAATTATGATGATCAAGTTTTTAAGATTGATGCAGGCTTTAGTTTTTCATCAACACGAGATGGAATCAGTCTTTTTCTGGTATGTCTTGTCTTATTACTCTAGGATCAATAAGGAGTAGGGACCTAACGATCCATCCAAACAAATCTTGATGAACTTACATTAGTTGGTCAAGACTGGATTGAAACTGCATCATTGATATAGTTGGATCAATGGTATATTCTCTTATTACTCTTGGATCAATATGCACCTAAAGGTCCAACAAACCTCTTGATAAACTTACATTAATTGATCAAGATTAGATGGGAACGGTATCAGTGATATGGTTGGATCAATGTTGACTTTACCACAATAAACTTTCACTTATCCTAACACCTTAATCTCGTAAAAAACGAAATGATTTTAATCATTTAACCATTATTTAACATAATTCAAGGTGGTAAATTACAAAATTAGATATTATACTAAGCAGCCGAGATAACTTTGTCATCACCCTTGTAATATGTTCTGTAGTTACACATCCAGTGACGCGGGACGGGTTAGGGGGTGTGGCCCCTAGCTTTTTAAATCTCTCTCTTATTGCTACTATATAATAGATGTTAATTTACTTAATGGCCCTTAGGATTTTAAGAAAAATTAAATTATCACTCATTTAAATATACATCACTTTTGTGTTAAATATACATCACTTAAATAAGGCACATAGACAATATATGTCCCAACAATTGATTAGCAAATCCTTTTTAAAAATCCCTTTCTCTTATCAAATCAAAGGCCTCAACTTTTGAAGAACATTAATTATGATAATGTAATTTAAAAATAGATTATGTTTCACAAATTTTTAAAGTTGGCTATTGTGGGTGCTTTTTTGTGGGAAGCTTTTTGTGGTGGATGTTTTATGCAGAGAGGTGAGACCATGACTCACACTGCACCATAGGCTCGAGTGAAAAATGAGAGTCAGATACTAACTTCTACAGCAAGATATTGTTTATAACAATGGGCCTGGTATCATGGACTAGTTAGTCCTCTCTCTAACTTATCAAAAAAAAAAAAGTTAGTCCTCTCTCTCTCTATATATATACAAGTGAAAAATGAGAGCCAAATACTAACTTCTACAGCAAGATATTGTTTATAACAATGAGCCTGCTGTTATGGACTAGTTAGTCCAATATTTGCAACTGTAATAAAAGCCCAATGTTAGTTAGCCCATTGACGAGTAAACAATAAATAAATGAGTACTTTCACAACAGACTTTAAGTTTGCGGAAGCCAAAAGTCGGTTTTGCAGTAAGATATGTGAGTTCTGCGGCAATGCGTGTATGTTCCGTTGAAGTTTGTTTGCCATGGCATTTACGGATATAATGAAATCCCGTAGCAGATGGTTTGCTTCCATGGGTTAATTGGAATGATTTGCACAATAAAAGAAAATTAAATGTTAGTTAGACCACAAATGATCAAAGAAAAAATAAATGAACATTTTTGCAACAGAATTTGATTCTGCCGAAGCAAAACTCAGTTCAACAGTAAGGCATGTAGGTTTTGCAGCAGACTATCTACATTGTTCACAATATATATATTAAAAACAATAGAAGTTAAGAATGGGAGAAAGCTCATCCAAATTCTTCCTTAGTGGGGATGTCTTATACAAAAGATCTCATGATCATTGGTGTTGCAGAATAACTTGATTTTTGCTGAATGAGTTAGTTCATGACTCTTTTCTGGCCTCCCCGAAATTATGGCTATTCCTCCATTTTTATAAGCTTGGAGTGTCTTTGTATGGCCTCAGAGACTCTCACATGGGCGATAACGCATCTGTGGGGCCTCGTCGAGGTCTTGCACAGAGTAGGCTATAAAAATTAATAATCATGCTTTAAACCATTGTTCATTTATGCATATTTTAAAAGTAAAATGCTCCCTCATGTGGGTGAGCCCAGGGAGGATAAAGATAAGCACATATTGCGGTGACAGGATGAAGCTTTATCAAAAAAAAAAAATACTATCCAGTTATTTATCCTAAATGTTGAAATTTCAACAATGTAGTTGAGCCTTGTACTTATCAACACAAAACTTTAAATAAATTAAAAATTGAAAATAAGTTTTTGTGTGATTGTTAACCATGTATATAGAAAGAGAAAATGTTAGAAAATTTAGTAAATAATCAATTATAAATATTTTTAATATTATAAAAGAATGTGAAGCACAACTTGTTAAGTGAAAAATTAATTTATAAAAGAAAATATTTATTTTGATTCATAGAAAGATTATTTTAAAATATATTTTACCATATATGAAATAATAACATACCTTTAATCATATTAAAATACAGGGTAAAACTTAAGTACAGTTCCTTTAGGATCAAGTATATTAAGTTTTCCAATTGAATTTAAACACATGGTTGCATTAACCAATAAAACAAAAACAATGTTATCTTTTCCAAGAATATTTAAATTCAATGTATTTGAATTCAACTAAGAATCTAATGTACTTGACTAAGAAACTGTACCTAAGTTTTACCCTAAAATACATATTTGATATTATTTAAAAAAAAAAAAACAAAAAAAATTTGTTTTTGTTATATTTGACCTGGTCCCATTTACAAGATTTTCTGACTTCATCAACATCTAACTTCGTCCGTAATTAAAGAGCTGTCATTTTTAGTGAAAGGGAACTTTCTTCCTCAAAAAGAAAATTTTCTGTTCTTTTCTTTTAGAAGTTTTGTTCCTTTCGATACAACCCAATATTTCCGGTAGATGTGCCCTTGAAAAAGCACAGTACTACAGCTTAATTCCACCAATAAGGTAAAGTAAAAAAATGTTAAAGGGTAGGCTTTGTTTGCTCAGATCTGTTTTTCAATTTGAATATATTATATGTTTCGGGAAGTTGAGGGAAGGACTTGGAGCGTTTAAAGCCATTGGTTTGTTCTTTGGAGTTTATCATTTCAATGAAACTATTCTATTCATCACATAGAAATTAAAAGCGCCCTCTGGGGTTGTTGTCTGAGGATGTTGCTAAAACAGCCTACAGTAACATGTGTAGTATTCTTAGACTGCAAAAATGTTCTGTAACATCCATACATAGGCTAAAATCGAATATTCTTAGCATGACAAGGGATAAAAAATAAAAATAAAAACTGTTGCCATCACTGGACTTATCACATTTATTCACATTGTACGTGATGGAAGTACTGCCCTAACAGCAACGAAGCTTCCTATGGATCACCTCTGTGGAGAGTATACTTTTCTTTTTCTTTCCTTTTTTTCTTTTCTTTTTTATTTATTTATTTTATTTTATGAGTATGGGGAATATAGATAGAACCTCTTGCTGATGCATTCAAGAGTGGAGCCAGGGGTGAAAGCATGGCCGGCTCAATGAATTTTGGGGCCTAAGGCGAAACCATTAAGCGATGGCCTTTTTGTGAGATTTTAACCAAAATTCTTTTTTTTTTTTTTTTTTAAAACAATAGTAACAAATTTATCCATACATCCTTTTTTGCTTTTTTTTATTAATGAATTTGTTTTGCTAGCTATTAATTCAGATTTTAATTTTGTTAAGAGTGTTTTATTTGACTTTAATTTTGTTTCTTTAGCTTCCCCATATACTTTTTGGGGTCCGGCTCACCTCCAGTTCAAATTCCTCCCGTTTCCTCCCATTTTTATCCAGATCAACTACACGTGTTAAATACAACATCTAACGGTAGAAAATACTCCACATCAATTCTCAGTAAACCACAATGTTTTCCAACAAAACCCACTGCCCAAATCGATTCCGTCCACTGCCAAGCCCTCCGCCACCTTCTTCGTCAGCCACCACCTCCACGGCTCCACCTGGGGTTTCGCCCAGACCACCACCACCTGAATTTCTAAACCCAGTTCAGAGCAATAAGCATAGAAGTATATTCAAGCAAAAACCATTCCAAGTTCAAGCAAAGAAAAATCAAATGAAGCAAAAGAAGGGGAAGATCGGGTTTTCAAATAAACATACCTGAAGATTTTTTTGAATCTTCAAGAAATCCCCCAGAATCAACTTCCCAACTGTACAATCTAACAAAGAACACAAACCCATGGCTCAGACCAAGAAAAAATGAACCAAAAAAACTGAGAATCAGTTTTTTTTTTTTTAAGAAACTTACCTCAAGGTTTTTGAAACCCACGAATCCAAGATATCCCCAATTCATGCCAAAATCCAACAGAGATCAACCAAAAAAAATACCCAAAAAGAATTATTTCTCCCTCATCTCTCTTTCTTCTTCAAAAAACTGAGGAAACGCGCACGTGTATATCACAAGGTGGTGGTGGTGGTCTGGGCGAAACCCCAGGTGGAGCCGTGGAGGTGGTGGCCGACGAAGAAGGTGGCGGAGGGCTTGGCAGTGGACGACATCGATTTGGGCAGTGGGTTTTGTTGGAAAACGTTGTGGTTTACTAAGAATTGATGTGGAGTATTTTCTACCGTTAGATGTTGTATTTAACACGTATAGTTGATCCGGATAAAAATGGGAGGAAATGGGAGGAATTTGAACTGGAGGTGAGCCGGACCCTACTTTTTGTGTTTCGGGATACCATGGCCTCAAATTTAATCTTCTTTGGGCCTTTTTAATAAGCAATGCCTTTTATTGGCCAATAGAGAGGGCAATTTTTTATGGTTGACATATATATATTAGTTAATTGGGCCTTTTTTTTATTTGAGAGCCTTAAGCAATTGCGTGCTTACCATATAGAGCCAGACGTCTCACCCAAAAAATAAAACCTTAGAAAAATTATTCAACACTCTAAAGCATAAAGCATAACGTGTATTCCTTCATTTACGTGTATTCCTCGTTATTATACTTTAGAAGTCCTTGTAAAAAATTTAATTTACACACTCCAATGTAAATATAACATGTCAGATTTGCACTTATCAAGAAAAAAAAAACATGTCAGATTTGTACAAATGCAAGTGTAGGACTGATACACACAATTTCACCCTCTTTATACTTACAGATTTTTTTAAAAGCTCCAAACTCACCGGCAAAACACACAATCAGAGTAGTTGGAGACAGTGCAGCAATGCCATCGAAGGTGCCAAAAAAGACTTGAAAGATCCATCTGCGAGAGCTTATTATTGTGAAATCGTGGCTGAACAAGCTTTTTGAGAACCCATTTGCAAGAAAATGGAGTTGGGTATAGAAACTCTAATGGGTGTGAACAATTTATGAAAAGAAAGGGCAACATGTGAGAAATTGGCAGAGAGCTTGTGGGGCTTTGAAAGAGAATGCGAGAAAGAGAGTTTTGGATAGTGGTGGTCGAATAGAAAAGAGAAAGTTAACTTTTGGGATGGTCACCATGGCTGAG
Source organism: Fagus sylvatica (assembly GCA_907173295.1). Lineage (NCBI taxonomy): Eukaryota > Viridiplantae > Streptophyta > Magnoliopsida > Fagales > Fagaceae > Fagus > Fagus sylvatica. The sequence goes on along the minus strand of OU015769.1, from coordinate 27,007,919 downwards.
GTCACGACGGCGCTATCAGATCTTGTCCAGTACCTCCAGCGTCGTCGCTGCATAGTCTCAGACAGCTCCTCGATGTGGGACTCTTTCGTCGGTGAGTGTGAGCTTGGGTTTTTTTTTTTATAATTTGAAGTATAAAGAAGGTGAAATCGTATGTGTCAATCCCTCTTAAGTAGTGGCTGCGTAATATCAATATTAACTCGAATACGTAAAAAACGACCCTATCCAATGCCATTTTCCGGGCAATCGACTTCCAAAGAAGGCCCAATGGCATTACCAATATCCTCGCCCACATCCTTGACCATACTCTTGATAGGCAAATTAAAAACTCGAATCCAGAAAGCGGCAAATTTGATGGATACCTCAACCGGCTGCAGGTCACCCTTAAATCGAACTATCTGAATTAACTTCTTGTCAAAAGTCCAGGGGCTTTGAACAAAAACTCAATCAAGATCTTCCCTCCTAGTGAACACTGCCATGAAGAGATTGTCCTCAATGTCCCTAATAGTAAGCCCACCAAATGCTGCCCAAAGGTTACGTTCCTTTCAAGGCCTCCCCATTGAATGGACGAGTAGTGAAGAGCTTGAATAGTAAACTAAACTGAGCTTCTCTCTTTGACTCTGCTATTTTCTCCTTTCGTGGCCGCAAACGGATTTTCTCATGGTCCGACAAGTGAAGCCAAGATCCACTGTGAGGTTGAGATGCTTGCATAAGGCAAGTTTTTAGACTTCTACCACTCCAGACTCCAGAGTCAGGTTGCGTATGAGGAGTTTAATGACACAACAAATTTCATATTAATTTTCTTAACTATTGAAGCAAGAGATTAATACAATAAAAATATGATCTATAGCATTGTCATAAATTTTTGGCATAAACACACTTTTGATCCTTATATTATGAAGGTGTTTTTATTTTGATCCTTGAGTTTTGAAAGATTTCATTTTGATCCTTAACATGTCTTCAGTTTGATTTGATCCCTTTTTTTTTTTTTTTTTTTTGGGTGAAAAGGAAATATGCATTAAAATAAAGAGGATTACAAGAGTCTACGGTACAAAACACCCCAAATATCTGCCAATAATTGGCTTACAACAAAATGAGGGGGAGAAACAAATTCTGAAAATACATCCGAAGAAAAATTTCTCGCTTTGGACAAAAGATCCGTGCTAAAATTACATTCGCGGTGTACATGTCGGAGGTGAGCCTCCTCAAAAGAATGCATCAGGCACCTGCAATCAAATATCAAAGCACTATATGGGTGAGCGTCTTGAGCTGCAACATTTTCAGCGAAAATAAGATCAACAACAACTTTTGCATCTATCTCAATGATAAGTTTGCCAATATGTAGGCTACGTGCAAGTTTAAGACTATCCCTAAGGCCCCAAAGTTCCACTGCTAGTGAAGTAGTGAATCCAATTGAATGCAAAAAACCCCTAATCCAACTACCCGCACTATCTCGAATTAGGCCTCCTGCACACGCAAAACCTGGATTTCCTTGCGCTAAACCATCCGTGTTGAGTTTGAAAAAACCCAAAGGAGGAGGTGTCCAACCAAGAAGAAAGTTTGTCTTATTAGGCTTATCCCTCTGTTGTGGTAATGAAAAATGAAGATCAATTGCTAGGGATTTCGCGCGGTGAAAAATTTGCTGATGATTGAACTCGAGTCCTTCGAATGCAACTTTGTTTCGAGTGGATCGAATTATCCAACACAGTATGGGGAAAATTTCCTTCCAAAGTAGGAGTTGAATTGAAGATTGTAGCGAAGAGTGGGACCAGCATTTTACCCAATCTTTGACAATTGAGGAAGAAAAAAATTGGGTTGTTGAGTCCATCCCAAATGTGAGCCACAAAGGTCGAACGTAGGGGCAATCCCGAAGAATGTGCAGTGTTGATTCAGGCGTGGTTTTACAAAGAGTGCAAGTTGTCATCCTGAGTAATCTTTCGTCTAAAGAGGAGAGTCTTAGTTGGGAGCCTCTCATGACAAGCTAACCAAAGGAACGAAGATATAAGAGGAAGAGTGTTAAGTTTCCAAATCTAGCCCCAAGTTACCAGTATAGGACTTGGAGTCGCCCAGATCCAAAGCAATTTTGTAGGCCGAAGTTGAAGTGAATTGCCCGTTGCGAGATGGATGCCAGAATATACGATCCTCTTGGTTAGGAATTAAGAGGCAGGGTATAGCTTGAATAATTTGGAGTAAAGAAGATGGAAGAGAGTAGGAAATGTTTTCCAAACACCAGTTATTGTTAGCGTCCCAAAGGTCACACAGCTTGAAGGATTCCTCATGAAGGTTAAGAGGTCCTGAGATTTTTTCCCTCAAAGTCCCCGAGCCGAGCCAGTTATCATGCCAGAAATTAATGGAGTGGCCATTTCTGATTAGCCACCATTTTCCTTTGTCACAAACCATGTTGGCCATGCAAAGACTCCTGAAAATGATGGATTTCTGTTGAGGAATGGATCTAGTGTAGTTGTATTTACATCTAAATATGTCTGTTCAAACTTCATTGGAACCCAAGTGGAGAGTCCAAGTTCTTTTTGCAAGAAGCGCAATATTTCGACATTTGCTCTTTTTAATGCCCAATCCACCCTCTTCTTTTGGGCGAGAGATGGTGTCCCAATTGAGCAGATGAATTTTCTTTTGACTCACAGTGTCACCCTAGAGGAAATTTCGATTAATTTGATCCATTTCCTTCAAAATATGACTGGGAAGCAAACAACATTGCATGGCGTGCGTAGGTATTGCAGTAGTGACTGCATTGATGAGAGTACATCGGCCAGCCAAGGAGAAAGTCCGTGCTTTCCAGCTAGCAAGCTTGTACGGATTTTTTCAATAAGGAAGTCATATGCACGCTTGTTTCTACCATCAACAAGGATAGGGACCCCCAAATACTTACCAAATTCCTTAGAGATTTTAAAACCCAACTCACTTTCCAAGATAGGGCTATGATTAGGATTTGAGTGAGGAGAAACAAAAATACTAGATTTAGCAAGATTGACCTTTTGCCCCGAAAGCTTGCAAAATTCTCCCAAGACTTTATTGATTGTTTGGAATTTTTCCGAGTAGCTTTAGCAAAAAAAACTAGATCATCTACAAAAAATAGGTGTGTGAAAGAGGGTCCAAATCTAGAAGTCTTTACGCCGGTCCAATTACCTGCATCAACTTCAGCTTGGATGAGCCAAGCTAAATATTCCATACAAAGGATGAATATATATGGGGAGAGTGGATCTCCTTGTCTAATGCCTCTAGAAGGGGTAAACTCGTGTAAATGATCCCCATTAAGAAGCACAGATAGGGTCGAAGTGGAGATGCAAGACATAATGAGATCTATCCAATTATCAGGGAAATTGAAGAATTGTAGAGTGTGTCTGATGAAGGACCATTCCAACCTATCATACGCTTTCTCCAAATCTATTTTAACAGCCATATACCCGGCCTTGCTATGAGATAAGGTCATGGAGTGAATGATTTCTTGAACCATGATGACATTATCACTAGCTTTCCTTCCTGAGATAAAACTGGCTTGGTAGGGGTGTATAAGATCATTAAGGAAAGGCTTTAAATGAAGCACAAGGATCTTGGTGATGGTCTTGTAGAGTGTTTTACAAAGGCCGATGGGTCTGAATTGACTAATAGATTCCGGATTTGCAACTTTCGGGATCAAACAAACCAAGGTGGAGTTCAGGTTTTGAGGGATCTTCTGTTGCCTGAAAATATCTTGAATGTAGCGAGTAACAGAATCTCCAATTATGTGCCAATATTTTTGGAAGAATATTGGGTGAAAACCATTTGGGCCTGGAACTTTTAGGGGTTTGAAAGATTTGATAGCAGTTTCAATATCAACCCTGGTAATCTCAGCATCAAGAGTATTTCTAATGACATCCAACAAGGTATTTGAAGAGTGGGTCTAGGGGCTGTGAGGTATGCCACTTCAAATTCTGAAGTGTAGAGAGTGACAAAATGATTTTGCACTATGTTTTTAACCCCCATGGCCGAATGAACCCACTCACCCATTGGATCCTTAAGGCACCATATTTTACTTCAGTGACGTCTACAGATAGTAGATAAGTGGAAAAATGATGTATTGCGGTCCCCCAAGGAAGTCCATTGAAGACAAGATTTAAGAGCCTAGAATTCCTCCTCCAATTTGAGAATATTTTGGTATTGATAAGTGAGGTCATTTTCCAAATTGCGTAATGCGGCACAAGGACGATGACTGAGAGATCTTTGAATACCATTAAGTTCGGGCCAAAAGTCTTCTCTTATGATGGAAAATATTTCCAAAAACTTGGCGATTCCAAGTTGCAACATTGTTAGTAAAATCATAGAAGGCCATGGGAATATCAAACGGAAAATTTTCCCAAGATTTTCTAATCAGATTGGGAAAGGATGGGTCACTAAACCATATAGTTTCAAGACGGAATGGGCGAATGCCAAAATTTTGGGTGATCGGCCTTGTGTTGATGAGTATAGGACAATGGTCAGAAGTGACTCTGGGGAGATGAAGCATATTCCCTTCATCAAAAGCGTGTTTCCAACTAAGGTTACATAACACCCTATCAAGTCTTTTCAACACAAGTCCATTATGACGTTTGTTTGTCCAAGTGAAACGAGGCCTATTAAACCTCCAAATCCAGTAATTTACAGTTGTCAATACAATTTCTAAATGCTACGATCCTTCTCTGACTAGAAGGAGAAGAACTAAACTTTTCATTACTAAGATAATATATCATTAAAGTCACCCGCCACCAACCAAGGTAAGGTGTGTGTGGATGCAAAGCTAGCAAGATGATCCCATAAATTTAAACACGAAGCAAAATTAGGGCTAGCATAAATAGCTGAAAATAACCAGTTTGGATGTGGAGAGTTCACCTAAACTGACGCATGAATGGCTTGATTGTTGACTGTGAGAATGTTCAATGTAACTGAACCCGAGTCCCAAAGAAGTCAAATCCTTCCACTGAAACCTTCCGCCTAGAACGAACTACCCTGTCAAAGCCTAATGCAGTACTAACATCCACTGCACGCTGACCAGAAATCTTAGTTTTGACTAGAACAACAATAAGTAGGCTAGTGAGATTGCATAAGTTCAGCAAAATTCCTACAGAAACTGGAGGTTGCCAGCACCTCTACAGTTCCAAAGGAGAATCTTCATGGATAAAATATTATGCACAGTGATCGTGTGGCCACAACCCGACCTTCTCCTCCTCCATGCAGATTCCCTTCGGCAATAGTCTCGATAAATCTCCAAAGTTTCTCGAGTCTGGGGATTGAGCACCACTCTGTAGGACGTGGGTTGGCTCATCCCGTTCTGGATTTGGTCCATTGATAGACGAAAGGATAAAACCCATTGATGCACTTCTATGACTGTGATCATGTCCTCTCTCGCAAGGAAAGGGAGATGGGGCAGCGAGCTTTCCATGGAGATTATTGCCATCAGATTTTCGAGGACTTCTACATCTCCCAGCTCTGACATTGTCTCCATTCCATTCATTTGGCTCCCATTCGGAAGAAGGCCTCGAATGACTGCTCTCGGAGCTCGCCAAAGTGGAGGAATCCCTTCCGTGAGTGCCATCACCGATGAAACCATGGCCAACTCTGCTGTGAGATTCACTATCACACGCCCGAAGTGTGTGTTTGCTGGCAAAAGTGGAACTTGAGATCTTAAAGCTCTCTCTAGAGCTTCCTCAACTTGAATCCAAAAATGGTTGGGGCACTGTTGCAACCATCGAACCAGTTTGTTCCCGATTGGGCAAAGTACTCCTTCCTTTAGAAGTGCCCAGGTGTTTTGGTGTTGCGTTACATTTGGTGGGATGAATGGCAGGATTGGTTGGGGGGGTAGTTGTGGAGGAGTGAGGGTTCGTCTGGGGTTTTGGCTTCTGAGATTTCGCCTGGTGGATTGGTGGGAGCCTGGTGGAGCCATTGTGCGGGGTTTTGGGTAGGGATGTGGTCTCTAACTGAGAGAGAGTTGGAGTGTGATGAGATGGTTGTGAACAGAGAGAAGTTTCTGCTTAAGGAATAATAGTAAGAGATGAGTTATTTTCCAGGTCCATCGGGGTGACCAAGAGGGTAAACGGATGAAGTGGTGAAGCTAACGGGCTACTGGGAGTTGTTGCTAACAACGTTTGGAGTTTTTTCTTGAGAGGAAGGTTGACTTGTACCTTTAATAATAGGTATTTGTTCGGTATTTGCAGAGACATCAAAATGGGAAGCTACACCTTCCATCGGTTCTGGAGAAACAGTGGTATAGTGTTGTAAGGGGTATAGTGTTGTAAGGGGAGACAAGTAGGTGGAGGTGGGTTCGAAGTGTGCAGAGCCCCAGACGGGTCAGTGACAGGATGTTGGGAAGCATGGAGATTATCGAGCTGCATAGGCATGTCACTGTCAGCAACTGGTAAATGGTCAGAGCATGAGAGACCGTGGGGCACATGCTTCTGAGGTGGGGCCACTTGCTTGGTAGACGAACCCAAGGGTTAACCATGATGAAATTTTTTTTTCCCCCCTTTGGGATTTCAACCGTTTCCATTGTTTTTTGGCAGTGTCTCTGCCTCCAAACCAAAGCTATTGGATTTCAACTTGATGCCAGCAAAATTTTTCCTAGTAACTAACATCTAGTCCCCATATTTGCTAGATTCCGAGTCAAGGATAGACGACGACAAAGCTGCCGATTCAGGAGGGGGTTGCACCGGTGGAACAAGAGCAATAAGCGAGGGACAGTTACTGGTTTTGTGACCAATACATTCACACTCAAAACATATAGCTGAGATACCTTCATATTGTACCCGTTGAAAAATATTGCCAATGCGAACTTTAGGCGTTAATGGTTGATCTAAATCAATCTGAACACATAAGCGAGCAAATCGGCCCCTTACACTGTCCACTGTGCGCGCATCTATTTTGAGCAGAGTGCCTAGTTGGTTCCCAATTCTACGAAGTATTCCGACATCGTATAATTCTATGGGAAGCTTTGGAAGCCTGGTCCAAACAGTTGTAGTAGTGATCTTTGCCTCAAATGGGCAAAAGCCTGGTGTCCAACGACGTAGAGAGAGGAATTGTTGGCGAATAAACCAAGGGCCCTCATTCACAACTTTCCAGTAGTCTTCCGCGAGTTTGAAACGGACAAGAAAAAAATCCAAACCCAAGTCAATACATTGCATGTCACCTTTGGGTTGCCATAGGGAGCGGATCTTGAAATCCATGTACTTGAAACCCACCGATTTCCCAAATGCTTTGATAATAAGAACGGATTGCCACGGAGCTTGGATGCGCCGTTTATCATCTTTAGAGAGCAAAATCACTGGACACTAGTCATCGGAGTCAGATTCGATCTCGAAATCTTCGTCAACCATGGATGGTGGCAAGTCAGCGGTGGAGTGATTTCCCCAATTACATTCCGGCTGGATAATGGAGTCCCTGTAGGACCGAAGTGGTCTTTGAGGAGAGAAGGATGATACGCCACCCTTTTGTTTCTTCGTGCTTCTTTCCATTTGGTCAAGTTCTTCAGAAGACTGTTCCAGAGAGTTCATGAGAGTTCCTAATGACTAATTTCTATAGATTTGATCCTTGTCGTCACTGGATAATACACCTTTTGTTAGCCACGTGTGATGTCAGCAAAGACCAAAATGAAATCAAGTTAAAAACTCAAGGACTAAAATAAACTTTTCAAAACAAAAGATCTAAAATAAAAACACTTTCATAATATAAGGTCCAAAAATATGTTTATAAGTATGTTTATGACTAAATTTTTAATACTCAGCTGAACTTACGGCCTTGAAATCTTAGTACCTTAACTGAATTCTTAATCTATTTGGTGGTTTTGTTTGCCTTATGTCCACTTGCATAACCACCTCGATCACGATAATGCCTTTTACAGATTTTCTTAACTACGTAAAAAATTAAAAGGCCGATGTTGGTATGTGATGTCAGGTTCACATTTTGGATGCAAACCCAATTCTAAACCTAAGCCGTTGTCAATGCCAATGAACTGTACAATTGAAACGTAAATGCAAATCACTTCTAGACATAAGATCAGATCTTGGAACATAAATGTTTTGACAAAAATATACTCAATCCTAAAATTTAAAAATGCAACAACTTCTCCATGATCACTACTAACCCTAAAATCCACAGTGCATACAATGGAAAATACCAAAGCAAAAATATGTAGAACTGCTTCCTCCTCTGAAATATGTATCTAAACTAGGGAGTAACAAATTGGAGCTAGGTTTTTCATCACCACTTCCACGGAAACAGGAGATTCTCTTTCAAGTTCTTGACCTTCTAACAGGTGATCGGCTGCAAGTACAGATTCATGAAAAAAAAAAAAAAGATTAAAAAGATGGAAATGAAAGACAAGCAAGTAAGCTACAAACACAAGTTTTTATAATGCAAAATTTCACAAAAAGTATGACCAACATGAGGAGACATTAAAAGTATGAGTACCTCCGATATCGGCCATATTCAGGACTCCTGTTCCTACCATAATCAGGACTCCTGTGCCTGTCATATGCAGGGCCACTGTACCTATCATAAACAGGGCTGCCAGGACGACCATAGTCAGGACTTGGGCGCCTGCGATACACTGGACTTGGTGACCTTCGGTAAGGACTAACCCCACGCCCACCATAACCTCCTCTTCTAGGGCTATCACGATACCTGTCACCCCTCTCGTCGTCATCCCTCAAAGCATACTCAACTGATACCACCCTGTCTAACAGCTTGCTGCAAAATGACAGAACACTCATTGGTTTGATGGATCATACATACAGAAAGAAACACCATAATCATGGTCAACCCTGTTACCAACCTCATGTCAGTACACTTCAGGGCTTTGGTAGCATCCTCTTGAGTCTCAAACTGTACAAATGCAAAGTTCCGTCGAATTCGGACATGAAGAATCTTTCCGTAAGGTTCAAAGTGTCTTTCTATATCACGAGCAGTTGTGCGATTTGCATCAAAGTTAATCATGAACAAGGTTTTAGTAGGCCTCTGGTTTGCCACTGACCTACTAGATCCATCACGAGGACGACCACGTTCACCCTGAAAAAATAAACTAATCATGATCAGGAAGAAGGGATGCTGATTCCTTTTTTCTTTTTCTTTTTTTGAAAAGTGGATATTGATTCCTTTTCAAACTGGTTAAAACAGGAATACTGGCAATGTTAAAAAGACAATGAAATACAAGCTACAAAAAAGGGGGGACTTGAAGTGTAGAAACATATTGTACCCTTGCCCACTCCACTGACAGCTTACGCCTATCATAACCAAATGGCTTAGTATCAACGCCACGAATAGCATCTTCAGCATCATTCTCATCCACAAAATAAACAAAAGCAAAACCTGCAGTAACCAAACAAAATAAAACAAAAATCAAAAGTAGAACTTAAGTAGGACTGCATTGGCATATCATCCACCCAGCTGGCAGCACATTAGTCTCAGGTTTTCTTTTTCCCTGGCAAAAACTTAAAAAATACAACACCTGCATAAAAGTGAGGGGCTGATGAACATAAGGCTGTAGAGGCGTTGCATGATGAACTAATGATTGTTGCATGTAAAAAGTTCTAATCCAAAGTTTCAGTTCTGAGATGTCACAGCTAAGCATGCTTCGCCATTCAGAAAGCACGAGTTCAGTAATAGAAGACATAGCATGACAGAATTGATTGATCCCACTATATTCAGTTGTTGGCATGGCATGAAGATTTCATTGATCCCACTATGATCATTGTTGGTAGGCATGGCATAATAAATTGACTGATTCCACATATGAAAATTCTTGTGAGATGGCAAGCGATGAATTGGGTGAGTCATGAGTGAAGGATTGATCGGAGTGTAGAAAATGCAGGATAATTCTATCAGTGAGTGGAAGGAGTGCAGGCAAGCAAGAAGGTTTCCTTTCCAACCAAATTAACTATTTTGCACAGATGTTGGCGAGCCCAGATAGAAGCTCGGCTCATTTTCCATTAGAAGATGTTCCTGCGTCAAAAGAAACACTTAAATATGGAGGTTTTCTCCAAAGAAATTGCATATTCGTGGTTCCCATTCATTTCCACCAGGAAACAGACATTGGATATGTATACACTACACAAGTAGCAGAATATCCATATCCAATGAATTGATGTTTTGTACAAACATTTTGTTATTAAAAGATCGTCGTGATGGATATCCTTGATATCCTTGTGCCCCGTAATTAAGAGAGCAGCCATTGCTCAAAAATTCACCTAGATTCTACGAAAAACACCCCCCCCCCCCCCCACAATACAACTGTCTAAAAACTGATCAATCAAATAATTGCGGACCAAAACAGGAAGAAGGAACCGGCTGGAGAGTGCCCGAAAAAAAGAATCCAAGTTTATTTATGAACTTACCGCAAAAGTTGATAAGCTTTAACTCGATTAGAAAGAAGATGATCCAAATTAATTAAAATGGTAATAGAAGTAGATGCAGGGGCTTCATTATTCATAGGACACGACTTCCGCAAAATCAAACAACAAATTGGCTTATTATATGAGAGATGAATTTTATAATCAATACATAAAAACAAAATTTAAACTTGTTATGAATCAAAACGTAGTATAAGATAGAAGAGAATGGCTACAAGATTAATCTTAAACCATGCGAAATAACTCATATAATATAATCAAGCTCAAAGCACAACACATAAAAGAAGAATAGGAAATGAAAAGAACATGCACACATTATTAAAGAGTGAAACTAGGGTTACCAGATTTCATGTCGACGCGCTCGATCTTCCCGTACTTTCCGAACAATCGTTCCAGGTCAGTTTGACGAGTATCGAACCCGAAGTTTCCGACGAAAACCGGCCTCATCGTCGCAACACGCCTAAACACTTTCTTTGCTAGTATTTCTGAGAACAACCAAAAGCCATTCATAATATAAACAAGAAAAGATAATTATTCGAAAAGCGAGAGTAATCAACAAAGGATTAGAAGGAATTACCTTAAAGTAAGGGCCTCTGATTCCAATTCGTCTGAGAGAGAGAAGCAAACCCTAGGGAAGAGAAAGTGATTGTGTTTGGTAAAGAGGGACACGGTACGTTTATAAAGATAGACAAAGCCCTAATTATAGACGGAACTTCTTCGTGCCCGTCTACTCGTCAGATTATATAGTCACTGAATCCGACGGTGAATGGTAACTGGTTGACTTTGAGTCTTCGACGGATTCTAATTTATATGCGTTATATGGGCTTTTACACCTAGCGAAGGCCCCAATTTAAAGGAGCCCAACAAAGGTGTGTTTTTTTTTTATTTTTTACAAATATTCTTTTATGGAATTTTTTCTCCATTGAAAACAACGTAATATCATATAGAAAGTTCTTTGAAATGACAACAAAGAAAGATTTGATTACTTAAGGCAGAAAATGGGATCCAAGTTTGCTGGATGGGCCAAAAAGTGTGTTTTGGGTTGGGCTACACTGATTAAAACAGTTGTCCAAGTAGTCCCAGTTAAAACTATGTCTGTTGTCAAGGTATATGGTTTGCAAATAAGCTTTGATGCATGGTTAGAAATTTTTTAAAGAAATCGACAAGTGAAAATCAGAGATTTTTTTGCGTGGAAATTACAGGAAAGTTTTGTCTGACCCATTTAATGCGGTGGCTTACGATTTAAGAGATTTCAATATATTAATGTTGCTTTGTTAGCCAAGCTTGGTTGGATGATGGTAACTCAACCAAACAAAATCTGTGTGAAAATTCTTATATCAAATATGGTGGAGGGAATAATTAGTTGAAGGGATGTAGAGTAGTACAAGCAGCGTCTTGGGTATGGTTAGCACATGGTATTTCCTGGAAGTTTTTTTTGGCTGTTCATTAATGTTAAAGACTGAAAGTCTGTGTTTATATTATATGTCAAATGTAGTACAAGAGAGAGCCTTAAATATAAAACAAATATACATGAAATTTTAAAACGTGAATCGTTCAACAATTGATATTACTCTTAACAGTTTGTATGTTCAAAAATTAATTCACAAGCAAACAAACTAATGGAAATAAGACATCCTTCTGTGTCTCCACCATCATTCTAGGAAGGTCACCAATTCCTTTAAGTTCTAAAAACACATCATTGTGTTTGGGTTTAAGTAGCCAATTTGCCAATACAAAAGTTAGGCCCATTTGTATTGTCACTTTGTGTTAATAAAAAAATAAAAAAAAATGTAATTTTGAAGTTGAATATCAAATGCTATGAAAATTGTCCATGAAAAATCAGATGGATATAACTCTGCAAGATGGATCAACTTTTACTTATCAAATGCACAAAATGAATAATTGAGATTCAATAGGACTATGTCAGAGCAATAAATGGAAAACATGTTCATGCATCTATACCAATTGTGATATAAGTTTCGTGGTTGAAAAAGATGATACTGCGTTAGCTACCATTATTGTTGATTTGAAGTTTACTTATGTCTTAGTTGGATGGGAAGACAATGCACATGATTTACGTGTTTTAAATGATGCACACACTAGGCCAAGGGGATTTTAAATGATGCATGCATTATTGTTGATTTTAAGGGTTTTTTTTTTTTTTTTTTTTTTAAGATAATTATTTTTTTTTTAAACTATTTGTAAGTAAATATTATCTTGGTGATGCTGGTTATGGTAATAAAAATGGAGTTGTATCCACTTATCAAAGTGTTCAATACCATTTGAAAGAGTTTAATAATCATTCGCCTAAAAATGCTCATGAATTATTCAACATCCGTTACTCTTCCTTGTGAACTACCATTGAGCGAAGGTTTGGAGCAGAGGTATTGATTCAGTTTTATTCCAGTCAAAACGGTCGGAATATCTTGTACTAGTACGCAAATCGATACGAGAAACCGTTCCACCTCGGTTCAAATTCTGAACTATTCTGGCGAATTACGTTTGGATTCATAAATTTAGCCGGTACCCATTTAAAGGTTGCTTTCAAATTTTTTTCTTTAAAAAAAAAAAAACACAAAACACAAAACACAAAACCTAATCCCTCTTTGCCTCACTCTCTTAGTCTCTCATCTCTCTCGCTATCTCTAACTCTCTGAGTCTTCTGACTCGCTCACTCTCTGAGTCTCTCATCTCTCCCTCTGTCACTCAGTCTCTTATCTCACTTGTTTCTAAGCCATACCTTGTTACTGTGAGCTTGTTTATGTCGTTGCCATGAGGGAACTGGGAAGAGATCCCCATTTTCGCACTGCCTCCATGAGTAAGCAAATTAATTTTTGCTTTATTTTTGTGTTTTTGAGTTTGGGCTTGAATTTTTAAGTTTGATTTAATTGATGTACTTCTAGACTTAGGGTTTAAACTTTAAAGTTAAGCTACTGTTTGATTTTATTTTGATGCTTGAGCTAGTGATTTTGAGCATTAAGCTACTGTAATTGTGATTGAATTTTGTTTCATAATCTTTTAGATCTTAATATGGTTCATTTTAACTCAACTGTTGGGTCTGTAAGATTTTATTTTGTGAGCAGCATTCTTTTGTGTCAAAACCGAATTGATAGGATGCCCTGTATGACAGAGAGTTGACCGGTAAAGCCCATTAAGTTTAATGTGATCATATATTGTCTATTGGGCTTTGGTGCACCTTAGCTACATTTAATAATGTAGGACATGGGTATTTTAATGTGTGGGCCTAAGTTGGGTAAATCCTTTATGGGTTTAGGGTTTACATTAAGGCCCTATATTTATCATATAAATATAGCGTTATAGGGGTCCCTGCTCTCACTCTAACCTACCGTCACTTTTGAAGTCTCCCCATTAGACTTGAACTTAAGAGAGCAAGAGAGCAGAAGACGCCCTATTGCTTCCATCAATTTCATCAATGGATTCAGGTATGTTCTCCTAATCACGTCTAATATAATATTGTTGTTTATATGCTCATGCTATGATCATGTACTCGATTAGAGGATAAGTTTTACAGTTGGTATCAGAGCTTTCATGCTCATACATGGGCTATGAAGTATTATATTATTTTCAAATTATTTTACGGATGAAAATACTGAAACATCAGATTCGGATTTGAGTGGGTTTTGATGCTTTGGCTAATGTATTTATGATTTTGGATTCAGTACCTTTCATTAATAGAAAGGTTTACGCTCTAGTGTGCTAATATGAGGATTATTGCATATTTTATTTGCAAGTGCTATCTAACTTGCTGATGTTGTGCTAATGGAGCCAACCTATTTTAAATAACGCGTTATGTCAAGAATTTTTCCTATTTTCCGCTGTAATACTAACACTTGCAAATCTCGAAAATTGGAAGTTGTTGTGCAATAATTATTGGTTTGGAATATCGCTTTATGTTAGTATTTCTAGCACCTATGTTCTACAATATACTATCTCCAATGTGCTCAGAGGAGTGAGTCTTCATCATAGTACATCTTGTACACAACTTTGTTTGCAATAGCATCCCTAAATTTTGCAGCTTCTTTTTTCGTCAGATTCTTCTCACAAAGGATTTTTTGTGTCGTTCCCATCTTGAACCTCAATTCATATTGAGTGTTGGTAAAGCAATCCCCTGCTAAAACCTCTTTAAAAGATTTCTCCCTGTGGGTTATTGGATCTGCAATTCAAAGAAGTGAAAAGATCAAGAGGCTATTAATTAGGTGATTCATATTCTATTGAGTAGCATGAATATGCCTCACTGCAAGTGGAAAAATCTTTCAAATTAATATACAAGATTTGAGTAGTTGAAATCAAGGGATTTAAAGAACAATTACTAGTAAAAATTGCATGAATTGTTTGATGTAGATGATTTTCTTAAGTCAAGCCCATCCACATGATGCTGACTAAAAACAGCAATTCGAACCTTAGCAGAACGGAAAACAGTCCCAAAGCTTGGTTGATGTAAAAGAGCCAATGACCATTAATACGACGTGGGGCTTCTTTTCTTTTTTTATAGTTTTATACATATTTGATTGAACTTAATTTGTTCAATAATTTACTGCTATTGCAATACTGAATTGGAATAAAGAATGAAAAACAATCCTAGCAACTATAGTAGCCTATGGTTCCTGACTTCTACAAATTAGTCTAAGTCAATAACCAATGCATATTTTATTTGTTCTCCACAACTTGGAGATAATTTTTGTCACTAAAATTTGTTTTTCAAAAACTGTTATGATATTTTCAGCTTTTGATGACAGTATATACTTGCACTATAATTTTAGTGTGATTCACTTTTATTTTCTCATGGATTGTGCATAATATTTGTTTATGAATTATGCAATATTTAATTGTAAATTAAATGAGAAAATTTGTATACATGCTGAAAATATTTTGTTGGATATTGTGATGCATCCAAAGATTCATCGGTTTTCGTAGGGCTGGATGACTATGTTTCCACACAGTGGGCATACCATTAAGGTCGACGAGAATTGTTGAATTCTTTATAATGTTTTATCATTATTAATTGTTCTTGGATTGCAATGGCATTGGGGTTCAGACGGGTAATGATTATCTCCTTAAGAGGGTCTTTACTTGGTGGAATTTCCGATGGGGTTAAGTAAATGTATGGATGCCAAAATTTAGAATAATTCTTCTGCCCCAAAGGTGTTGAACTCTTCAAAAATTTTGTCATCAATACATTTAGCTTTTCCACTTGTTTGTGAGGCCTTATGGCATATTATGGTCTTTGCTCCAAAAGCAGATCCTAATGATGCATTAGGACTCTTGTCAGATTTATGTTTATATGGTTTACTCTGACAAATTTGAATAAATTTCTTAGTGAAATATTAATTTGCATATAGTCTGTTTACATATGCAATTTTAGTGAGCTTAAATATCTCATATTTTGTCAGCCTTGGATACCCCTTCTTTTTCTTCGCATTTGTCTTCTATCAAGACATTGAATGGGACAAACTTTGAGGAATGGAATGAGACATTGCGTGTTGTTTTGGCTATCATGAGGTTGGACTTAGCTTTAGAGGTTAATAAGCCTGATGCAATCACTTCTCAAAGTTCTGCTGGGGCTAAGGCCTATTTTAATAAATGGGCGGAATCTAACAAGTTATGTATGATGATTATGCGTTTGTCTATGGACAAGACAATCAAGAATAGCATTCCTCAGTGTGACAATGCGAAGGATTATCTTGCTGCTGTGAGTAAGAAATTTGTTGTTTTTGACAAGGCAGAGAAGATTAATTACATGCGCCTATTGACCACCACTACTTATGATGGTACTACTGGGGTTCGTGAACACGTCATGAGAATGACTAATCTTGCAATGAGATTAAGGGATATGAAAGTTGACATTCCTGATTCTTACCTTGTATGGTTGATCCTTGAGTCTCTTCCTGATCAGTTTAGTGCTCTTAAAACTTCTTATAATGTTGTGAAGGGTGAATGGGGGTTAGATGAGATGACTGCAATTGTGGTGCAACAGGAGGAGATGATGCGAAAGAGTAAGATTGAGAGTGCCCATATGGTGACCCATAATCATAGTGAAGGCGAGAGGAAGTTTTATAAGGGCAACAAAAACAATCAAAATGGGAATAAGGGTGGCAATTTTAACAATTCCAAACCCCAATTCAAGCATAAGAATGAGGACATGAAAGGAAAGTGCTTCTGGTGCCGAAAGAAGGGACATGTTAAGAAAGATTGTAACCGTTTTAAGAATTGGCTTGAGAAGAAAGGGATTCAAAAGCAAGAAGAGGGCAAATGATGGAGAGGTTGCAGTCTACATGGGCAATGGAGAGAAGGCTTTAGTAGAATTCATAGGAGTAGTTAATTTACCTTTAGCTTCTGGTGGTGCTTTAGTTTTGGACGATATCGTTTATGTTCCTTCTCTTAGACGCAGTTTAATTTCTATTTCTAAATTGGATTTTAGTGGTTTTGTATTTCATTTTGGTAATACAAGATTTTTTCTTTTATTATGGTTCTTATGAGGTAGCTTCTGGTATTTTATGTGATGGCTTATACAAGTTAGATTTAGATTTAAATTACCCTTTTTTCTCATCGTGAGTTTGCTGCCATTGGATCTAAACGTGTTAACGATGAACTTTCTTCGATATTATGGCATAGACATTTAGGGCATATTACGAGAGCTAGGAAGGAAGGGGCTACCCGGAATAAGGGGCTATTGGAGATCATTCATACTGACATTTGTGGACCATTTACATCTGCCATTTTGGGTGGATATAAATACTTTATTACTTTCATTGATCACTTTTCTCGTTATGGATATATTCTTCTCATACAAGAAAAATCTGAGGTTTTGGATATGTTCAAATTTTATAAAGCTGATATAGAACTTAAAGGGGAAAAGGAAATTAAGATTGTAAGATCAGGACGAGGTGGTGAGTTATATGATGGATATGGTTTCAAAGAAAATATAGTTGATCATTGTATATACCTGAAGATCAGTGGGAGTAAGATTATTTGCTTGGTGCTCTATGTTGATAATATTCTTCTTGCTAGCAATGATTTGGATTTTGCTGCATGAAACTAAAAGGTTTTTGTTCAATAATTTTTAGATGAAAAATCTTGGTGAAAGGAGATAAACTGAGTATATAGCTTGTTATGAGGCAACTTTATAGGCTGTTTGGTTGCGAAATTTTCAAGGTTAGGGATTGTGGATTCCATCTCTGAGCCTTTGACAATCTACAATGATAATTCTGCTGCGGTTTACTTCTCAAAGAATAATAAAAGGTCAACTGGATTAAAACATATGCACATCAAGTATTTGGTTGTTAAAGAGAAGATTCAAGAGTTGCAAACTTCTATTGTTCATATAGCCACAAAGGAGATGATTGCTGATCCCCTAACCAAAGGATTGCCTCCTAAATTTTTAAGGAGCATGTTACTCATATGTGCTCATATGGGGTTGGTTGAAAGTTTTGATGTTTTTGGTTAGTGGGAGTTATGTTTTTGTTTAAGTTAAACTGCAGTTTATTATTTTGACTAAGTCAATTTACATTCTCGAGAATATTGATTATGCATTGTTTATGCGTGTTATGTTATTTGCCATATTTTGTGTGCACATGTAAGTTTATTATGGCAGGAAAAGTCTTAAAGCATGTTTTAGCTTTAAGCAGGGCGGTTAACTCATACGGTATACAGGCTTGGACCTATGAGTGAAAGTTCTATTACTTAAGATATAAAGTTTTCGCCAGTCTTAAGGAGCTTCTTGGGAAGCGTTATTGGTTCTTGATAAGAACATATTGTTGGACCTTATGGAAATCGACATGGTGATCATAGTTGCATGTAATTTCCATAACACACATTACCATACCATATTACCTGAGTTGATGGAATTATAAGTATTTTGACTATGTATGGTCTTATATCAATTTTGGATGTATTGACCTATATAATTGGATACTTATGTTTTCATTTAACTAAGGACAAAGTTTAAGGTGTTACTCTCTTGGGCATTCTGTTAGGATTGTGGCCACATAGAGTATTATCAATTCGGAGAGTCAAGTTTTTCTTCTTTAAAAAAAAAAAAAAATCTTTTGACTTATGCTGCTCAAGTGGGAGAATGTAAGATTTTATTTTGTGAGCAGCATTCTTTTGTGTCAAAACCGAATTGATAGGATGCCCTGTATGACAGAGAGTTGACCGGTAAAGCCCATTAAGTTTAATGTGATCATATATTGTCTATTGGGCTTTGGTGCACCTTAGCTACATTTAATAATGTAGGACATGGGTATTTTAATGTGTGGGCCTAAGTTGGGTAAATCCTTTATGGGTTTAGGGTTTACATTAAGGCCCTACATTTATCATATAAATATAGCGTTATAGGGGTCCCTGCTCTCACTCTAACCTACCGTCACTTTTGAAGTCTCCCCATTAGACTTGAACTTAAGAGAGCAAGAGAGCAGAAAACGCTCTATTGCTTCCATCAATTTCATCAATGGATTCAGGTATGTTCTCCTAATCACGTCTAATATAATATTGTTGTTTATATGCTCATGCTATGATCATGTACTCGATTAGAGGATAAGTTTTACAGGGTCTTTTGAAGCCTCTGCTCCTGCAAGATCAATGGATCCCGCATGGGCTCATGCACTTACAGTGCCAATTGCAAAGAATAACACAATATGTTTGTATTGCAATAAGTTAACTAAAAGGGGAGGTATTACTAGATTTAATTATCATCTTACTGGGATTAGGGGTTAAATTGAACCATGTAAAAAACAATTACATGATGATGTCAAATGGAAAATGAAACAATTGATTGAAGACTTAAAGAAATCCATAGAAACTAAAAGGAAAATTAACTCAAAAGATAGGGTGGCTTAGGTTTTCAAAGCATTGATTGCTAGAATAAGGCTGCTGCCTTAAAAGCATATTTGGTGTCTTTTAACAAATGCTCGCTCTTTATGGGTTGTTTGGGGTCATAGGCACTTGTAGAAGGGCAAATGCCTATTGACAATAAAAGTTCCTCAAATGTGCTCTTGGGGTGGAGATCTCTTCTCAAATTAAGAGATGAAGTTAGGAGATTTATCAAGTTTGAGGTGGGGACTGATAATAGTAATTTTTTTATGGCATGACCTTTAGCATCCTGATGGAATTTTGTTGCAGAAGTATGGACCCAGATCTATCTATGTTGTTGCTAGTAGTTTTGAAACGAAACTTGAAATTGTATTATGCAATTGAAGCTGGAATTGGTTACTAGTCAGGTCAAATGACTTCGTTGATATCCAAAGCAAACTGTTTCTTGTAGAGATTGAGGTGGAAGATAAGGCAATTTGGTTTTCTACAAAATTTGGAACCTACACCTATGCTGCCACATATGAGGAGCTGATAAGTCATGAAATATGACTTATTAAGCCTATTTTATAAGGTTTTTAATAGAATTATTTTGCATTTTATTTTTAGTTATATGCAAATCATTGCATTTCTTTTATTTCATTGCGTTGTATAAAAATAATTTATTTGCATGCATTATTTAATTTTATAAAGTCTAAATTTTATGTTTTGTTTTAGGTGCAAATTAATATTTGAAAAGAAAAAGAAGAACAAAACCCACAAGCCCACATGGCCACCAAAGCCCACAAGCTCACTTTACTTTCCTACCCGCGTCACATAAGATCACTATTAAAAGGACTCAAATTCACGTGAAGCTTGCTTTACCCGTGGATTGCATGTCTTCACTCCAGCCGCAATGCACAAGATCATTGCTCATTAATGAGCTTCACGTGACAAGCTTGCTTTGACCAATTGCATGCCCTTTCTTCTACTGCACCACACATGATCATGGCCCCATTGGAGCCTTAAATGAAGATGCGTGAAGCAGTAAAAAGGAGCAGCAAGTGCCGCCTGGGAGGGGATTGCATTTTTAGAGTTTTTTCTTCATTTTTCTCTCTAGTTTTTTTCTCTAGCATTTATTTCTCTAGTTTCTTTTTGTAATTTCTTGGCCATGATTGGCTAGACTTTTAGCTTGGGCTAAGGGGTAATCCAAATTTGTAAGGTAAACTAATTTCTTTTAAATCCATTTTGAGTTTCAATGTTTAAGATTTATTATTTGATTGTTCTCATCTTTTTATTATTCCTTTTATTTGTGGTTCTATAATTTGAATCTTTTCATGAGTTTAATCATGTTTTTCTCATAGTTAAGTAAAGATTTTAGCTCCATTAAATCTAAGAACTCTTAATTTTATTGGATATTACTTTTTACTACATTGTTGCTAGATTAATTAGTACAATGTCGATTTTAGGTTTTTCCAACGTAGTTATTTATTATGTGTTTAAATCAATGAACAATCAAATAGTATTTCTAATTTAGATTTTATTAAAAATGGTTTTTATTGCAAATGTTCCAATTGAGGGTTTGGGATGTGAAACCCCCAATTATGTAATTCCATGGATTTAAATTGAATTAATTTATCTTAGTAAATTTGAGGAACCCAAAGCCCTAGCAATTTTTAGATTTGAGTTTCTTTACCTATTCAAATTGTGAGTTTTCAAAACAACCAAAGCATTTTCTTGATTTAATTTCTAGTGTTACGTGTTTATTTTAAAACCCTTCTCTTCGTGGTACGACAACCCACCTTACCATATATACTACCATTTTACCTTATACATCCACACACATATTCATTCATATTAAATTTGATTAGACTCCATTAAAGAACGACATTTTGGAGGCCGATCAAATTTTGGCTCCGTTGCCAGGGAGAGGCGTATTTGAAGGAACACCATCACGGGATTGGTTTGCTCAATTGACTTGTCAAGGCGGTAAACTTGTTCCAACCCTTTCTTTGTCAATACCATTTTTTTTTTTTTGTATATATTATTGTTAGTTAGTTGTTTTATTTATTTTTGCTTTGAATTTTAATTTTGAATTTGCATGAGTAGAAGGTATCGTGATAACCTAGGTAGATTTGCAATAAAACCCGACACGGATTCTTCGGATTCCTGAAGCTTACTTTCCAAATCTATTTGACTCACCTATTGCATCCGATACACTTTCACTCACATCATCACACACATCCTACACAATGGGTGATCACGAGGAAGATCAACCCATCAAGACTCTACATGACTACCTACACCCAACTAGAAATAGTTCACCATCATGCATCATGTATCATGTTTCCGGCTAACCAACGAAATTTTGATTTTAAGCCCAGAATGATTCCACTCCTTCCTACCTTTCATGGTATGGATAGTGAAAATCCATATGTGCATATTAGAGAGTTTGAGAAGGTAGTTGCCACTTTCCATAGCCAATTAGGATCGATAGATACAGTTAGGCTTAAATTCTTTCCCTTTTCTTTGAAAGATAAGGCGAAAAGTTGGTTGTATTCTTTGAGACCTAGGTCTATTGCTTCATGGGGTGAGATGACACATATTTTCTTTAAAAAATATTTTCCCGAGCACAAGACCAATGCTTTTAAGCGTCAAATATCAACTTTTGAACAAAGAGATAGTGAATCTCTCTACCAAGTTTGGGAAAGGTTCAAAGACCTTTTGAGTTTGTGTCCTCATCATGGGTATGAGAGTTAGCGTACGGTTAGTTGTTTTTATGAGGGGTTGCTCCCTAGGGACCGCCAATTTGTAGAGATGATGTGTAATGGGGAGTTCTTGCAAAAAGACCCTGATGAGGCTATTGAGTATTTGATCCATTTGGCAGAAAAAGCCCACACATGGATCGGACCTAGTGCTATTGAGAGTACTAATCGGTCTAGACCTCACACCTCTACTTCTTCAAGTGGAGGGATTTACCAATTGAAAGAGGAGGATGGTTTGAAGGCTTAAATAGCCCAACTAACCAAGGAGATAGAGACCCTAAAAATGAAAGGGACTAGTGGTACCAAGCAAGGTTACCAAGTTGAAGTGCATGAGGAATGTAGTGTGTGCCATGATCCGGAGCATCCTACCAAGGATTGCCTGATGTTGCCTAGTGTAGTGGGGGGTTTTTGAGGAACATTGTGGAGCCATAGGGAACTTTAGGAAACCATTTTCACCCTACTCCGAGACTTACAATCCGGGATGGAGGAATCATCCTAACTTTGGTTAGAAGAATGACACTCACTCTTCCCAACAACCATCTATGCCACAAAGGAATTTTCCCCAATCCTATCCCTCCCAACATGCACCTCCACCACAACAATTCACTCCCACTCATGTGCCACACCAAGCACAACAACAATTTCCTTCTTCCTCTAATTCACTTGAAAGTACAATTCATGCTTTTCTTGAGGCACAAAGCAACACCAATCAAAAGCATGATGCACTTTTAAATTAATTGGCTGAAGAGAATAAGGAAATGAAAAGCCACATCTCAAAGTTGACCAATGCTTTAACCGTAAATGAGAAAGGGAAATTTCCATCCCAACCTCAAATACCTCAAGGTCAACACATGGCTCAAGGTTCCCAAAATAAAAAGAATGTAGAGCATGTTAATGAAGTCACTACTAGAAGTGGGAAGAATGTTGATAACCCACACATAGAGGAGCAAGAAAAGAGTAGTGACAATGTTGATTTGCCTACCACAAGTGAACCTCTTACTAGACCAATTTCCGTACCTTTCCCACAAGCTCTAAAAGCTTCAAGGAAGTTGGATTCTAGTCCTGAAATCCTAGAAAATCTTAGGCAAGTGAGAATTAATTTACCACTCTTACATGTGATTAAGCAAGTACCATCTTATGCCAAGATTCTTAAGGATTTATGCACTATGAAAAGAAAGCACAATGTGAAGAAAACCGCTTTTCTCACCAAACAAGTTAGTGCTTTGATTCAACATAACACACTTCCTAAGTATAAAGACCCCGGTTGCCCAACCATTTCTTGTATCATTGGTGACCATGACATCGAGCAAGCTTTGCTTGATCTTGGTGCAAGTGTGAACTTAATGCCTTATTCGATCTATTTACAACTTCGGTCTAGGAGAAATTAAACCCACCATGGTGGTGTTACAATTAGCGGACCGGTCAGTAAAAAGACCAAGAGGTGTTGTGGAGGATGTGTTAGTCTAGATAGATAAGTTTTACTATTCGGTTGATTTTCTTATATTGGACACCGAATCCTTTGTGCATGCTAATTCAAAAATTCCTCTAATTCTTGGTAGACCTTTCTTAGCTACCGCTAATACATTGATTAATTGTAGGAATGGTTTGATGAAGCTTTCTTTCGGGCACATGACTTTGGAAGTGAACATCTTCAACATTGGAAAGCAATTGGTGGAAGATGATGAATGTGAAGTGGCCAATTGGGTTGATGTGGTTGTGGAAGACCAATTCCACAACACTTATTTTTCCGACCCTCTTGAATCTTGTATCATTAAATTCTTATGATTTAGATTCTTCCATTAACTCTGAAATTACTAATGTTTGTTCTTTTCTTGATGATTTTCAGGTTATGGAGATAAATGGGTGGAGACCAAGATTTGAGGAGTTGCCCAAAAGTGAACTCAAGCCCCTTCCTTCTAGCATTGAGATTCCAAAGCTTGAGTTGAAGCAACTCCCAAGTGAGCTTAAATATGCATTCCTCGAATCAAGTGATACCTTTCCTGTAGTGATTTCCTCTAAATTAACTGTTGAATAGGAAGGTAGACTAGTGAAGCTCTTGAAAAAGCACAAAACCGCAATTGGTTGGACCATAGCGGACATTAAGGGAATTAGCCCTTTGGTTTGCACACACAAGTTAAATTTTGAGGAAGAGGTTAAGACCTCTAGAGAGCCTCAACGTAGGCTAAACCCAAACATGAAGGAAATAGTAAAAAGTGAAGTGCTTAAATTGTTAGATGCAGGTATTATATACCCGATAGCGGATAGCAAATGGGTTAGTCCTACTCAAGTGGTTCCCAAAAAGTCGGGAGTCACGGTTGTTGAGAATGAGCTTGGGGAATTAGTGCCCACTAAGTTAGTCACGGGTTGGCGGATGTGCATTGATTATAGGAAGTTGAATGCCGCCACCCGAAAAGACCATTTCCCTTTGCCCTTCATTGACCAAGTGTTAGAGAGAGTGGCGGGACATTCTTTCTATTGTTTTCTAGATGGTTATTCTGGGTATTATCAAATTGAGATTGATTTAGAAGACCAAGATAAGACCACTTTTACATGTCCCTTTGGCACATATGCATTCCGCCGCATGCCATTTGGATTATGTAATGCTCCGGCCACCTTTCAAAGGTGTATGATAAGTATCTTTAGTGATATGGTCAGAGAGTTTATGGAAGTGTTTATGGATGACCTTTCGGTCTTTGGTGATTCTTTTGATGGATGTTTGGAGAATTTAGGCAAAGTAATGGATAGGTGTGAGGAAAAGAACCTTGTCTTAAATTGGGAGAAGTGCCATTTCATGGTAACTTCCGAGATAGTCCTAGGCCACATTGTCTCATCTAGGGGTATCAAGGTAGATAAGTCCAAGATAGAATTAATTTCTAAACTACCTACCCCTAAGACCGTCAAAGATGTTAGATCTTTCGTAGGCCATGTGGGTTTTTATCGTAGGTTCATGCAAGGCTTTAGTTTTATTTCTAGACCCTAGCTTGTATAGCCTCCTTCTTAAGGAGGCACCCCTTATTTGGACAGAAGCATGTCAAGAAGCTTTTGCAAAGCTAATTGATAAGCTTACCTCCGCTCCTATTATGAGATCACCGGATTGGAGCCTTCCTTTTAAGCTCATGTGTGATGCGAGTGACTATGCCATAGGAGCGGTATTAGGCCAAAGGAAAGACAACAAGCCATATGTCATCTATTATGCTAGTAGAACTCTTAACTGTGCACAAATGAATTACACAACTACTAAGAAAGAGTTACTAGCCATTGTTTTTGCTTTAGACAAATTTCGTGCTTATTTAATTGGATCACCTATTGTTGTTTTTACTAATCATGCCGCCCTCAAGTATCTTTTTACCAAAAAGAATGCTAAGGCGCGACTAATTAGGTGGATTTTGTTATTGCAGGAATTTAGTCTAACAATCAAAGATAAGAAAGGAGTGGAGAATATGGTACCAAATCACCTCTCAAGACTCACTTTCGAGGATAATTCGGATCACCTCCCTATTAATGATGAATTTCCTGATGAGCATTTATTTTTTATTTCTGAATTGCCATGGCATGCTCACATTATGAATTACCTTGTTGTAGGTGAAATTCCGAAGGAGTGGAGCGCACAAGATAAGAGAAAGTTTTTGGTTGAGGTACGTAATTTTTATTGGGATGATCCCAATCTTTTTAAATATTATCCTGACCAAATTATTAGGAGGTGCATTCCTAATGATGAAATCACTAGTGTCTTAAACTTTTGTCATTTTGAAACTTGTGGTGGGCACTTTTCTATAAAGAAAACCGCTGTAAAAATTTTGCAGTGTGGATTTTATTGGCCCATATTGTTTAAGGACACTAATGATTTCTGTAGGACATGTGAAAGATGCCAAAAGTTGGGAGCCATTTCTCGTAGGAACATGATGCCTCTTAACCCCATTCTTGTTATTGAGATCTTTGATTGTTGGGGTATAGACTTCATGGGCCCATTTCCCTCATCTTTTAGTAATCTTTACATATTAGTTGCTGTGGACTATGTGTCCAAGTGGGTTGAGGCCGTGGCGTGTAAAAGGAATGACCATAGGACCATTGTAAAATTTTTGAAAGAAAATGTCCTATCTAGATTTGGAACGCCACGAGCCATCATATGTGACCAAGGAACCCACTTTTGTAACAAACCCTTTGAATCCCTAATGATGAAATATGGAGTAATTCATAAAGTAGCTACATCGTACCACCCTCAAACAAGTGGTCAAGTGGAACTTGCCAATAGGGAGATTAAGCAAATTTTGGAAAAAACGGTTAGCCCCGACCGAAAGGATTGGTCCTTACGTTTGTTGGATGCACTTTGGGCTTATCGTACAGCTTTTAAAACTCCCCTTGGTATGTCCCCTTACCGACTTGTTTTTGGTAAGCCTTGCCACTTGCCGGTAGAACTTGAGCATAAAGCCTATTGGGCTATAAAAGCTTTTAATTTTGATTTGGATGAGGTCGTCAAGTTGAGAAAACTCTAATTGAATGAATTAGAGGAGTTAAGAAACGATGCATATGAGAGTTCTAAAATCTACAAGGCAAAGATGAAAATTTTTCATGACAAAAGGATTTTGAGAAAAAACTTTGAAGTGAACCAAAAAGTGTACTTGTATGATTCTAGACTTCATAAGCATCCGGGCAAGTTGAGGTCTAGGTGGGATGGTCCATATGTAGTGAAGCGTGTTTTTGAAAACGGGGCCATTGAGGTAGAGGATCCTAGGGATGAGCGGATTTTTAAAGTAAATGGACAAAGACTTAAGCCTGCCCTAGATAGGTTTGTGCCCGAGGAAGAAACAATTTCCTTGGAGGATCCCGTTTATCGGGATGAGTAGATTTTTCGGAGTCTACCTTTTACTTGTACCATATTTTGCTTTTGTTTTTGTTTGGTGGAACTAACATTTTGCAGGAAATATCATTGGAAGTTTCTAAGCCACGATTGAGGTGCCTTCTAAACCTTCTTATAATATCATGTTGTACATTTTTGAAACATTGAGGACAATGTTGAATTTAGGTTGGGGGGTGTGGATAGTAACTTTTTAGAGCTTCCCATACATATGTTGAAGTGTTGAAATTCTTGCATGCTTGTTGTGTTTCCCATTCATTGACATCTTTTTGCTTTTGGTAAATATTAAAAAAAAAAAAAAATCTTTTTGATGTTTAATGTTATGCAATATGTCTTGAAATAATGAATTCATATGCTTTGATTGTGCTATCCTTGAGGATGTATTGAGCATTAGCTTTGATTTGAATGTCATTAGTGAGCTAAAACGCTTGAACGCATGATCATTTGATTAAGAAATTTAAATTCTGTCATTTGATGCTTGATTTTTGGGTAGTGAGATTCCACATGTTTCTTTGAACTTCACAAGTACACTAGTACATAGTTGTGGGGTATGAAAGCCAAACATGAATGTTTAAAATCTTAAGGCTAGTTGGTTGACTTGTTGGTTGTGAAATCCTTGGCATGGTTTTGTGTATTGTAAATTTCTTATTAAAAAAAAAATTGGCCATCTTGAGCTTATACTGAGTAACCGGGCCTCTTGTCTAACCAGCAGTGAGTGTTCGCGTCAAAAGGTAAAGGTTTGGAATGGTCAATATGGTGTGGGTGACTAGTTTAGCTTCATAGCCTTTTTTACTCGAGTTAGTAAGCCCTTAGGGGTGTCTTCACACTTAGTACCCATTGAGCCACCTGGTTTGGGAGTCACTGGTCAAACACTCGATACACGGGTCAACTAGAAAGCTTAAGGGAGCTAAGCATTGCACAACCCACACAATAAAAAAATAAAAAAAATGATGATGCAAGTGTATATAAGCAATTTAATAATACTTTTTATGCCTTGGTTGTTTCATGTGACAAAGAATTCTAGCAATCTCTGAAGAACTAAGCCATTTATGATGGAATTGTTTGAAACCCCATAACTATGAGCTAATTCACTTTACACTAAGGATGTGTGTGGCATTTTACTATTTGAGCATGAGCAAATTCGGATAGAGTTTAAATTTTTCATAATTTTGGAGATGAAGTTTGTATTTTTAAGCTTGCTCATGACTGAAAACCATTGTTTTTGTGATATTGCTTTCCCTTTGATAACATGATTGGCATTGTTTGAAATAAGTCAAGACTGAGCACGTTACTTGAGAAACAAAACGTTTGTGGGTATCGTTCTGGTAAGCCCTCACGAGACTATAACTCGTCCACTAGGGACACCTAGGGGTTTAAAGGTTTGTTGCATAAGCTAAATGCAACCGAGAGTGCCAGCGAAAGTGGTATGGTTTAGGTTTATTTTCTTTTGAATTGTTTTTAGGTTTGCTAGAGACTAGCAAAATTTAGGTTGGGGGTGTGATAAATCATGAAATATGACTTATTAAGCCCATTTTCTAAGGTTTTTAATAGAATTTATTTTGCATTTTATTTTTAGTTGTATGCAAATCATTGCATTTCTTTTATTTCATTGCGTTGTATAAAAATAATTTATTTGCATGCATTATTTAATTTTATAAAGTCTAAATTTTATGTTTTGTTTTAGGTGCAAATTAATATTTGAAAAGAAAAAAAAAAGAACAAAGTCCACAAGCCCACATGGCCACCAAAGCCCACAAAGCTCACTTTACTTTCCTACCCGCATCACATAGGATCACTACTAAAAGGACTCAAATTCACGTGAAGCGTGCTTTACCCGTGGATTGCATGTCTTCACTCTAGCTGCAATGCACAGGATCATTGCTCATTAATGAGCTTCACGTGACAAGCTTGCTTTGACCAATTGCATGCCCTTTTTTCTACCGCACCACACATGATCATGGCCTCATTGGAGCCCTAAATAAAGATGCGTGAAGCAGTAAAAAGGGGCAGCAGTGCCGCCTGGGAGGGGATTGCATTTTTAGAGTTTTTTCTTCATTTTTCTCTCTAGTTTTTTCTCTAGCATTTATTTCTCTAGATTCTTTTTGTAATTTCTTGGCCATGATTGGCTAGACTTTTAGCTTGGGCTAAGGGGGAATCCAAATTTGTAAGGTAAACTAATTTCTTTTAAATCCATTTTGAGTTTCAATGTTTAAGATTTATTATTTGATTGTTCTCATCTTTTTATTATTCCTTTTATTTGTTGTTCTATAATTTGAATATTTTCATGAGTTCAATCATGTTTTTCTCATAGTTTAGTAAAGATTTTAGTTCCATTAAATCTAAGAACTCTTAATTTCATTGGATATTACTTTTTACTACATTGTTGCTAGATTAATTAGTACAATATCGATTTTAGGTTTTTCCAACGTAGTTATTTATTATGTGTTTAAATCAATGAACAATCAAATAGTATTTCTAATTTAGATTTTATTAAAAATGGTTTTTATTGCAAATGTTCCAATTGAGGGTTTGGGATGTGAAACCCCCAATTATGTAATTCCATGGATTTAAATTGAATTAATTTATCTTAGTAAATTTGAGGAACCCAAAGCCCTAACAATTTTTAGATTTGAGTTTCTTAACCTATTCAAATTGTGAGTTTTCATAACAATCAAAACATTTTCTTGATTTAATTTTTAGTGTTACGTGTTTATTTTAAAACCCCTCTCTTTGTGGTACAACAACCCACCTTACCATATATACTACCATTTTACCTTATACATCCACACACATATTCATTCATATTAAATTTGATTAGACTCCATTAAAGAACGATATTTTGGAGGCTGATCAAGAGCCTAGAGTGAAGTTCATGGAGGGTGGCTTGGTGGAAAATTCTTTGGTTCTAGCACACTATCCCTAAGCATATATTCATCGGGTGGCTTGCTAGACTACCTAAATGAGGATACACATGAGACTAGCAATGTGTTATGTAGAAGCTTGCTTGAAAGTAGGAATCATCTATTCTTTTAGTGTTCTTTCACTAAAAGAATTTGGTATACCATTATAAAATTTTGCCTTATCTCAAATGTTTAATACTGGTGGGACATCCTAATGGATTGGGATATAAATAATCTAAAAGGGAGTAATTTGAGAGCTTTATTGTGCAAGTTGGGCTTGATGGTCCTCAATTTATCATATCTGGCAACAAATGAATGTTATTGTCCACGATGACACTATATGGAAAAAGTAACAAATCATTAAAAACATCAAGAAAGATATTAAGTCTTGGATATGTTTCAAATGGACGTTTAAAAAATATACACTTAATGGTTTTCTTTGTTGTAATTGGGGGGATTAAGTCTTCTATGATGCTTTTTTAATTCTTAGGATTTAGATTCTTAGTTTGATGTATAGGTTGATATGGCGTAGTAAAAGCAAGTTTTGTTTTGTTCTATTTTAGTGCAAATTAAGCCTCTGGTTTAGTTATCTGGTGGAGCTTTTTTTGTTTGGTTTGGTTCTGATATGTGTGGTCTTAAAACATTGTTCTGTTGTATTCTTTTGTTTGCAAAAAAAAAAATTATTGACTTACCCAAAAAAAGGAAAATTAATTTAGAAATTGGGAACCCATATGGTGAACCAATTGATGTTAATTAGAAGGAGGATGGTGATGGTGAGGATGTTGTTACAAAGAGTGTCTCTCAATCATCAAGTAAACGTAAATCTAGGGGAATGAGTGTTGAGACTATGAGTGGAAAGAGGGTTCCAGAAAGTAAAATAAAATAAAAAATTGCTCCAAAAACAACTCTTAGGGCTCAACCCTCCATAAAAATTATGACATCAAAAGCAATAATTGATAATGCAAAAATGACTTGGGCGAGATGGTGGTATGATTCTAACATATCATTTATTGAAACTAATTTTGTGTATTATCAACCTGCTATAGATGCCATAGCTATCATTAAACCAAGATTTAAAGGACTTACTTATTAAGAATTGAAAGAACCTCTTTTGAGAAATAATGTGTATGAAACGAATAATTTGTTGTTAGATATTAAAAATGATTGGAAAGCATATGGTTGTTTAATGATGTTTGATGGGTGAACAAATCAAGAGCAACAACAAATAATTATTTTTTGGTGTATTGTCCAAGGGGTACGATGTTCTTGAAATCTCTTGATACTTCAGGTCTTAAAAAGGATGTTAAAACATTGTTTGATATATTTGATACAAGTTATTCAAGAAGTTTGTGTGGAATGTATTGTACAATTTATTACAGAATGATTCTAGCTACAAGGCTACTAGAAACAAAAGTTGCAACAAGAGTATGGTATTTTATTTTGGTCTTCTTATGCAGCTGATTGCTTAAAGTAAGTACATCATTTATTGTTGTGAGTGCCCACGATTCATCGGGACTCCCTTTCGAGGCCCCACTTATGCTTCCAGAATTGCATGTTACCACTGCGAGGTGAGGGATCGTGTTTGCCTTGTGTGAGTCCATCCTACACATGAGCTCAAGAGTACGCTGTTAGTCTCAAAAACTTGGGCGGAGAAGGAGTCGCTACCTGATTTAGGTCCAGGAACCAACTTTGAATCCATGCACAAAGGTACTACCCTTGGATTTTAAGTCCAGAGCTAAGGCGCGGTTTTGGGAAGGTGTTAGGCACTCAAAACCGCCCAACCTTTCGGTTGGCTTTCATTTGTATTATTTGGATTAATTTGACAATAACTTTTATTAATCAAACTCTTAACATGCATGTAGTAATATCAAACCGATTAACAAAACAAGGTTGGAAAAGACAACATGAAATATAGCATATGAAGGAATATAAAAGTATAGTGCGTAGACATATGAAATAAATATTCACATGAAATGGAGATGGTCGTAACCCTAGAACCTTTCTCATTAACCCTTTTAATGGAACTTGAAGACTTCGAGTCTTCTAGGAAAATGAGGTTCGTCATCGGATTAAAAAAGGGAACAAAAGAATGATTTTAATTCTAAAGTTGTTTCACCAATCTTTCATGAAGACCCAAATGTTTCAGATGTTTGAGTGATTGAGACTTATCATCGGATTATAGAGAAAGAAAAATAATGAACAAGTGACGTGATCCTAAAACCCATTCTATCACCCTTGCACAAAACCTAAAGATTTCTTGATGGATGTTGAATAAAAGACATCATTGGATTTTATGGAAATGTTATAAGAAAAATATGCATAGACAGTTAGGTGGCCCTCAAGTCCATTCCATCCTTGTGGGAAAGAAATAATTTTCCGCAAGAGAAAAGTCCTGGAGAGGAAAGGTTCCCGAAGAAAACGTGGGACGAAATATCTACATAAATAAAAAAAGCACTATGCGGTCCCATCTCTGTCAGCCTTTGAAAATTAATAACATTATCTGGGGATTCCAAATTATAACTGCCCCAATTCCCAAGACGTCTTTGATTCTGATTTTGGAAAAAAAATCCCAAAGGAAGCTTCCTGGAACTTTCGTGGCGCAAAAACAATTTGATACACGCCTCTCATTGCTGCATAAAAAAAAGGCGAAATGCGAATAATTTGACTCAGACCTTAAGCAATCTTGCGGTCCTCCCGTCCTGTTCCCAGTCTTATTAAACTTTCTTCTTTTTCTCTGTTGTCCTTCAAAATGGAATAAATATTCAAATAATAAATTCAAATTTATATTATAATGCAAAGCACTATGCAAGCTAATCCATGAATACGAATTATTTGACTGGTTAGAATTGTTTCAAGCCTGTACTTTGCTAAGATTCTTATGATAAAAATTGAGAAATAATGCAAGTATGGAACTAATTCGCCAACTGTCAGAATAAACTAATTGGTGGAAAGTTTTGAAAGGAAAATGTAATTTTTGGAACAAATGCTTTGTAGCCTTGTAGGCCTAGATAAAGCATGGTCAAGCTTGGTTTGTACTTTGTATAGCTTATTTTCACTGGCTAAAAGTATAATTGGACTTACAAAAAATAATAATTTAAATTACTGTACGTAAGTAAAAACCCAAAAAAAATAAATAAATAAACACTAATCCTTGTAATCACTAAAAATACCTTCTTTATAATGATATTGATAAAAGAAAGATTACCATTTAGAAACATGTATCTCCAACACAGTTAATTCATAAAATATCGAGGCAAGTGAGAAATTTCATATATTATCCGTGGCAACCCGGACTTCAATTCGAGGGACAAGATTGAAAAACAAAATTAGAAGCAACTTAATTAGAAAATATTGATCAACACTTAAAAAAAAAAAAGTTATATAATAATGTAATTGTCATACAAATATATAAAATGTAAATATTTATTTTTCAACCTAGGTTATTTACTCAGTTGCCCTCGAAATTTTTCACATAGATTATATACTTTCTTTTATAGATATGCTCTTCGAATTCGATCTCTATCATTAGGAAAATAATAAAAAAAACATCCTTAAACTAGTATATATGGAAATTGTTGTGAAAGATTCAATTTTTATGTTATCTCTTTGTTTTTTTTTTTAATATTTTAAATAGGGATCTAATCTAGTCCTATATTAAAGGAGTTTTTAGGGGGTGGGGCGAAATTGCCTCCTTGCCCCCCTTGGCTATGCTTTTGTTATCATATACTACTTATATGAGGTGACTTTGGTCTTGTGACTTGTGAGGATGGTATTTGTAACAAATGACAAACATATTATTACAAATGACATCCTCACAGGATGGTTCAGAGAAAAGACCAAAGAATTTCTACTACTATATAAAAAAAAAAATTATGACTTAGAAGTTGTGGTTGCATCAAGTGAACGTCCTATAATTTATTATTTATTCCATGTATTGCATTAAAATTTATTACCAAAGTTTCAAGAATTTTTAAAAAACTATTCCAATTAAAACTACATTTTCCATTTCATAAAAAAATAGACTACATTATCCAAAGTTTCTAAGAATTCAAAAGAAATTTCATTATTTATTTTAAATTACTTAATAATAATTCATAATTTTTTTTTGTTTTATTATAAGAATTATTAACTCGATGAAATTCTAATACTAAATTTTTTATTTTCATTTTTACTATTTATTTCATCATTCAATTTGAACGACAATTCGGTGATCTGAGGTGTAGTCTTAGCTAGCAAGGTTTCTCTCTCTTTCTCTCAAACAAAACAAAAAAAAAAGAAAAAAGCTAGCAAGGTACCGCTTTTGACCTTCACATCCCGTCGAGGTCACACATAATGGAAGTTATAAAGTCCAGTTCCAATAAAAAATTGTCTTACGATATGTCTCACGTTTCACCAACCAAACCAACTTTACTTTATTGGGTTGGGTTGGATACATACATCAATTATTATGTACTCTGCTTCTACATTTGTTTGATGAATTGTTTATTACATTGTTTTGTGGTTAAAAAACACAGATATCCATTTCTATGTAGGTACGTACGGTCATTATTATTTATGTGCCAAAAAGTCAACAACATAAACTTACCCAGAGAAGTCAGTACAGCAAGCACAACTCACAAGTGTCGTTGGTTTGAAGCCTTTGAAGGGTATTTACGTAATTATGACAGCTACAATTTCAAAATTTTAAAGTTTTAAAATTGAACAGTTGCAAAACTTAGTAAAGAATTTTGATTTTTGAAAGTAAAGTCCAAAAGAAACCAAATTCCTGAGCCCACTCAAGTTCTGGAGGACTGAAAGAAGGGATGCAAAGCCAAATGAGAAGATTTATAAAATAAGGACTAGTCCACTCCATTCTCCATCGTTCTTTTGTGTGTTTGACAAGGTGTCTTTTTAGTCTCTGAATTCTCTCTGAGTTTTAGGGGAACCTAAGTAAAAGAAAGCTTTGCTTTGTCTCCAAGTCATCAACTTTGCCGTTTACTTTTATTTTCTTGGCCAAAGGGTACGTTTCTTTTCCTTTAAGTATTTTAGACAACTCAAATGTTCTCTGGTTTTGTGGGTAATTGAAGTGTGTAGTGTTTATGGTGGTGTAGTTTGGTGTGGTTTTCTGAATCTGATGGTGGGTTTTATTCATATATTATGACTGTAGTTAACATTAATGTGTAGTTGGCAGTTCATTTTTTTGAAGTAGTTGGCAGTGTTTTAGTGTTCTTTGTGATGTTTTTTTTGTTGTGGAAGGGTGTGTTCTGTAATGGGCTCTTTATGGTTTTTGTTCTCTTTTTTCTCTTAGAATTGTAGGTGGGATTTTAGGAACTGCCATTATTGTGGTTTCTAGTATTCTGGGTGGTTGGCTCTGGTAATAAAGAGGAAGTTTTAAAGTCTTGTATTTTTAGTTGTCATAGTCAATAATTTCGGATCAACATCTCCTAGAGTTGTTAACGTACTCTATCACATAGAGTTCTCTAAATCTTAATCATTTATTTTAAAATAAAAAGATAGGATGATGCAATATCATTATTCCATTAACATGTGGTTTGGATGGGTTAACTTGGAGTGTTTTAGTTTGGTTTAGGAATTATTATTTTATTGTTATGTCAGTGGAATAATGATATGACATCATTTTAACCTTTTATTTTAAAATAAATAGTCAAAATTTAGAGAATTCTATGTGATAAAGTACCAATAATTTCAACTGGTTTTTCCTCTAGCACTAATTGTAGCAGTTGTGTTTATTTATCTGTTCTATGTGATAAAGTACCAATAATTTCAACTGGTTTTTCCTCTAGCACTAATTGTAGCAGTTGTGTTTATTTATCTGTTTGTTTTGAACAATAAATTTCCTTGTGTGAAAGTTTTTTTTTATAATTTTTTTTTTCTAGTAATTGTTATAACATTCTTTTATTACATTAAAATTAGAGAGTTACACTTTGTTCTTTTTCTGGGTTTCATTTTACAGTTTGATAATGTATTGTTCATGCTTTGCTGAAATTTGTTCTTGTGTTTGAACTGTTTTGTAGGAAGTCCATGATTTTTAGGGAATTTTGATTAATTTTTTTTTAGTTTGGAGTGAACTTTGTACTCCAAATTGAACCAACAATGGATGAAAAGCCATTTCCTGCGTGGTCATGGCCTGTGAAGCAGTGTTTAAAAGAGTTTAATGTGAAACTAGATAAGGGTTTGAACACATATGAGGTTGAGAAGCTGCGTGAGAGGTATGGTTGGAATGAGCTCACCAAAGAGAAGGGGAAGCCCTTGTGGCGACTTGTATTAGAACAATTTGATGACATGCTTGTAAAGATACTTCTAGTGGCAGCATGTATATCATTCATTTTAGCTTACATGCATGGAAGCGAATCTGGAGAGTCTGGATTTGAAGCCTATGTGGAACCATTTGTGATTGTCTTGATTCTAGTCCTTAATGCAATTGTTGGAGTTTGGCAAGAGAGTAATGCTGAAAAGGCACTTGAGGCCCTTAAGGAGATGCAGTGTGAATCTGGAAAGGTTTTAAGGGATGGGTACTTTGTGCCCAACTTGCCTGCACGAGAGCTCGTCCCAGGGGATATTGTGGAATTGCGGGTTGGAGACAAAGTCCCTGCTGATATGAGAATTGCAGCTTTGAAAACCACAACTTTCAGAGTAGAGCAAAGCTCATTGACTGGAGAGGCGATGCCTGTGTTGAAAGGAACTGAACCTATATTCATGGATGACTGTGAATTGCAAGCTAAAGAAAATATGGTTTTTGCAGGCACAACAGTTGTCAATGGGAGCTGTATCTGTATTGTTGTTAGTACGGGGATGAACACTGAGATTGGGAAGATACAGAGGCAAATACACGAGGCTTCTCTGGAAGAGAGTGACACTCCTCTGAAGAAGAAACTGGATGAATTTGGGAGCAGGCTTACTACTGCAATTGGGCTTGTTTGCCTTATCGTGTGGGTCATAAACTACAAAAATTTTCTCTCTTGGGATGTTGTGGATGGATGGCCTTCAAATATTCGATTCTCTTTTGAGAAATGCACATACTATTTTAAGATTGCTGTTGCCCTTGCAGTAGCTGCCATCCCAGAAGGCCTTCCTGCTGTTATTACAACTTGTTTAGCTCTTGGTACTAGGAAAATGGCACAAAAGAATGCAATTGTGCGGAAGCTTCCAAGTGTGGAAACCTTAGGATGTACAACAGTTATTTGTTCAGATAAAACTGGGACATTGACGACAAATCAGATGTCTGTGACAGAATTCTTCACTTTGGGAGGGAAAATGACGTCTTCTCGAATCTTTCATGTTGAAGGCACTACCTATGATCCCAAGGATGGGGTAATTGTTGACTGGACTTGCTACAATATGGATGCCAATTTGCAAGCCATGGCGGAAATATGTGCTGTTTGTAATGATGCTGGGATCTATTTTGATGGCCGTCTCTATAGAGCTACAGGTTTGCCTACTGAGGCAGCTCTTAAGGTTTTGGTTGAAAAGATGGGAGTTTCAGATGCCAAGGCAAGGAACAAAATTCGTGATACTCAAATTGCTGCAAACCATTTGATTGACCACAACACAGTCAAATTAGGTGAGCAGAAAAATACATTCTATATAAGGTGTAAATTATGTGCCATGGTGAAAGTTTCTATATTTATTCACTTTTACTTAATACAGGATGTTGTGAGTGGTGGACAAAAAGATCGAAACAGGTGGCCATGTTGGAGTTTGATCGCATTCGCAAGTCAATGAGTGTTATTGTCCGGGAGCCAAATGGGCATAACCGACTTCTTGTCAAGGTGATTGTTATTTTTTATTTTCTTATATGGTTTTTATCAAAGGGAAAATGTCTAATATAGATGGTCTCCAAATTGCTGTTACAACTTGGTTTTGACTCTGGATATTGTTGTTGGTAAATTGAGAAGAAGATTAAGTGATATCTTTTTTTTTTGATAAATAAGTCTTCAATCTTTTCCTTCCAGTTAAAGTATTGGAAGGTTGACTTCGTTCGAAATTGTCCAGTTAGTTTAAACTTGATTCTGAGATCGACTTGAGATAATTTATTTGTTATATTGTATGTTTGTAGCATATTATACTTATTGCACAAACAATAGTATAATTTTCTTTTGCACTACTGATAGATTGCTGTATTGACTCAAAAAGCATCCTGTGCAGTGTCACCTTGGTAAAGTTGCCTCTGTATCTTACCCAGTGATGCGTTTCCTTACTCTTTTAGTTTAATTTTTACAGAGTTTACTTGTCAAGTCTTGAAACCATGTTCAGTATTGATATTGTCCCCAAAATGTTTACTCTGACGCTTTATGTTTAAAACCAAGGCTTTGGATTTATTTTTCTTTTTTCCTTAAAATAAAAGAGCAATATAAACTCATCAAAATTAGTTTCTAGGAAAAGTTTGCTGAAAGTGGAAGTGCAGCTTTACAATACTTCTAGGGGCCTTATGATCAGTATTTTTCCTCCTGATGAAATCTTTGACTGAATTGTATGGTTTTAGATATATTTCTTCAGAAAGTTCCTAGAAACCCTCTATATTTGGTCGGGTCAATGTTGCCTTATCCACATATTTGGATGCTTATTTGTTCTAGTGTTCTTCTACAGTTCATTTAATTTGGATTTTCAGGGTGCTGTTGAGAGTTTACTGGAGCGCACTTCACATGTCCAACTTGCTGATGGATCCCTTGTTCCAATAGATGAACCTTGTAAGCAACTATTGCTCTCGAAACTCCTGGAGATGAGTTCAAAGGGATTGCGTTGCTTGGGTTTGGCATATAAGGATGAATTGGGAGAGTTTGCCGACTACTATTCTGAGAGTCATCCTGCCCATAAGAAGTTGCTTGATCCGGCTTCCTACTCCTCAATTGAAAGTGACTTGGTTTTTGTTGGAGTTGTTGGTCTAAGAGTGAGTATACATCCCAGTTTCTGCTCGCATCAATTAAATTAATTTTTGAATCTGTATCATTTAAAGATTTTCATTTAATAATTGAATTGTGCAGGACCCTCCGCGTGAGGAAGTTCATAAAGCAATTGAGGATTGTAGAGGAGCTGGGATTAAAGTTATGGTGATAACTGGGGATAATAAGTCCACGGCTGAGGCCATTTGTCGGGAGATTAATCTGTTTTCTAAAAGTGAGGATCTTAGAGGGAGAAGTTTAACAGGTAAAGAGTTCATGGTTCTCTCACCTGCACAACAACTTGAAATGTTGTCAAAACCTGGAGGGAAGGTCTTCTCACGTGCTGAGCCTAGGCATAAGCAAGACATTGTACGGATGTTGAAGGAGACGGGGGAGATTGTTGCAATGACTGGGGATGGGGTAAATGATGCACCCGCACTTAAACTTGCTGACATTGGGATCGCCATGGGTATTACTGGAACTGAGGTAAATACCCAATTAATCTTTAGGGCTTCTGTAATCTGCCTTATCTATTATGGGTTGCCTCTCTCTCTTCTCTTTCTGTGAAGTGGTGCCACCACAAGCCAGTGCTGTAACCTAAAGGGCTTTGTAGCATCCAATGTTTAATCATTGTTGGATTTTCCTTGCATTAAAGTGAACCTATGACTTTAGTTAGAACAGATGCCTTCATTTTCTCTTCAACTTCAGGCCCTGTCATATGAATTTTATGATTCTTTTAAAATTAGAGTGGTTTGTTAATAATCCTTCATGCTTACGCAGGTAGCAAAAGAAGCTTCAGATATGGTATTGGCGGATGATAATTTTAGTACCATTGTTTCAGCTGTTGCAGAGGGTCGCTCAATTTATAATAACATGAAAGCCTTTATCAGGTACCATCTCTTATTTTGTCACCTTTCACCTTTTGAATGGTTTGGGGAAGTCCTTTTAATTCCCTCAATCTGCAGGTACATGATATCGTCAAATGTTGGAGAGGTAATATCCATATTCTTGACTGCTCTACTGGGGATACCAGATTGCATGATACCTGTACAGCTCCTGTGGGTGAATTTGGTTACTGACGGCCCTCCTGCAACCGCTCTTGGTTTTAACCCTGCTGATGTTGATATAATGCGAAAACCACCCCGCAGAAGTGATGATGCATTAATAAGTTCTTGGATTCTTCTCCGTTATTTGGTTAGTATTAATTTACACTCTTTATCTTCACTTCCAACTTCTATATGGCAGAAGTTAGGCTAGCCTCTGCTTGTCTATAATATGCTGTTATTTGAATGAATCAGAATTGTGGCCTAACCAAATGATTGCAGATAAATAAATATCTTCAGTTTCTAATAAAATTATTGGGTTATAATCCCATTTGGTTTGTAATTCATAGTGTTCCACGTCACACACAACTAATAACTAACTATTTGCACTGGTTTAATGGCCTAGGGAGTCTTTTGTCACCTTGTAAGCACAGAAGTAGATGCAACTTTAAATAGTTGGAATGCAATGAAGGTCTTTTCCATGTAATAATTAATGTTAAGAAATGAGAGTTCTTTAAAATATTTCTTTCTACTATGTCCTGTCATGGCAGTTGGGATACTTAGCTGGTTGAAGTGGAGAGGGTAATGGCAATATTGCTGGAGTGGTGGGTTATCTGAAAATTACAATTGGAATTATTTGCAGTGGCATGTATAAAGTTCTGTTTCAGTTTTTGTTTTAGAAATCGGAACTTTCTGAGAAAATAATTTTATACTAGCATTTAAATTTGTTATAATCACTAGATTCACCAATATAATTAGTATAAATGTCAGTAAATACAGAGATGCTATATACATGCATATTATGCATTTCTTACATAATATTCACAAGGACAAAACTATTATTTACAAACATCCTCACAATCATGTATTATAAATACATAATATAAATTATGCATTTTAAGTAAAACCGTGATGCTTTTAAGTATCACTGTGGAAAAAGATAATGGTTGATTTGCTGCTAGAGTTTATCTTTCTCGCAGAAGGTGCTTTAGACACATCTACAGGTCATTGAGCAAACTGATGCATGTAGAAGATTTTTAAATCATGTAAAATTTGTAGCTCTAAAAGAAAAATAATATGGAAACTAACGAATTATCTCCGAAGTTAGTATGGAAGTTTCTACTATTCACTCCGGGAGACGAACCATTGATGCTTAAAATCTTACTCCAAATCTCAATTAGATGAAGTTTTTATTTTTATTATTTTATAAGTATTAGATGAAGTTTCTTGTTAATATTCACCGCATCCCAAATGGCAGGTAATTGGTTCTTATGTGGGCATTGCAACTGTTGGCATCTTCATCTTGTGGTACACGCAAGCTTCTTTCATGGGTATCGATCTTGTTAGTGATGGGCATACACTGGTTGAATTATCTCAGCTTCGCAATTGGGGAGAATGCTTGTCATGGTCAAATTTCACCGCAAGTCCATTCACGGTTGCTGGGGGTCACATGATCTCTTTTACAGATCCATGTGACTATTTTTCTGTTGGCAAAGTGAAGGCAATGACTCTATCTCTCTCTGTCTTGGTGTCAATCGAGATGTTCAATTCCCTCAATGCCCTTTCTGAATACAACAGCTTGGTCAAAATGCCACCTTGGAGGAACCCTTGGCTTTTGGTTGCCATGACAATCTCATTTGGACTTCATTGCCTCATACTCTATGTTCCATTCCTAGCAAATGTATTTGGTATCGTGCCGCTGACTCTGAATGAGTGGCTTTTGGTCATCTTGGTTTCAGCTCCTGTGATTCTTATTGATGAGGTTCTTAAATTCATGGGAAGGAGTCGAAGATGGGTAGCAAAGGAGAAGATAGCATGATTAAAATTTCAGGTTCATGATTGCATGGAGGCAATTTCATCCAAGTCACAGATTGAAGAAACCTCTCGGTGGGTTGTGTTAATTATTATTCTTTCATAAATTTAGGATTTTATATTAAAAGAGACACATTAGTCATGTTTATTCATTCACATTTAGGAAAAAAAAAGTAGTCTAAAAGTCTTGTTTCATTGTTTATCTCCAGTGGCTATTATCCTTAATTCTGTATCCTTCTTACTCTGAAGTTACAGAACTTTATTTTTAGGCTCTGGCTTGATAAATTCTTCTTTTGGCACAATTAGTTCCGTAGTTTGTGAATTTCTGACTCAATTTTATTGCATACTATCAATATTTAATTCTTGTAGGCTAGTGGTAAAAAAAGAAAGAAAGTATTCTTGGTTATTTCTGTTGCTTACCAAATTTCTCAATTTGGACATTTTTATTGTAAAGTGTTCTACATTTTTCATTAAATTTCTAGAAATGGACTGATTTACTTCTGGACATGCATAATCTTTTTCTCAATTTGGAGTCTGTAATTCCTTGCTGATGACTTTGCGAGAGTAGCCATCATCAGTGGGTCAGTTAGCTTTGAAATTCAAGTTGAATAAATTGCTTCATTATGTATGTATGGGCAAAACAATTGTTGGTAAATGTGTCTTTATATGTTTGGCTGTCCGTCTTAAGATTTTCTTTTCCCAAATTTTATGTAAATTTTCAAGATATGGCAAATACTTGAAGGTGGGGTTGTATATGGTGCGGTGTGGTCGATGGAATAGGTCTCTTGGTCAGCTTTTGTGGTGTCGGTGCGGTTGGCTCAAGCGATTTTAGCATCATCATCAGCAAAACAAAGAAATTTTCAATGAAACTTAGAAATTTCTTTACAAAAAAATGTCAAAACCATTAGAGGGCATAACTTGGCTTTGAAAATTCTTGGATAAATTTGTGTAGAAAATTGTCTCCTATTTATTGAGATTGAGCCCATAGCCGTACTCATGTCTGTATATCTTATATTTGTTCCATTGGCGGGTTTCAAATGTAAACATCAACTGTTTGAACATGGACACAAGCTATAACTAATGCCATGCTATGCCAAATGTTCTTTGCAAAAAACCATCGCAGTCATAATTAGTTGAACTATCCACCATAATTGAGCACGTAGTTGCTTAATCCCAAAGTAAGAATACATTGATATCATCCTTCTTCAAGTTCAGATTCACAATTAATTGCATTTCTCTGAAGCATCATCTTCTTAGAAACTTCATCAAGAAAAGCATATATTTCTTCAATTCTCGTATGTGACCTATCCCCCACAATAAACTTATGAATTTGGCCTCCCTCTTCAATGAAACTATATCCTGCTGCCTTTGTAATTTGGCCACCCTTCATCAACTTCCTGAGCTTTGCAACTCCATCCCATTGGCCTGCCGATGCATAAATATTGGAAAGAATAACAAAGTTCCCTGGATTCCACGGTTCAAGTTTAAAGAGGGACTCGGCTGCTATTTCAGCCAGCTCAACATTACCATGGAAACTACATGCCCCCAGAAGTGCGCCCCATACGACAGAATCTGGTTTCATAGGCATATTCTGAATGAGATCAAAAGCTTCTTGCAATTCTCCACAACGGCCTAGGAGATCAACCATGCATCCATAATGTTCTAATTTGGGAGTGATATGTAAGTTTGTCTCCATTGATTCAAAGAGTTGTCGACCTTTTACGACCATGCCTCCATGAGTACATGCTAAGAGAAGTCCCACCAATGTAACATCATCAGGTGCATTTCCTTCTCCCTGGTATAAGGCCACAACACAGAAAAGTGATAGTGAGAGAGCCTAAAAGCTTATATTTGCAACTACAGTAATTTCCAATACTAGTTGTTCATTAAGGTAAGAGTGCAAAGGGACTACATACCAGCATTTTATCATAAAGCTCAAGAGCTTCGTTGCATCTTCCATGGACTGCCAAACCCATGATCATTGAGTTCCAAGAGCACAAATTTCTGCGGCGGCCAATCTCATCAAACACATGCCAAGCCACATCAATTTTTCCACACCTCGCATACATTTCCAATACAGCATTGGCTACATACGAATTCTTGAAGAACCCATTTCTTCTTGCATATGCTTCAATCCTCTCTCCAACCTCCAATGCCCCAAGATTTGCACAAGCCGGAAGAATACTAGCTATAGTCACTTCATTAGGCCTTACGTCTTTCTCCTTCTCCATATTCAAAAACATTGCTAAGGCCTTGGCGTATTGTCCGTTTTGCGAGTACCCAGATATCATTGCTGTCCAGGAAACAACATTTCTAGAAGGCATCAAACCAAACAATTCTAAAGCACCTTCCATATAGCCAGACCTGGCATAGCCTGCAATGATTGAATTCCAAGTGGGTATATCTTTTACTTTTATTTCATCAAATTTTTGGCGTGCCGAGGCCAACATCCCTAGTTTAGCATACATGTCAACCAAAGCAGTCAAGGCAAACACGTCAAATTCGAAACCAGACTTGACAAAATGGGCGTGGAGCATTTGGCCATGGCGAAGGGAGGAGTGGGAAGCGCATGTAACGAAGAGGAAGGTGAAGGTGTGCTGGTTTGGTGGACAGCCTTGAATGCACATTTGGGAGTAGAGGGACATGCACTGGTAGTACTGTCCATGACAAGAATAGGCTTGAATAAGCTTGTTATAGAGAAAGACGGTTGGCTTGGGAATAAGATCGAATACCTTTCGGGCATAAGAAAGGTTTGGGATTTGGAGGGAATTGACAATGAGGGTTTTGGTGTAGTCTATGCCATTTCGAAGAGTGTAGGCGTGGATTTGCTTCAGTTGGTTCATATCACAGTCACAGTCACAGACTTGTTCTA
Organism: Fagus sylvatica; assembly: GCA_907173295.1. NCBI lineage: Eukaryota > Viridiplantae > Streptophyta > Magnoliopsida > Fagales > Fagaceae > Fagus > Fagus sylvatica. Next base: position 26,963,621 of record OU015769.1, on the reverse strand, counting down.
TTCTGTCTGTGGCATTACATTGTTTTCTGGTCCTATTTTCAGCAGGAAGAAAGGAATTGTTTTAGGGTTTCCTTTCCTAACCTTAAATAAGGTTTTGAGTCTAAATAAGGTTTTGAGTCTAAAAAAGGATAAATAAGGTTTTGAGTCTAAATAAGGTTTTGAGTCACATATTAATACTTGGTTTTGGTCGGCCCAACAAAAGCCCTGGTAGTGTTTACGGGAATATGCTTAGGATCAATTGAACAGGAAGGCACTTAAAAAAAAAAAAAAAAAAAAAAAAAATTGGAAGGACATTTGTAATTTGTAAATGTCATTTTTTTTAGGCTCATCTGATTACAAAATGTGATTTTGCAAATTAGAATGCCTCTCAGCTGAGTTCACAGGGTAACTTTTGTGCATCTTGGCTTGCCACACACAAAACCTTACTTTAATTTAGGCAGGGTTCAATGGTCAAAGAAAACAAGGTTATCAATTTGGACACCCTTTCAAAGTCTATATAATAGGTTATTATTATGTTAAAAAAAGGTTATCGAAGAAAAAATAAAGATAATTTAACAATTCAAGACTAGACCTTATTCTGTATTCTTTTACTTTTTTTTTCTTCCATTATACACAAGAGTCACAGAATCCATATCCTAGTAATGGCAAAGAATCCAATTCTAATACAAAAAATGATCTCATTTTGGCTAACTAGTTAGCCATTGGTGGCAAAGACTTGAATTTTCTTCTTCCACCGTTAAACCAATAGTGTCAATGTACAGACAGAACACATCCTGTGGCGTTTAATATGAGCCACAGTTAATTTACCCCTGTCCAAACTCCAAAGGCCTATTTTTCTGGACAATAACAACAACATTGGATTTAGATCACACCTTGGGTGGACGATGAAGTAATTCCCCGATACACGAACTCAACTTTGCACTTACAGATCACACGGTCAATCTGGTTTGTCTTCCTAGCTGCAATGCCAAATTACAGCTTGGAAAAGAGGTATGCTCTGCCCTCTTCCATAATTGTAAGGGTTCTCATGCCCAGCCATGCGTTTCTTCCTGCATCCTTTAGATGATTCTTGCGAAGTAAGGGCAATAAACCGAGTTTTGGTGACTTATCTTCAACTCCTCTACCTTTTAGAAATATGAAGACTGATCATGAAGCACATTTAAGTGAGCAAGTATTCTTGCTGCCAGAGACTTCACACTACCACTTCCTCGCTGTGTTAAGTCAACTAAAGGGATCTGAGCTAATGCTCCATACTTCATTTTGAACTCAACCAGCCGGAAAATCCTTTCTAGAGCATGTAGAGCCTTCTCCTGCAAGCTGGGGGAAGGGGAACCAAGAAATTTTATTATTGGTGGTATGGCATTTGCTTCTGCAAGCACCTTACTACCACTCTGCAGCCTCTCACCTTCAATTAAAGTCAACAGTGCATCTAAAGAAGCCTCACAAGCTCCAGGATCAGGTTCCCCAAGAATTCTCACAAGTGGTCTCACAGCATCAGCCTCCACAAGGCAAAATGATGACTTGATACTACATATTCCTCCGTGAACTAGGCAGATAGTTTCTGGTGGAGCTGAGAAGCACAAGAACCCCTTACGCTTTGGTATTGACCTGCTCAGCCCAAGTGAACTCTCTGAAAATCGACAAAGAGAAATTGCAGCACGTTTTTTTGTCAAGGTGGTTCCAGACTCAAGCAACTGTACCAACAAGGGTATAATGTCAGTTCCAGCTGCACTCTTTTGCCATTCCAAGTTTGTTGGCACACTGAAACGACATATGGCTCCAACAGCATTCTCTATCAGTTGATTTTTATGGGGATTATTCTGCTTGCCATTATGGAGATAACTGGAAATTACTGGAAGTGCCCCAGCATCCAGAAGCCACAGAGTGATCTGGGGTAATTCTGGAAGGTTGGAGACAATTCCCATCGCAGAAGCAATCTCTTCTTCATCTTTAGAAGATTTGATGATCTTGAGTAGAGTCTCAATGCATTTCTGATTTACATGCTCTAGGATGGTGGCTTCATCACTGCCTTCTGTCAAGCAACAGAATAGCTTCACAGCATTTGCTCGAACACACAAGTCTTCATGCTCGCATAACTGAACCAATACTTGCACAGCTGCGAACTGTCAATGTAAATAAACCAGTTAATCTTGATCAAGTGTATCTCACATAATGTATGACATCAAGAATAATTTTTTTTTATAAGTAACATCAAGAATAAGTTAGCGATTGGCAATGATATAAACAAGATGAATAATGGGATGATTAAAAGAGAACAAATAAAAAAAATAAAATAAAATCCTCAAAGTCAACTCAAGGAGGCATTGCATTCCTCATCTTCACAATGTGCTTGTGTTAGGGGAAAAAAGAAGTAAACTGGCCTGTGTTTTCACGATGACAAAGAAATGGGAAAACAAAGAACAAGAAAGATGCCTAAGTGAGACGATATCAAAATACAAAAATAAAATAAAATCTTATTTCATGAAAAATTCACCCCTCTAAGCTATTTCATTTGGAAGATTCATTTCTTAATCCTAAACAGAACATGTTAACAACCAAGTAGTTCAAACTTTTCAGGAGCCAGGGTTAAGAAAGCTTGCAAACAGTAATAGTTGATAATGCCAATAACAATAAAGCACGCATGTGATTGCAGTATGAGAGAGAGAGAGAGCTTCAATTTATGTAATGCCACCTAGCCAAACCACCGAATTTCATAAGACACTCAGCAACTGGTGGGAACTAGGCAATGCTTTGGCACGAAAGCCATTGCCAACAGTTGCCTGAATGCACTTACAATTGAAGTTGGCTTGGCTTGGTCCAGCTTATTGTACAGATCATGATACTCATATGCTTGGCCTCACATTATGCAGTTTTCATTTGATCAGTTTTAAGATGTAGAACTTTTTCCTTCAGAGCAAGCTTTAAGGTGGGACCATTTCCTTAATGACCTTCTGAAACTTGGCACTATGCTGCCAAGATTTCCCTAGACTAGCCAGCCTTTGAAGTATCCCACCTTTTCAGTGAAATAAAAACACGTTTCCAATAAGATGTATACCTGTGTTAACTTGGTCTTGATACTTGGAGCTGAGGGGGATTGGCACAAGGCCTGAAAGGTTTGGATAATGCTTTGTTGTATATCAGGCCCTGTCAAGTTGATTAAAGAGAATAGCCTGGGAATTTCATCATCAGATTCCAACAATGAAACCGGAATCTGGCTAGATTCTTGAGACACGGTTGATACAGCTAGGTGCATAATTGTGCCTGCTGCATGTTCACGTAGGCTAGAAGATGATGAGCTATGATATAGAGTGTCAAGTAATGGGCGCACTGCACCTTCTCTGATCATCTGCAGTCCATTTTTTGGTAAGCTTGAGAGGTTCCGAAGAGCTTTAACAGCCACATTTTTCACTTGAGTGTCACCATGCGAGACAAAGTGAAGTAGTGGGTCTAGTGCACCCCCTTCAAACAAAGACTCTTTATTGTGGTCGGTCAACTCCATTTCTGCCAAAGTTGTTGCCATAATCATTTTAACATCTTCTGGTCCTGCTTAAAAAAAATTGACAAGAAGTTATAGCATAACTGTGTTTCTTTATACATAAGCCAAAGCCTTTGACGACAAAAGTGAATCAAAGATACAAGTTACAGTTAGGCACAGAAACTCAATTCCATATACCCGTAACCAAAATTTCCAAATATACTTACAAAATTGATACTCCCAGCTTAAGCTTTGATAAACCTATTTCTATTGGTTTTCTAACAAATTAATGAAAATTAACTTTGTAAAGGATTTTGTGAATTTTTATTTTTTATAACTATTTGTAAAATTAGAACATTTCTAACTTAATTAGGTAAATATAAGAGTCTAAAATTGTGTCTTGAATACGTGATTTCTTGGCATAAAATTGTGTCTTCAAGACATAATTTGTGCATTTTCTCTGTTGATGTGGCCAGATTTAAAAAAGTCCACGAGGAGACATGATTTCAGTTATTTTGCAAAAATCTTAACATGATATTAGTGAAACTACTGAAATCATAAAATATACGATTTCAACTTCAGCTTCAGTTAAAAAATTGTTCCTTGAATACATGACTTACTTTAAATTTTGAAAATAGTGCCATTATGATAAGAATTTCAATCTTAGCTGGAAACCCTTACTTTGATGACCCGAAATCGCCTCTTGCTCTCCAGCCTCCAACCCTCACCCTCACCCTCCCCACCTAACACCACACCACTCTATCACCTCCATTAACTCTTCTCACCCCAATTATTGCCTTCCTCTACTAGGATGTGGTCCTTCTGGCGAGGAGACCAGAAAATTGAAGAAAATTCATTAGAGTCTAGATATCAAGGTAAATGCACCTATTTTAACAGTTTCTGTGCATAGGTGCTTCTACCTTGATGTCTAAAGGGAGTTTTCTTCAATTTTCTCATCACCTCCTCAGAAGAACGACGTCATAGCAAAGTGGGATTGAGGGTTGAAGGCCAAAAGAGCAAGAGAGGGGATTTTGGGTCATCAAAAAAAGGTTTCCAACAAAGATTTAAAGTTCTCTTTGTATTGGCATTGCTTCCAAAGACACGATTTCAGTTGTTTTGCTGAAATAGTTTACCAAAATTGTGTTTTGAACTCATAATTTCAGCAAAATAAGGCATGATTTCCATGTGAAGGACTTTTTAAAAATTGGACACGTCAGCTTGGAAAGATCAGCCAGAAATCGTGTCTTGAAGACACAATTTTCCCAAACTGTGATATTTTACCTCTCAGTTTGAAAAGTGCTGACAAATAGTTAAAAAAAATGATATTTTCTCACAAAGTCCCTAACTTTGTCTGCTTTCAAGAGTTCAATAAAGTTCAAACTGTAATACAACTGGTTTCTTTTGAAAGTTGGATCACTCCTGAGTAAACAATACAGATGAGAAATGAAAGAAGAAGAACCCCTGATCTTATTAGCTATATACCATATGATTCCCTACAGAAAGAGCCTTCCTTTTTTTAAAATTTTCACTTAAATTTTCACTTATAGTTTATTTCAGATCATGATTCACAATTAACTACAGTAACTTATAAGAGTGCTAGAAACAAAGAATACCCAAAATGGATGGATAAATTGGGTCTTTGTGAACCATCTAGTCATGCTCTACTTGGTTTCATTATTTCCTTGAACTGTCCTTTTCATTAGGACCTTTATGGTTCTTACTTTTTGTTTAATTCTCATATATATCCAGGAAAAGGGTAATTCAGTTCACTACTTGTCAAGGAACTTTGTTAAGATATCCCTATAATAGAAGGTTCTTCAAATAAAGGGAATGCTAGATGAAAGTGTAAAGGGTCTAGGGTTCGCAGTTGATCTATTCTAGTATCCGGGCTAGAATAGGGATGACTCATGACAAATAAACATGACATGAAGTTTAATTGGAAATAAAAATAACCTGTAGAGAGACGGTGCAGCAAATGCCTAAAATAATTTGCCTTTGCCATTTGAATGACATTCTGGTCAGAGAAAGAGAGATTCTCCAACAGCTCCTGAGCATCTCTGGCAGCTTGACTGTCATCACTGCTAGACATAGTCACCAATAGCAATATGCAACCTTGGACCTTTCCAATGCAGTCTCTTGCTAAATAATATTTTGATAATTCCAATAGTAATGCCACTGCTAACTTCCTTTCACCAACACGACGTCCGAGAGATCGAACAATAGATTCAATTGCATTATCAGCTTTTACAATTCTTTCCTGCATAATTTTTTTTTTAGTTTTTTGAGAAAAGTAAGATCCATGAAAAGCATCCAAATTTCTAATTTATAAGAATCTATATTAGCACAAGGGGATATCTAAACCCAAGGTGGAGTGACTTAGGATCTCAATTATGAAAGGTATCAACCCAAAAACAAAAATGTCAGCAATAATTTATCAATAGCTATCTATCAAGTATCAAAATTTACCACAATGATACTATCGGACCCAATTTACATACTTAAAGATCCAATATAGCAATAAAAAGGGTTCATTAACAATTACAGTATCTGAGAATCCTATATATAACTCTAATATATTCTTAGCAAGCATGTTCAAGTAACTAATAGACTTATTGGGACTGAATTTTTTATAAGTTATTAACTATGTTCAATCAGAATCCAAATTCTAAATAGACCAAAAAACTCAGTTTCAATGAGAATATACCTAACTGTTGTACTTTATTAAAAGACAAGAAAGGAAGGGGTGAATCAATACTGTTTAAACTAAATAAAGACACACCTTAGCATCATCACTATCTTTTGCCAAAATGCAGAGGATGACAAGAGCACGATTCCTTATGTCACGATTTTTGGCAAGAAGTTTAATGAGAGTTGGTATATAATTCTCCAATATTACCCATTCCCTGTGCAAGTCTCTTTGTTCACAGAGATCCTGCAGCTGTTCCAGGCTATGAAGTACTTCTTCCTCTTCTTCAGATTCAAGTGTTGGTCTGATGGAAGCAATTGTAATCATAGTGTTTCTATCCTTCCATTCTTCAATTGATTGCCGCAAGGTTTTGTTAGGCCGTAAAAATGATGTGTTCAAAGGAGTCATGGTCAGAGGACACAATTTGTTCCCATCTGAAAACCATGTTTCAATTGCACTTCTCTCAAATGTCTGTCCTGAAGAAGTTTCCACAGGGTCCACCATAACATCGCGGGTGATTGGGCAGTAAAATGACTGAAGAGGTTCCAATGGTTGACTACCTAAAGATCTCCGCTTACTGAAATGCTTTAATTCTTTCTCCCTAGGAGAGGAAGTAGCATCAGCCCTTTCTAATAAAGCCATTATCTGATCCATTTGTATAGCTTCTGCCTGATCCTTCCTCAGCCGTGCATTCTCTATCTCATTTTTGAATTCTTCAAATTCCTTCTTCAATGCTGATCTCTCAGTCGATATCCCAACAGCTTCTGCTATGAGAACCAGCAAATTATTGGCATAAGAACGATCAATATTCCTTTCCTGTATTCCTGACTCAATTTTATCCAAAATTTCTTCCTCTGCTATAGCTGCCCTAAACTCAGCTCTCTGCATTTTGTCAGAAAGCTCTCCAATCTCTTCACTAATGCCAGATGTAAGATTTAGAGAGGCCAAAGGAAGAAGATCTAACGCCCGGCTGATCTCCTTAACAGTGTTGTCTAAGCGCTTAACTATTGCCCGGCAATTCATTAAGAGATACACCTTATTTCTCTTGCTGCACTCCAGAGTCAGCTGCTTTGCAGCTCTTATTTCTCGGTTGAGAATCTCGATAGCATTGTTTAAGCTCTCAGAATCACTGACATTTTTCCTATTCAACTCTTTCAAGATTGGAATAATCCTTTCCAAGTAAGTTGCAAGTTCCTTAAAACTTTCCTTCTTAACAAGCACGTCATTGGCAGCAAGTACAATCTCGAGAATGGCCTCCACTGACTGAGAAACAGCTTCTGAAGCTGGACCAATTGAGGCACTAGTGGCTAGGTCTACTGTCATCATATTGCAACCAAATAAAGCTAGGAAGCAAAATCTTCTGTTCCCATGAGACAAAAACACTAACTAAAGACAACAGAGGACAGGTCGCAGGACAACAACTTGGACCTTTTGATCCAGAACAGCTTTCAAACCCGTATCACCCGTATGATGTTTTCTCATATAATGCCTACCTGCAAACATTAATTTGGAATAAGTCATTCAGTTATTAGCTTAATTTTTCTATATGAGATTGATGATAAAATCGATACATAATAAACATGGAGATACACCCCAGCCCCCATTAGCATTTGAGGTGGAAAGCAAAAACACATACAAATTTAAACCTCAAATTAATGTTGCATTTGACATTATTTTATAGTATGAAAATTGAAAGCTCCAACTCAATGTGCTTACCAAAAGTAGGGTTTTCTAACTTTCATTTCCAAGAAAAGGAAAACCCGAAATCCAAAAAGTTTGTATCAGGCACATACCAAATAAAAAAGAACAATTTATAAAGCAATTATAATGACTGTTCTTTTTCCTACATGTTCTTGGTCACCAAACAGACTTTAACAGAACTATTCCAAATATATAGTTCCAATTAAACCAAACAAATTCATGATGTAAAGTAGCGTGGACTTGAACTAAAGATAGATAGTGTACGTACATGTGTATTCTAGTCCCAATCGAACATAGTACGACCAACAAAGGTTTAGTTTTCAGCTTCTTTCTGTAATTTGAAGCTAAAAATACAATTCAAAAGCAACCCATCAAACAAACTTAATGGAATCAACAACGTAAGACTTAGTCAACAAAGTCTTCACTGTTACAAGAAGATAAGAGAGAGAGAGGGAGAGAGGGAGAGACGGACCTGAGAAAAAGTTAATGCCCATTAAAATTCACAAAAAGCAAACTGTTTCAGTCAATTTCCGAGGAAATGAACTGGGATTTCTGGAAAATCAGAGATCGTGTTCTCTGGAAGAGGCTAGCAACCCAACCGGCCCAGAGAGAGAGACAGAGACAGAAAGACCTCTAAAAAAACATAGAAAGAAAAAATCGAAAAAAAAAAAAATCAATTATTAGAAACGCAGCAGTATATTTTCTTTCCCTTTTTATTAAAAGTAAGATTAATTGTCTTACTTTGAAAAGTTCTCATCTCCTAGTCTTTGCCCTCGTTTTTTAAAAGAATTTCTTTCTCTCAATCTCCGTCCTTTGCCTTGACCAGGCGGGTCACTCCTACTCACAAGGCAGCAAAAAGATAGAAAACAAAAACACTTAGAAAATGAACATATAGCAACCTACATTTTTTTGTTACTATGATATATTATTGTGGGGGATGAGGGATGGAGTTTGCTCAACTCGTAAAGTTTTTTGTCGTCAAGCAAGAAATCTAGGTGATTAGGTTAGATCCCATCTACACGAGAAAGCTAATCAACCAACCTAAAAGTATTTATCCTAAAAGTTTACTACAACTATTGACCCAAGCATTATTAGTGCAAGGGATTGAGAACGGAGTTTTGTCCCCCTACCTAGGGCATCTCTTGCTTACCGAACTGGTTTGGTCAATGGGTTGTGTCTAGAGTGTTGAATTGGGAAACATCGATTTAGGCCGGACTCCCGAGGGTCGTAAGCAAAGTTGGTGATACTGTTTCGGTACCCGTTTCGGTTTGGTCATTAGAATAGGATATTTTGGTACCGGTCAATATTGGCGTTCCGTTTCGGGTTTACCGCAAATATATATATATATATATATATATACACATTTTTAATACCAATAAAATTAGCAACTATAAACAAATAACATCAAATAATATAAATTCTTAACTAATATCACATCAAGAAGGTTTATAAAATCTCATTACATAACATAACATAATAAGGAAGTCTAATTAAAATCATATTACATAACATAACATAACATAACAAGTAAGTCTAATTAAACAAAAAATGAGAAAAAAAAAATTCCCCCAAAAAGTATACCGGTCGAAATGGCCATCTCAACTGATATTTATCGAAACGCCCAAAATGATCCGAAACACCCCGAAATTTTATCTGAGGTGGAATGAGAGGTTACCTCGTACCGGTTTGCATACCGGTACGAGATATTCCGCATGTTCCGGCCGGAACGAAACGGAATCAATAACTTTGGTCGTAAGACTAACAAACAGTTTTGCATATCCTATAAACTTAAGCTGCAATCAAGATTTGTAGAGTAGTAAAAAACCACCCATTTACCATCTCATTTATTACCTCCGAACTGCTTTCAAATATCATCAAATGTTACTTGATAGCGGGTTAGTTCTACACTTCGGATTGTGGGGGAGGTAAAGTGGTCTCCTACCCACTTCGGATTGTGAGGGAATAGATAGAAGAGTATTATAGATAGATTTAAAGAGATGTGAAATCCCCAAAGTGCCTTGATAGTACTCATTATAAATAGTTAAGGAGTTTCCATGCAACGGGACAAAAAATTAGATAGTCTATTCTTATTCTGCTCAAAGTTCTACTAAGATTTCATCCACTTACTTTGCCATCCAAGTATCTTTGATTAACCCCACTGGTTATTTTGGGTATAGTAAGTAAGCATCTTTCTATCGTTGCATGTTAAATTTTGGTGTCCAAAATGTCTCAAGGATACTAGGAATCTACTTGTGACTTTCCTAAGAATCCATTTCCCCCATTTCCGTAGTTGAGATTGGTGTATAATAAAAATGATATCCATGATGATTTTAGGTGAAAGTAATGTTGTTCCAATTATAATAAGCCATATCAACAATTGTTCATTTTTTTAATGAAAAATATTGTTTCCTTAACATTACTAAAAAAAAAAAAAAGAACACATTCACAATTAAAATAAAAGTAAAAACATTTTAAAAATCCTTTATACTCCTACCTTTCCTTTCCCTTAAAAAAAAGAAAAAAAGAAAAAGGTGACAAATCACATATTACCCATTAGCGCGTGCGTGTGTCATTGTCATGCTCTGTTGTTAAAATCCTGATTTGAATTTTAGAATCTTACGATTTTACGATTCAACATCATGAAAAAGATTCAAATCTTAACTAAATCTTAGAGGTGATAGAATCTTCATAGTATCCTGATTTGAATTTTAGAATTTGTAGAATCCCGATTTTCTTCCGATTCTATACGATTCTACTGCACAAGGTTTATTCAGGTTTTTTGCGTTTTTTTTTTGGGCCTCCAATGAGAATTTGGCTTGTGTTAGGCTGATTTTTAGTATTTTAGTAGCCCAAATACTGAAATAGCCCATTAAATAAAATAAAAAACAAAACAAACTCTAATTCCCTAAAGTGGTAAGTCTCCCACACTAATACAGACTACAAAAACAGAAGTACAGAGAGAGTGAGATTTTGAGATTGAGAGTGAGAGTGAGACATGGATGGAAATATTGTTTATGGTGAAGGTCTCCCATTAGAGGAAAACATTCATCAAATCAATGAAGATCTTGGTTATTCACGTTGAACAATAAGTAATGTGTAATTTTTGTTACAAAATTACCATTGTGGAAAATGGTTGGGAAACATTATTATTTGTATAGTGTTATTATTAATTACTGTTTATTTATTTTTAAATAGTTATATTCCACTGTAATGATTATTTTTACTTTGGTTTTTTATCTCAATTTGGAACTGGTTTAATACTTTAAGAAACTAAATAATCTGGATTAATAAGGCATAATTTCATGATAAACTATAAAAAATTGAAATAATCATTACTTTGGTTAATTACTTTGATTATTTTTAAATAGTTATATTCCACTGTAATGATTATTTTTACTTTGGTTTTTTTATCTCAATTTGGAGCTGGTTTAATACTTTAAGAAACTAAATAATCTGGATTAATAAGGCATAATTTCATGATAAACTATAAAAAATTGAAATAATTATTTTGGTCTTGTATGTGTCTTTTGAAAGGAGAAATTTTGGTCTTGTATGTGTCTTTTTAAGGAGAAAGTGATAGTCTCGTATGTGTATATGTTAGACTTTTAGTTTATGATGGTTTATATTATTTATATTATTATTTATTTGTAAAAAGTCACATAAAATTGATGAGTAATTAATATATGATATTTTATTTATAAACCTAATGATATTTAGGAAAGAATAAATAATTTCTATAAAATTCTTAGTAATAAACTAAATATGGTGATTTTACATTCCCAAAAATCTTATTAAATTCATAATCAAACCAAATGTGGGTACTTACATTTTCGGGAATTCAAGTTTTCAAGCATTATATTCTCGGAAATTTGGATACCGAAAATATAATACAAATCTTCTATCCCACTTTTTGTGTCACATTTTATGTTCCACCATTTAGAACTTGACACATGTCTAGTTTATATTGTTTTAATTTTTAATTTTTTTTATAAAGAAAGTTAAAATAATATGTGACAAATTAAAATAAAGATTTTTATTGATTAGATTCCTCGGACTATCGGTAAGGGAAGGAAACACATGTTTAGACTTTTTGGGTCATCATATAGATGTCCTTGAATTTCTAACACGTCCATCCTCCTCTGGCTTTATTGTTAGTTATGGATTTTGTAGGAGTTCAAAGTTCAAAGTTCGAAGTTCAAACTCCTGGCTTGTAGACCTTGAGTTTGAACATCCATTTGACTAAAACAGAAAAGGTAATTTTAAGCCCACAAATTACAAAATTTGTTGATTTGACATCATTTGTATTTTTGCCTTTATACTTTATAGCTTTGCTCGTTATTACACTCTTGTCACTTGTTCATGTTCCCATCCTAAGTAGTGTGTACTTTACATATTTTTTAACTAGACTCTGCAAGTAAAAAAGAGAAAATAAAATAAATATGGAGTAATTCTAAAAATAGGTGAAAAAATAAAGATAGAAAAGACAAATAAAAGAAAATGGAAACGTAGGTCCTAAATGAAGTAGGAAAAAATATTTTATATAATGATTAAATATAATATCTCTCTCACATGTAAGAGAGATGTTACATATAACTGTTACACAAGATATTACATCAGAGAAATAGAGAGTTGATACATTACTGGAAATTTTCATAAATCTTTTTATTTATTTTTACCTTTTTATTTTTCAAATATTAGTAGAACTTTTATAAAGTTTGGTGAAACTCACAACCAAAGTCAATATGATGTCATGTAAGTCAAGTAAAAAATGGATTATTTGGTGAAATTAGCACAATTGCCAAAATTAAATAAATTCCACTCAATATCATAAAAGGTTGGTGGGATCACGGTTCTTATATTGGACAAGGTTTGGCTATAAACTGATTTGTAGTTCGTTTGCTATAACATACTATGTGGCAGCTTATAAGACCATATACATGTATTATTTAAAGAAGTCATATGACTCATTAAATAGGTCATGTGACTAAAGTACACGTGAATGATCTTATTAGTTGTTACATAGTGGGTTGTAGTAAGCTGACTATAAACTGGTTTGTATCCAAACTTTGTCCTCTAATGTTTAGTCAATTTAGTAAGATATCTTGACTCTTGAGTTGGTGATTCGTGTTATTCACTCCAACTCCAAGGTGAACAAAAAGGGAATTTTCTATAAGAAATTTTGAATTGTAAAGTGTGGGTCTCATCTTTCAGGGTAGTGCTTGATTAACCAATTGTCTATAAATTAGTATTGACATGAAGAAGGGAGCCAGGCTAAGAAGCATATTGGCATAGAATTGACTAATTCAATTCCTAGTCAATGTGAGCGTTCCTGAATGCCCACTTAAATTCCACAAGTGAAGCGACGCATCCCATTGGCAACCAAACATATGGTCAAAAGAAATCGCAAGAAAACAAGTCCAAAATTGATTTTTATCTACAGCTGCCAATACAGCTATGATTTTTGCAAATATAACAGTGACAGCTCGAGCCTAGAGAAGCAACCAGATGGAACTCTTATTGAAAGCTATAACATTTAAGAAACATTTGCAAAATCTCATCTCTATGAACTTGCACATTGGGCAGTGATAGGTTTTCATTTTCAACTCAACGAGTCAACGCCACGCTATAAGAAAAATTCTAACGGAGAATTTGTCATTTAAGATTTTTGGAGTTGTGTCGGATTGACCACATGGTAACCCCACGACATTCAGGGACGAGGGTCGGCAATGAAATTTCATGGTCAATTACTTAATGCAGATTTAGGGTTGACATAATTGGGTTCAAATTTCTGAATTTTTTAATACTCGTAATTCCTGAATTTGGTCTTGTTGAATGAGTGATTCATGTGCAAATTTTCATTAAATTCACTGTGAATTTGAGATGTTAAACTGTTGCAGCAGATGTTCTGGTCTTTTTTAATATTAGGCGTGGAAATCTCAAGCAATGCTTGTCTTGGAAATCTAGGCTGGCCATAGAAGTCGTAAATTTTGTTTTGCCCTCTCGGACTCTGGCTATAAGACTTAAGACGTGAGGAAGTTAATGTTTTTCTATAAAACTACGACTTAACTTAGACACAAGTTTGGCTTGTGTCTAATGGTCCGGTGCACCGGACCTGACACAACAACTAAGTCTTAGTTTCAAAAATTTTGGGGTCGGCTATATTACCCCCTACAACTTGAGTCCCCGGTCCAACAAAAAAAAACTAATCTCTATTTATATGATCACAATCTTGTGTTGAGAATAAAAGGTAATCTTTAGTGGCTAAAGCCTAGAAAATCAAGCCTATTTCGAAAAGCCCAAAGTGCTAAGTCCATTTTTGAGAGCCCAATAAGCCAAAAACCCCAAATTGTAAAATTCTGATCTAAGTAGCATACACTACTTTCATATAGACGTATGCCACCTTCATACAAGTGTACACCACTTAAATACAAGCATACACCACTGTTGTCATAAACCCTAATTTTTAAAGGTCTTAACTACAGTTAGGGTTTCCTCCTGCAATCCTAAACACCCTATTCTCCAAGGAAACCTAACTTTACTTCTTCTCCAAGAAACTCTATAGTTGCCTCCTCCCCCTATATAAGGAAGTCCTCACCTCACAATTAAAAACACATTGAGTCGTGCAGAGAACCCTCTATCAAATTAGAGAGAGAAAGTAGGCAGAGAAATTAGAACTCTAAGAGTTTTCTAGAGTTTAGGTAAATTTTCTTTTATTCTTCAACGCAAGCAAAAACAAGAGATCTGACTAAGAGACTGGTAAAAAAAACTGCTGTACTAGCTTAAAGGAGAAGGTATGTATCTTCTCAATGAACCATACTATCCTCCTTGAATTATTTATGTTTCCTTAGCGTACTTTTGTTTGCCTTCTATTATTTACTATATTTGATTTTGTCTTCTTCTTTCAATTGTATGCTGTTTATTTAGTATTTTAAAATATGATTTTTATTTAGTTGTTTTACATTGTATCTTTAGGGTATGCCAATTCAAGTTATAAGTTTAGGTCTTTTCTTTGAGATTTAGAGTCATGATAGCAGGTTTTCCATTCAAAATATTTGTTAATCTTCTCACGTTGATTTCGTGAAGTCAAGAAGGTTATTCATACTTGTATGTTCCAAATATTTTTTCGAAATCAAACCTAATATTTCATGCCATGATGATATTGCCTCAACGGATAGAAATTGGTTGATTGGTCAAGCATGTCAATATTCATAATGAAAGACTTTTGCATGTCTAAGTTTGCAACCATGTGTTCACACGGCTTTGAGTTTTGATATGCATTTGGTTAAGATTTCATTAGGTCAAAGGACCCTTGTTCTTAGGCTCAATTCATACACATGATTAAAGCATGTGGCTAATCCACTAGACGAAAGTCTTACTCCTCAAATAAAGGTTAACAATATATATATATATATATATATATATATATATATATATAAAACCTCTCGAATTATTATTATACATAGTGCTAAAAATATAAACCTCACGAATAGTATATACGAAAATGATTTTCGTTTACCACTTAATTAATAGATCATGAATTAATGATGTTATTAAAAAAATAAAATAAAAAAATCAATGCCTTCGTCTAGCTAAAACATTTGCAGTAATGAGCTGCCATTCATAAAAGTAACTTAATTTGTCCAAAATGGAGGCATCCACTAAAAATAATGTAAAATATAAGAGAAAAGAGTAGTGCTAGGGATACAACTTATTTTATAACCAAATGCTTAAAAACTGACATTTTTCTATTAATCACCAAATCCCCTTAAATTTTATACAACTTATATAAAAAGACTACCATGTGGTTTTTCTATTAATCACCAAATCCCCTTAAATTTTAAAGTGACATGTAACGTACCCTATATGGTGTGAATTAAAATGCATATATATATATATATATATATATATATATATATATATATATAAAGGTGCAATTTAATAACTAATTAAAGTAATATACATATTAATAAATAACTAATAGTCTAATACTAACGTTTTTTTTTTTCTTTTTCTAAATTATAAAAAGGGGAAAGTACACTTTACCCACCTGTGGTTTGACCCGTTTACATGTTGCCTACTCGTGGTTTGAAAACTAACACTTTACCTACCTGTGGTTTACTCTGTTAACAGCACTAACCACCTCAATGTTTTTCCGTTAAAAATAGGGATAAAAATGTATTTTTACTTGTCTTTTTCTCTTCTTTTTCTCTCATGCTCTCTCCTCTCTTATCACACCTCCTTCATTGCCAGAAATTGAGATCCAACATTTAGAGATGGATGCTTTGAGGTCCAATCACCGATAAGGCTACTAAATCATCACTCTCAAATTCAAGATTTAAGGGGCACATCTCACTCTTATTTGGTAACAAAGAACACAAGAAAATTGGACTCTTGTGTCCCACATGACACTACGGTACGCACCTCTCCTTCGATGACCCAAGGCCTAATGTTGCCTGAATTAGCACACAACATACATTAACAAGCAAATTGACTTACAAAATAATAAATAAAAATCATAAAACCCCGAATACTCTAACACCCAGTGCAATATACAATTTCCAAAACCCCAAAGCTTATAAAACTTTGATGTTCCAATCATATCAAACTGGTTTTTGGGTCTGTCTTGTTAAAGTAGTTGACTAAGTCTACTGGGTGTGCAAAGTTTTGTGCTATCAATGAAATTTCAGCTGAATTACCCAAAAATAATAATAATTATAGCTACAAAATTCCAGTTTTTTTTTTTTTTTTTTTTTTTTTTTTTTTTTTTTTTTTTTTTTTTTTTTTATAACCAAAATCCAATAAACCCAATTTGTAAAAAATTAAAAACCTTTAAAAGAACAATGGTTTGGATTGAACAACGTTAACAGAACTTGAGTAACGCTTTCCTTGCACATTGTCTGAGTGGGTTAAGACGGGAATTATGAAAATTGATGAAGAAACTTACCCTAGGAACCCATGTTTTAGTAATGAAAGAAAATGGTGCAGAGAACCGAAGAGAGGAGAGAATGAGAGAAAGAAAAGAGAAAAAGACAAGTAAAAATACATTTTTATCCCTATTTTTAACGGAAAAACATTGAGGTGTTTTGTGCTGTTAACAGAGTGAACCACATGTAGGTAAAGTGTTAGTTTTCAAACTACGGGTAGGAAACATGTAAACAGGCCAAACTACAGGTTGGTAAACTGTACTTTCTCCTTATAAAAAATATCTAATAGTTGAAAACCATAGGAATCTATGATCTAATATGGAATCTATTTTATTAATAACCCCTACAAGTCCAAAAAAAAAAAACTAAAAGATTCCAATAAGGAAAATATAAATAAAATATAAGTCAAGCTTTCCAAAACAACGTCATTTTTTAAATTTATTAATTTGTTTAAAACGATTTCTAATTTAATAATTACTTTTTGCGCATCTTCATTTATACCAATTTCTTTACTTTTGTATTATACTTACTTGATTGTGTTAATTAAATTACATTTTCCAAAAAAAAAAAAAAAAATCACAATTGCTTCACACAAAAAAAAAAAAAATAAAATATATATATATATATATATATATATTTCCTATTTTGGAGTTGCTTCAGATAACATTTTTTTTTTTTATTAGCTAAGTAATGGTGATTTTGTTTTTTTTTTTGAAAAAATGTAATTTAATTAACGCAATCAAGTATAATATATAAGTAAAGAAATTGGTATTAATGAAGATGTGCAAAACGTAATTATTAAATTAGGAATGTTTTGTATAGTTTAATAAATTTAAAAAAACAACTTCATTTTGGAAAGCTTGACTTATATTATATTTATATTTTCCTTATTGGGAGCTTTTAGTTTTTTTTTTTGGACTCATAAGGGTTATTAATAAAATAGATTCCATATTAGATCGAGGTTTACGTTTTTTTTTTTTTTTTTTTTTAATTAAAAAAACTTTAGTATTAGTTATTTATTATTGTAAGGTGCAATTTAATAACTGTGGATGCTCAAAATTTCCTTGTCTACTACGTGCCACTTTGCGAATGGGTTGAACGTGGGCTGAGCTGTTTAGAGGGGATGTTGAGCCCAAAACTCGACACCAGGCCTGTTGATTTACCCGATGGCTGATGGTGCTTCTCTCTTGTTTTCTGATCTACTGGGCCACGATACTCATAGGGGAAGGATTGCGGTAGACAGACAAGATCAGCACCGCAGATTAAAACCAAAGAAATCAACAAAATTGCGGAATTGATGTCGTAGATCAACACTAATAACCATGAACTTTGCTTTTACCAAGGCATCCAGCGACAACAACATATAAGGAATACATTACGGACTTGCCAATAGACAGAGATAGTCAACCCCGCAGACTAAAATTAAACATAACAAATTTAACTTTTACAAGGGTTTACAATGAATAGTAGTAAATATGAAACATATAAGAAATGATGAAACTCAGGAGTTAGCGCTGCAGACTAAGAAACTGAGCACAATGTACTTAGCCTTCTCAGTGACTTGTAGGAATAGAAGCAGAAAAGAAAGATATAATAAATCATGGAATTTAGAAGATTTGGTGAGTAGGAAGAGAATCATTTACTGTGCAAACGTAAATGAGTCAGTGTCATTACTTGGGTAAGTGTTTGAGTGAGTGAGAGTGAGTCTTTTGGTTGTGGCAGACTGAAAGTGTTCAGTCTACCGTAGGTCTGCAGGAAATATCCTACAAAGTTTTTGGTTGTCCTCCCCTTTCCCTTAAGCTTTTGAAGTCAGCTTTTATGGAAGAATTAATTTCAGACCTCAAAACCAACCAACCCCCTTTCTCTCTTTCTCACCCCTCTTTATAGTGGTGTTAATGTCTTGTGGTTTCACTCATTGTCCTCTTAATCATGAGGATTACTGTTTATCTAAGAGATAAACGGAGTGGGACTTGACAAAGTCAATTTAACATTAAGGAGATAATTTTCATCTGTTGTAGGCCAGATTTGGGCTGCGGCAAACAGCTAATCCTTTACTCATTTCTGGTGTTGAGGGTGATGAACATTAAATGCTTGACAAGGTGGTTGAGGTGATCGAATTGACTCATATACGCTTGCATAATTAAATTTGATCTTACCATTTTTAGCATTATTTCCCCAGCAGATCTAATGCCTTTTTGGTCACGGCAGATCAAAGAAATTCAGTAAAAAATGGATTCCCCTACCTCCAAACCGTTCTTCCTAAGCTCCATGTTGAGGATGGGCAAGGACCATCGGAGTGCTGGGCTACGGCGGTCGTTGCCCTTGGACGGTGTCAGCTTCGGTGGCCATGGCAGCTTTCTCGGCCTCCTCCATTCTTGGTTTGTCTTCTCCATCACTTCACTTTTCCCAGCTAATGCTGTCGCAGACGTTCTTCTGGAGGTGTCTACGGTAACTGCTGGGTAATGAGAAAGACCAGCTCTCTCCCTCATTATGAAGTCTGGAGAACCGTTTCTCCCATCTTGGAAATGTACCCCTTCAGCATCTCAAGCAGCGCACCAGAAAAGGAGGGAAAAGAGGCTTCAAGTGGGTGCTTTTTCCTCTCTTTTCTTTGAATTATTTTGAATGGTCTGATGCCATTGCAGCAAACATAAGCTTGGGATTGAGTGGGCCGATTTTGGGCCTTGGGTTTGATTAATGGCTTAAAGCCACCCCTTCTTACTTTCTTGTTGCCACAGATCACTAGGCCTAATTGGCTTTGGGCCCTTAAGGCAGACATCTGGGATTTTTGGGCCCGATTTAGTGTGGTAGAAAAAATGGGCCTCTACAATAACCAATTAAAGTAAATATACAATTAAATGGATTGGTATTAGTAGGCAACATTTAATTTTACTTATATATATTTATGATGGAATTGTGTATGTATACATATTAATAATTAGTATTAAACTATTATAGGTGTGTCAATCAAAAGGAAACGCGTGGCATATTACATCCATATGTGCCTAGTCATGTTTCATGTGTCCAACAGAAGACGTTGTCATAAATACCACGTGGCAGAATGATAGGAAAAATAAAAATAATATATATATATATATATATATATATATATATATATATATATATATATATATGAATAATCATGAAAAAAAGAAAAAAAAAAGACCAATTATGGATATTATTTAACTGATAACCATGTAAGACTCCTCAGAATACTAAAATTCCTCCACATCTTAAATTAGTTTTTTTAAAAAACAATTAATGAGGTACACCCCAAAAATAAAACGTACACCTCATGATCTAATATGGAATCTATTTTATTAATAACCCCTATGAGTCCAAAAAAAACAAAAAAAAACTAAAAGCTCCCAATAAGGAAAATATAAATAAAATATAAGTCAAGCTTTCCAAAAAGACATCATTTTTTAAATTTATTAATTTGTTCAAAACGATTCCTAATTTAATAATTACGTGTTGCACTTCTTCATTAATACCAAATTCTTTACTTATATATTATTCTTGATTGCGTTAATTAAATTACAAATTGCCAAAAAAACAAAAAACAAAATCACCAATTATTTTGCTACCAAAATGATACATTAAGAGAGCCACGCCTGAGAGATTTGTTAGGTTTAACTTGATCGTGTTTGTGTTTTTTTTATGTTTTAGAGCCGCTTCTTCTCTTCGTCTCCCTCCACTCTTTATCTCTCCAATGAATGAGAATTTAATTATTGTATTTCTTTTCTCCATATTAACTGATTGCTTTTGAGTTTCTTGCTTTGCTCATTTGTGTCAATCTGTTCTGACTTCTAAGTACTACTCAACATTGAAGTTGCACTGCTATGTTCTCTTCCTCAAAGGTAACGCCATTTTAAGATCTGTTTCTTTCTTCTTCTTCATGAGTATCCATGGCTGTCAAAGATTATAAAATTGAAGATACATTGATGGGTCTCAGAAATAAATTTTCAAATTAACGAGCTATGGTTGTGACTATATATATTACTTTAAATTTAATCAGTCTCTAATTTATCTCTTTAAGAAACACTTCCTTTCTTTTTTAAAACCCTATGTTTTGCTCTTTACCTATTTATTTTTTATTATTATATGATTTAAAAAAATATATGAATCTTTTGTTAGATGTCCAAATTTCCAATCGATGTTGGCTGATGGAAAGCGAATCTCTTTGATGTCTTCAGCACATGGTCGACCTTTACTTGCAACCTACAGGCTTCAATTCATTTGGAACTTTCTGTAATTTTCATTTTGACCAATTGGAAGTGTGACTATACTATGAGAAACCGTTTAGATATGTATTTTATTCTATCACCAACTCAGTTTGATTTGAGAAACACGCTTCTTGAAACCCTCAAATCAAAATTACATTTGAAGAGAAGAATTAGAGGATTAATTTCTTTTTGCAAATAATATTAAAGAGATTGTATTCCGCTATTTTAAATCAATAAATATTTGTCACAAATTGCAGTCAATTCAAGACTTGAGATTTACTGTCTACAAATTTCTGGCATGCTTGGTAGGACCATCTCTACCTCTCATCCCTTCTCTTCATCAACTTTCAACATCTTCTCATGCCATGATGGCTTCAAAGAAGACTCAATTTGGAAATCCTATTTTCAAGAAGAGTGAAGCAAATCCTACAACCAACCAAAGCGAGCTTCGACATCTCAAGGGCGAGCTTTTCCATCTCGTCCCCTTCAAGGGCGAGATATCTCGTTTCCTTCAAGGGCGAACTTCGATATCTAGAGTCCCAATTTGTGTGCCAAAAAATTTACAGAACATTGAAAAAGGGGTTATCGATCCTCACAGAGTTTGTGTTTTCAAAGGGCAATGCATTGAAAAGTTTATACGGATTGATTTATAGAAATTTAATGAATAAAAGATACTAGGGTTTCAGGGTGTTTCTTTATACTAATATATCTCTCATAATCCTGGTAAAAACCTTGTTCTAAATAACAACATACATTTAACTGTTTTACTTTAAAGAACTTTTGGCTTGGTTGAACTAAAAGAATTTAGGAACACTTTATAATTGGAGAAGATAAAATGGATAGAATAATATTTAGAAAATAATTTCAATTGTAAAACATGATTCCTAATTGAAACCATGAATGATTCTCCTTAATAATAAGAAAAACATGATTAATCTTATCAAAAGTCTAGAATAAAACATATATGTATATATAGAAATCAATAATCAACAATCAAATGTATTTAATCAATAAAAACCAAAAAGGATTACAAGGGATTCATACCATTACAAAGGAAGCATAGCCTCTAGCCTTAGCAAGAAGCTTAGGCGGCCATGAGAATGAAAACCTAAAACTTGGGGAAAGAGAGAGTCTCCAATTGTCTAATATAAATTGTCTAACTTAAGCGCCTCTTAAGGCTCTAATTTAATCTCTCTAATTCGCACTTCAAACCCTTAAAACTTTGTGTCTTTTGGGCCTTGGAGTTGGGAGGACTTTAAAACACAAATGAGCCTTTTGCAAAATAGGAATCGCGCGAATATAGGCGCCTAAATTGGGTTTAGGAGCTTGGATTCTCATTAAAATCCATTCCCAGTCTTTACCTGATTAATCCAGTCATCTGGATCACAATGTAGTCACCTGGATTCTTCAAAATATCAAAATTGGAGTTTTTGCGTGAAATATCAGTCGATTGGCGGCAATATAGACGCCTAGACCATGTCCAACACCTATTTTCCTTCTCTTTTGCTC
This sequence comes from Fagus sylvatica, assembly GCA_907173295.1. Taxonomy (NCBI): domain Eukaryota; kingdom Viridiplantae; phylum Streptophyta; class Magnoliopsida; order Fagales; family Fagaceae; genus Fagus; species Fagus sylvatica. Next base: position 26,941,103 of record OU015769.1, on the reverse strand, counting down.
ATTCTAGCTTGCACCAACTTGTTCCAGCTTATACCTACAATCAAACACAGTCCAAATTAACATCTATGAGATTAATTTAATACATACAAATGAATAAAATCATGTAATTCAATAAAATGAACATGTATCAATTTAAGTGTAATTCGACATACAATGCAACACAATCCCAATAGATTCTCTTTAAAATGTATGTAAAAAAGTCATATTGCATGACTTATCAAAGAGTCGTCTTAAAACTAGTATTTTATAAGACAAGTGATCAATTTTAATTGGCCAAAAATCTAAAAGTTCCACTAGGAATTGTTGATATTTATCTCTATCTTTATTTCTTTTTATTAGAGATAATTATCAATTACAAGTGTTTCAATATGATTGGAAGAAACACTTATTTTGATTTTGTAGGTCCAAGTGAAATTGCTAATTTGATGACACATGACACCCTCTAATTTCCCCTTTTTGATATTCTATTTAATTAATTTAGTGACACATTTCAATTTAGGATTTGTTACAAAATTTTGACGTGGCCATTAGTAATTCACTTTAAAATTTTCACTTCCTAGAGTGTTCTCCTCTGATAAAAAAAACCCCAACTACCACCCTAAACAACCACTGCCACAATTCTTCAAAACCACACAAGCCCACCATCAAACCACCCAATCGCTGCATTAAAATTCCAAAACCCAACATTGGTGACTTCTGAACAAAATTTAACAATTGACTGTAATCAAATAATCATACACAAGACTCAGAGACAAAATCATGGGAAGAACAAGAGATCATATAAATAAATAAATAAATAAAATTAGTATTCCACATTGCTAAGCATTAATAAGTTTATCTCGTCAATGACTTTCAAATGTCATTTCTTAGTGTTTCTAATGGAGACCTCCAACATTTGAACTAATCAGGAGAGACACCTTCAGCAAAAGACCAGTTCCACGAAGAAAGAGTATTTTTCTTTTATCGTTCTTAGCACCAGCACACTAATATCCTGGCCATCACCAGAACTGAAACATTCTGAAAGTTCACAATGAAACCAGTTTCTTCCTTGACCTGCCCAAATTCTTTTGATCCAACAGCTAGGCTACCACCCAGACCATGCTCCTACATAGTCATTAATAGTTAAGAGCCCTTGATATTTACTTCTCCAATAATAAATACTGAACAAAGGCAGCTCAAACAAATTGGTACCCAAGCACATCCCCATTCTGCATGACTGACTAATACTATCGAACGCATTTTAGGAGTGAAACACAGCATGGAAAACTTGTTAGGAACATTTTTAGCAACTCAACCCCCCACCCTCCTTCCCCTTGCCCCTCCTCAGATTTTTGCAGTGTCTGAGAAGAGAGAAAATGTAAATCTCCCTAGGGTCAGATAGGCAGATGTAAGATACAGTTAAGTACTGGATTTATCTCAAAAAGATCCACTCCTAACCCTCAAGTCTCTGAATGTGACTGTATAATCCAAAAACTTTTAAGAAGCACTCTCCATTAATATTCTGTTAAGATCATCTGTCCCACTATTGAGATTATCAATGATGTCGTTTAAGAAGATACCCCAAGAATCACTATCAATTCCTCCATTTGACTTAGCCATTGAAAGAACCTTTATGATTTCTTCTTCCTTTTTGGAGTCATAAAGCCCCTCAATCAATACAGAGTAAGTCGAATTATTTGGCAAACATCCCTTTCCCAACATTTCCTCAAGGATTCTGATCCCCTCCTTTGCATTGCCAACCTTACAAAACCCCTTAATCAACATGTTATAAGTAAAAGCATTAGGAGAACATCCCTTTTCCACCATGTCATCCCACAACCTCCCTGCCTCACACAACTCTCCCCTCTCACACATCCCCGCTATGAGTGTATTATATGTCAAAACACTTGGAATAGAACCCCTCTCAAACTCATCAAACAACTTCCTCGCTTCCCATATCTTTCCTTCATTACAAAGCCAATGTATAAGCGTACTCGATATAGCATTATCAGGCGTAACATTCTTCTTCAAAAGCCTCTTCCACAACTCACACGCATAATCGACCTTCCCTTCTTCACACAACTCATCAATCACCTTACAACAAAGTGCTGAGCTCGGTATATATTTCTTCTCAAGCATATCATCAAGCAAGTTATGCGCTTCGCCCGACCTCTTCTCTTTACAATAAGCCTCAATCATGACACCATAGGTAACCTCATTGGGGTCAACCCCATTCTCCTCCATATCATCCATCACCTTAATTGCATCAACCAACCTCCCTAGCTTACAAAAACCATCCATCAAAATTGTATACGTCGTAGCATCCGGCACCCACCCTCTATCCAAAAGCTCACCAAAAACGCTCTTAGCACTACCCATATCGCCCCGCGCAACATACCCACCTAAAATAGTAGTGTAAGTAACCAAATTAGGTACATATCCCATGGAAGGCATTTGATCGAGCACCTGGAGTGCACCCTCGACATCATTCTTCTTGCACATTGCCTTGATCAAAATGTTACAAGTAAACACATTGGGCACGACCCCAAATCTAGTTTGACTGTTCTTGAACAAGACGTGCACCAAACCGTAGCGCTTGTTCTGAACCAAAGCGTTTAGCAAAGTGTTCAAGGACCTGACGGAGCGTTGGACGTCGAAGGTGTGGATGCGGAGGAAGGTTTTAACGGCGAGGTCAGGTTTGGAGTTGAGGCCGTAAGTTCGAATGACATCGATGAAAAGGTTTTCGCCGCATTTGATGTGAGAGCGACGGAGGTCGGAGAGAAGGGATTCGAGGGGAGAGAATTCGCGGGCACGGCAGAGGCGGTGGATGATGGCGTGGTAGGTGTCGTAATTGTGGGAAAAACCAGGGTGGAATTTTCCGGCGTGGTGGAAGATTTGGAGGGCAAGGTCGAGATTTTGTTGGCGAGTGATCATGGAGACCAGGCGCTTCGGGTAGAGACGCTGAGGCCAGGGTTTGATTGGTGGTGTTACTGTGTAGGATTCGAGGACGAGGTTTGGATCCACGGTGGAGAATCGACGGAAGCGGACGGCGGTGATCGCCAGCTGAGAGTGGCTGTGACATAACATGACTATAGCTTTTTGTTGGGATGCTTCAGCCTTCAATACCGGTGGATGCACTACTTTTTCTTTTTTGAAGAAAAGGTGAATGTACCTCTGAATTCAGAATGAATTTTTTTAAAAGTAATAAACTTTGTTGATTTTACAATGAAATTATTTTACTGCTTTCACTTCAATGACATTTTTAGAAACCAGTCCTAATCAGTTTCTCTTATTGATTTGATATTAAGTTTTACATGAGAAGTAAACAGTAATTTTTTTTTTGTCAAAATAGGATTCTTTTGCTAAACCCTCTAAACTTTGGCTTTATTTTGTTGATGGTATTGATTGCTTGTTATTGTAGCTTGAGCTAAACTAGACCTACTTGTGGTCTTGGTGCGTATGTGACATTTGCTATATTGTTCTCCATCTTGCAAAAATTCAGAAAACTATTCAAGATAATGGTCTTTTTCAACAAATTTATGTATTATTTGAGGTCTTAAAAGGATCAGCCTATTGGGTCTTCCTTTTTGCTATCCACCCACCACGTGCTTAGTTTTGATTGGCTCGTTTTTTGGACTCGGGTTCAAGTCAAGGTCGACTCTAGGAACGAGATCCGGCAAAAATTATACGTGTAAGACCACAATTTTACATCTAAGCCGTTCAATGAAAAATCTACTTTTTGCTTTCTCAAGTTACTCTTTTCTTTTTTAATATATCTCATTGGATAGTAGAGTTGCAAAATTGAAAAAACAACTTTACATCTCGACTTTACACGTACAATTAAACAACTTTACATCTCAACTTTACACGTACAATTAAACAATTTTGCATCTCAACGTTACACGAACAATTGTTGGAGCAATAGTCTTAACTATTGCACCTAATCTGGATCGGTCGACTCTATTACTCACATCAAAGTGGAAGCAATGACTACTACTAGTGTGTGCTTGGTCCTGCCAAGTCAGTATAACAATAAAGAGGGGTTGAGAGCAAACCCATCATGAACTGTAGTTTTCATCAGTGAACTATAAATGAGGAGAAGGAGAGATTAGGTAAGGAGTGAGAAAGAGGGCATTCACCTTGGGTTGCTAAATGAAGGGAAGATTGGGTTATGAACTTGCTGAATGTTGTGAACAAAGTTTTTGGTATCATGAATTAATGAACGATGTAGTTTTGTGTTTTGAATTAATGCTAGAGTTTTTGGATTTTATAGCAACTTGGGGATGTCGTGAAAATCCTTGAGAAAGAGAAAGAGCATGTTTAGAATAGTGGGCATTAGCAAAACTCAAGCTTTGGGCATTGAGATTTATGGAAGGTTGGACTAGTTCTGTTTTGTATCGAGTGGGGCAATCTAGTCTGCTGGTTTGTTCCATAAGGGGATAGGCGTCATCTGGAGTTACTACATTTGTGGTCCACAATGATGAGTTTTGTTGGCGTGAGCTGTTAGACAAAACAATCTTGTTGGCATGAGCTGTTAGACAAAACAATCTCTGCCAACAAGATTGTATTGACTAAGATATTATAGGAATCTGCTTTAATGTGAAATCCCATACTTCAAGGGTCAACTACAATCTCTGCCAAAGATATTGTATTGACTAAGATATTGTATTGTCTAGAATAGCTCCCTAAAAAGTCCTCTTTGTACCTATATATTATTGTACTCTATTCTGAAGAAAAAATATACGGAGAAGAAAAAACCTTCCATTACAACATGGTATCAGAGCAGGTTCTTAGGACCTCTGCTCAACACACCTCGTGACCAGAAAAAAAGGGCTCAGATCCATGGCAGAATCCACTGATCTGATGCAACAACTCAACCCCCAGACCGAATCACTTCTTACCAGCCTGACGACCAAAATGACAGAAGTCTTGACCAGATCCCAGACCTCAC
>OU015769.1:26898673-26931173 GCA_907173295.1 Fagus sylvatica | reverse complement strand
AGGATGATTAATTTGCATGCTCTACTGAATATAAAAAAAAAATAATAATAATAATAAAAAAAAAAAAATTACGCACTCTACCAAATGATTTCCAATACCCAAATTATTTCCATAATTCAAAATAACTATAGTCATATTGTTATATATATATATATATATATATATATATATATATATATATATATATGATACTATTGTAAATATCATTGCTCTTCAATGTACTGTGTATTAGTGTATATATGCAAATTATAAGGCTAGAAGCAAGTTAATAGTTAAAATTAGGTTCTCTGGCCTATCAGGAATAAAAAAAAACGCAGGGAAGAAATATATATTAGTATTGTACAAACAATGCAATAGATAAGAAATCTTTGGGGGTTATACAAATTTGGAGCAACTTTCAATGTCGAATTTGATCTATCACCAATATCTAGAGCTCTATTAAAGATGAGCTTTGAACATGACATTATTCATCCACATATAGAATTCTTAAATTATCAGATTCCGAATTTGTATGACACTTGCAGCTCTTCCATTTCCTTCATGGACTGCAATTTTTACATTGTTAATGGTTTTCATATGGCAAAGGAAGGTAAGCTCTCATAAACCAAATTCCTTACCTTCACCTTCATAGCTCCACTAAGCTTTTGAACCCTCTTAGCAATTCCAACCATCTCATCTTCCCCCATCTTTGTCGCCGATGAGACCAATACAACCTGTGTCCCGCTCAACTCATCATAAATCCTCTCGAATTCCTCCAACACTTCTTTCACAATTCCAACCTTGTTTTTCTCAATCAACATCTTCACCAAGCTCACCAAATGCCTATTGAACCTCCACTTCTTGACCACTTCTCCAATTACTTGTCCCTTATCCTTCTCACTAATTAACTGGTCGACCAAGACTGCTTGAATTTGCTTGTTTCTGAGAAGCTTCAAGAACCTCTGGACATCTTTTCCGACTGTGTTAAGGGAATTGTTACATTGAGCTATGTCTATCAGTGCTGCAGCGTAACCGCTGGATGGTTTTAGGTGAAGGGGTGGAGAAAATGGAGTGAAAGATGAGGCTTGAGAGTGGGAAAAGAATGAGGGAGTGAAGGTCTTGTGAGTGAGATGAGTGGTGGCTTTGTTGGAGAGTGGGTTGGTTTTGGTGGTAGAGGCCGAAAGGTTTGGGGGAAGGTGGGATGTCTGAGGAGTTGTCTTGAAATGATATAGTTCACGAGAAGTTGAATATAGGGCTGGGACTTTGAGGGTTGAAACTGAGCTTGACAAAGAATCCATGGAGATAGAGAGAGGAATGAAAGAGCTTTATGCTTGTAGAGAAGTTTTAGATTTTGGATTTTTGTAGCAGGATGAGATGAAGGATCCCTCTCAGCCACAAAAAGTCCAAAACCATTAGGTAACTTGAAACAATCATTTGTAAAATTTTATGTGATTGAAACTGATTTGGTACCTGAACCAAATTCAATTGCTTTCTTTTTATTTTGCTGAATGGCCGATTCAATTATTATTATTATTATTTTTTTCCGAATAGGAATAAGACTTTTATAAGAAAAAAAACTAATAGCAACAATTTAAAACATGAAGCAACAAACTCAGTTGTAGTTTTCGGACCAAAATATTAAAAATGAAATATGAAAGACAACAATATCAACCCACAAAACTTAAATGGTGTAATTTGTGTTTTCATCTATATTTTTTAGGATCAAACTATTATTATTGATTCACATGAATGGGTTTTCACTTTTTTGGTGTCCAGATAAGTTATAAATACAACTTATGTAAATTTTCGTTGGTTTTTGTAAAAAAAAAAAAGACTTATTAAAGGTTCAAGTTGTAATGATGGAAAATAACTTTGGAGTTTAGTATGAAAGCAAAATCAAACTTGAGGTGTTTTACATAATTAATTAATGGGCAAATTACACACACATTTCGTGGGGTTTGGATAAATTGCAAACTGATCTCATAAGATTTCAATTTTTCCTTAGAACCACATGAGGTTTACAAATTTGTGAAATTGATCCCTAAGACTAACTTCCGTTTGCTGTCTATGACGGAAAAGAACCACGTGAGGAGCATGTGATCCATTACACGTGCAACTCAGACTTTCTAAGCTGATTTGCACCAGAAATCCATTATACCATAAACCCAACTGGCGTTAGAGAATTATACCAAAAACTATTTTTCCATTATACTAATTAGTTTATGTTAAAGCATTATACCAGAAACTTTTTTTCCACTTCCCTTACACCAGAATTTTTTATTTTCTTCTGGAATTTACATTGGTCCACGAAAGCTATCCTAATCGAACACACGCAGTCAGTAGTCAGTTTCTCTTCACCACTTACAAGCTATCCCAATCAAACACGCACATTACATCAGTGTAGCATTTTTCACTCCCAATTCAACACAAATTAAAAAACCCAATTCAGTTTCTAAAAAACCACCTAAAATTCGTGGGTTTTCAATTTCAAAGCTTGGAATTTCAAATTCGTATCTTGGATTTGTAAAACCAACTTTACTAGAAATTTTGAACAACACTTGATTCTTTTGTCCTGGTTTCCTTTTGTCCAACTGGTTTGCAGTGGAGATCTAATACCACAGTCTCAATAATTTACTATCATACCACCCACAACATCTGAAATTTGGGTTGATTCACCCTACAAAAAACACACATCCCATATTAAGGATAAACCCTAAACTAAACCAAATAACAAAACATCAAAATTAACAAATTACTTACAGATTCTACACCTCCCATTTGTCACCGGAGTCGTCTCCTATGTTTAGACTCCATGAGATTGTGTCAGCAATCTCAAGCTCTTCTTCCTTTACTAAAAAAGATTCTTTTAAGGGTTAAATACACTGTTGGTCCCTAATGTTTACCTAAGTTATACGTTTGGTCCCTAACGTTTAAAATGGACAGAAATGGTCCCTAACGTTTCAAAATCGTACATCATTAGTCCTTCCATCTATTTCTGTTAGTTTTGTGTGTAGGTAGCTAACGGATTGATGACGTGACTATTTTTTAATTGAGATAACATTTATTCTTATTTATATGTAGGATATTGACATAACAAACCCAATTAAAATAAAATAAAACACACCCACCCGTTTAAGACCTACCCATTCACTAAAGAAACCCAACCCAATTACAGTGCATCAATGATCAAACCCTAACATTTTATCAAACCCCACCCGTCTCTCTCTCTCTCTCTCTTCATCCTCTACCTCTCTCTTGCACCAACAAATAGTGAAAGAGTCGTAATCGAAATCCTTGACCATATCAAACTGAAAAAGAGAACACTGTGCGCCTGGGCTTTTTCAATTACTACTATACTAGTACAACATAATATAATATTTCAGTAATTAAAAAAAAAAAAAAAAACCCACAATCAAATGCTTCCCTTAGTAATAAATTTTTATTTCTTTCACCTTTCGTGACCTTCTGATTCGCTCTGCAATATAGTCATACCAAATCTCACATTAATGGTAGTTTTTATTTTACTCAAAACCCAATTCTATTTCTCTATAACATAGAAGTTAGATAAACGGGTTTTGTTTATTTTATTTCGTATCTGAAACATTATGAGCAAAGTAGAAGAAAGGTTTTCAAGCACCAACAAATAGTGAGAGAGGGCTTCCTTTGACAGGTTTAGAATGGTGGAAATTGAGTTTAGTGAGTCTATCACCGATGGGTTTAATGCAATGTAATCGGTTTGGGTTTTTATAGTAAATGGGTATGGTCTTACAGGGTGGATCTTATTTCATTTTAATTGGGTATACCATGTCAATATCCTACATGTAAATGAGAATCAATGTCACCTTAATTAACAAAATAGTCACGTCATCAATCCGTTAGCCACCTACACACAAAACTAACGGAAGGATTAATGGTGTACAATTTTGAAACGTTAGGAACCATTCCTGCCCCTTTTAAACGTTAGGGACCAAACATGCAACTTCAGTAAACGTTAGGGACCAGTAGTGTATTTAACCCTTCTTTTAATGTGTTTCATTCAGGACAAATAAGTTTACACTTTACACTTTACAGGGTCTGAGTTGCACATGTAATGGATCACTTGCTCCTCACGTGGTTCTTTTCCATTTTCACAAATTTGTAAACCCCAGGTAGTTTTAAGGAAAAATTGAAACCTCATAAGTTCAGTTTGCAACTGACCTAAACCATAGGGGGTGTTTGTGTAATTTGACCTTAATTAATTATATCTTTCCCTCTTTGTATTTTCCATTTTGAAGCTTTGCCACCACTCACTCCTCCCTAAATTAGGGGTATTGGGCTAGGCCAACAAGTTTTGAGCATGGGTAATCCCTAAAACAAGATGCAGTTTTGATTAAATACTCAAGCATCCTATCGATGAGCAGCCCACAAGCTCATCTAAATCTAAGGTTGAGTTACAGTAATTAAGATTAAAAAAAGAAGATTAGAATTGACTTGTGGTAAGAACAAACAAAAAATTAAATCGTGGTAATGGATCAAAAAAAGAAGTGAGGGTAACAATTTTGGTTCACCTCATAGGATGAGTTTTCACCCCAAAATTTCTGCCTTGTGATGGCCCTAAATAAGGCATACTTAGTCTTAAACAAAAACAAAAATCATATACAATGAAACCATTCAACAATTTGTGTGAATTAAGGATGCACAACACAACCAAAGCATCACACTCCCAATCTTCATTGTTTTACCATAAAATACAAAGGACACTACGACTTCCCTTACGCAAAATACTCACTTAAGTATGCCTTAGTTAAAACTAGCTAATAGCTTACAAAACATAAACAGAACACAACACTTGTTTTCTCTCTAACCCATGTTGTTGATGCCCCCTATAGCCTAATGTTATGTTTGGAAGTTTGGAGAGAGAAGAGAAGAGAGTAAGGGTAAGGGGGGAAAGAGAGTAGATGGGAGGGGAATGGTTTCTCCTTCCCCTTATTTGGAAGTTTTAAAATTTAAGTAAAGAGAGGGGAATAAATATCTCTTTCCTTTGTTTGGATGTTGTAGGGGGAGGAAAGGAAATGAGGATGGTCATATAAATTGATAATTATGACCCACATTTGCTAATTTTAAAGAAATAAATATACATTGATATTATAAGGGTATAATTTTATTTTTTTAAATATAAGTGGAACTACTTTCTCCCATTCTCCCTCTAAGTTCCCCTAATTTGGGGGAATTAAAAATGAGGGGTTTGGAGGGGTATCTTACCCTTGTTGATCTCCTTAAATCCTTCCCCCTACCACTGAATAAGCTCTTAAACAAGGTTCATTAAACCTCCTCCATCCTAATCCCTCTACTCCCCCCCTCTCTCATTCCTCTCTATCCAAACATAGCATAAGTGAACATGTTTTGCCTCTCTTCTCATATGTTGTTGACACTCGTAACAACCTTAAGTAAACATGCAGTAAATAACAGTCAATAGTAGTTACCCAAGTAACTGTCATTTGGACTTGCTGCACCCCAATTTGGGAACTACCTTTAGGATTCAAAAGTTTGTTGTCCTAGAACCTTTTTATATTGCTAGCACATCAATAAGGTCAGCTCTACACGAAAATTGCATGTTGATCGCTATACCATGTTGCTGGCACCTGTTTAACAAATGTGCACTACTTATGCACATGTTCCAGCCCACTACAGGCCATGCAAACGCCCTTGGTAGCCTACGCACATACCTAACAACTCAACCTTGGTTTATACACATCAAGTAAAGGGTTCTAACCACATAGCCTACATAATAACATCACCACCCATATTTCATAAATAAATAAAAAAACCATCACTATCCACATATGCAACCCAGCCATGCTTTGTCAAGCAAGCTATAGCCTAAACTCATCTTCCTTCATAAACTATCATATCACACACTTATGTTATGTTTGGAAGTTTGGAGTAAAAGGAGAGTATAGAGTAAGGGGGGAAGGAGAGGATTGGGTAGGGCCGCAGTCCCGGCCCTGGGGTAAGCCCGGCAAGCCCCTGGGCTTGGGCAACCCCCCTCCATGGGGCAACCAAAAAAGGAAAAAAAAATTTACTAGTATACACAAAAAAAAAAAAAAAGACTTTGAAGGCAACATATCTTAAACCAACAAATCACCTAAATATAAACTAAAAAAAGAAAAATAATAATACAAATGGCCATATATAAAACCCAAATTACAAATTTACAAATTAAACCCAAAAAGCAAGGAGCCAACTCAATTTGTTGCTCTGAACCACACCCACCGCAATTTGCAGCTCCGTGAGACCGTGACTTTGACTAGGCTAGCTCGATCTGAGAGATCTACTCGATCTGCCGCTCGTTGCTCAAACATCAGCCACCTCACGCCAGTCGACCACCAATTATCGTCTATCACTAGTATTTTTTTTCTCTCTGACTCTCCGTCTCTCTAACTCTCTATTTCTTTCTATTCATAAGTCATAACTTAAATCATGAATTGTGTGTGTGGATGTGTTGAGTTGTGTATAATATAATTAATTAATGATTTAATGTGTATGTGTGTGGGTCAGTCAATGGTCCACTATCCACACTATGTTTGTGAAAATGAAAAGTGGATATTCACACTGTATTTGAGAATAAAATAGTGGATAGTGTTTGTGTGATTGTGTAAATGGGGATTGTGGGCTTGCCAATTTTGTCCGTGGACATTGCCAATTTGCCATGCTTTGTCGGTGGGGCAGTCCAGTAAGTAATTAATTTTGTGTTGTTGTGTTTATTTAATAATTTATTTTTATCATTTAGTATTAATTTTGTTGTGGTTTATAAAACTGTGATATATATTTTTTTATTTTTTATTTTTTTTTGTTATTAACATAAATAATTTTTTAGTTAAAAAACTATTAGACATATAATAAAATTAAATAGTTAGTTTGGATTTTTTCGATTGTAATATAACTTTTTATTATTCGAAACATGATTGTAATATCAAATAGGTCATTGGTATTAATATGACGAAAAGTGAGAATGACAAGAAATATAATATATATATATATATATATAGGGCAAAACTTAGTATAGTACCTTACATTCTGTTCGTTAGGTTCCCTCACTCAAATTCTGACACTTGGCTACTTAACTTTTAACACTAAACGGCGTTAGTGATTTTATTTTATTTTTCTCTCTCATCTGTACTCGGTCACTCCCTGAACTTCTCTCTCTTTCTCATCTAAGCATCTCTCATCACAGTATTCTCTCATCAAACCACCACCATCATTCTCATCAAACCACCACCACCCCAAAAACAACAACAACCAAAATCTAAGAAACAAAAAACCAACCAAAAAAGAAATCCATTTATGGTGGTGGTGTTGTTGTTGCAATTGGTGCTGTCTAAATAGCTCCTTCTGGCGATAGAGCTCCTGGATTTGAGAGTTTAGTGCTGAGTCAGCACGAATGTCGGACTCGAAGCGGGTCGGTATTCTGGCACGAGTCGACCGGATTTGTACCTTAAGCCACTCGCATCGCAAAGCGTTTTCGGACCCGTCTGCCACTGCGGTGTCTTCTCCGACACGCAGTGCGTGCACCTTCTTATCTTTCCCTCCGCCTCCGGAGAGCCACGATCTCCTCCGGTCTTGCTCTTCGGTTTGGATTTTCTGATCTCCAGTGAGGATGTCGAGGCGGTTGTCGGTGCTTTGGATCGTTTGGTGCGAGCTCCACCTCTAGATAACTCCAGCTCAGCCACATCGTCGCTTTGCACCAAAACCATAATCAAATCCATTTCGGATCTTTCCCTTCATGGGTCTTTGCCGATGGTTTGATTTCTTAGATTTTGGGTTGGGGGTGGTGGTGGTTTGATGAGAATGTGATGAGAGATCAGAGAGAAAAGCTCAAATGAGAAAGAGAAGTTGAGGGAGTGACCAAGTACAGATGAGAGAGAAAAATAAAATAAAATCATTAACGCCGTTTAGTGTTAAAAGTTAAGTAGCCAAGTGTCAGAATTTGAGTGAGAACCTAACGAACAGAATGTAAGGTACTGTATCTAAGTTTTGCCCATATATATATATATATATATATATATATATTTATGTAATTCGAGCTAAAAACACAATGTATCATTGATTTTGCATTAAAAAAAAATATTTGGATTTTTTTTCTTTATTTTTTTAATATTTAATAAGTGGGCAACCAAAATTGGGACAGGCTTGGACAACCCAAACCTTGGGGCTGGCCCTAGGTAGGGGAACGGTTACCCCTTCCCTTTGTTTGGATGTTTTAAAAATTAAGGGGAATAGATATCCCTCCCCTTTGTTTTAATATTTTAAAAATTAAGTAGGGCATGAGATGAGAGATTAATGGTCATAAAAATTGATAATTATGATCCACATTTGCTAATTTTAAAAAAATAGATATAAATTGACATCATAAAGATATAATTGACAATTTAATTTAAATTATCCTTCAGTGTCCCTCCAAATTCTCCCAATTTTGTGATGTTAGCATTAATTTCGCATTTGTGGTCTTGTGTCCACATGGGTATGACCTAGCAGTTTTCTATACCAATAGAAGCATTTTTTTTTTTTTTTTTTGCATTCATAGAGTACTAACATGAGCTGTTATAATAGTTTTACACATTAATGGCCTTGTCTTTAAGGCATGCATGTGTGGCTTAAACGCTGTAAATGTTACATCTCGTTGATAGACTATATAAGGCCACGGCATATTAATGTCAATGTGTGAAAAAACTTTCAAAGTGATGAATTCTCTCTCTCATATTTAGTGTACATTGTAGACAGTGGCCGTTCGAGAAATTTTGTTTTTGGTGTGGGTTCATTTAAAAACTTGAATACATCAATATCACAAAATAATAATAATAATAATTATAATAATAATAATATGTAAATATAGAAACTAAAAAAATACACATATCATCTACTAATTCTTTCATTGAGACATTTTGTTAAACAAATAAATTGCGAATGAAAATGATAAGATTGCAAAATATTCAAGTACAGAGCGCAATCCTCCAATACAAAATAAATTCAATCCAAATCATTTCCATCAAATACTAACTATGACCATCAAAGAATCACCCTGGGCATTAGATAACCAAATAAAAACAAAGAAAAACTTAAGGAGATGCTAAGGATAGAACTTATAGAGTTCAAAGATTGGGAGAAAACTGTGGGGTTTTTGCAGAGATTTTTGTCTGATCTGCTCTTCTTAATTCTCATCGGAACTGCAAAACACTTTTCCCAAGTCTCGTCGGAGTTGCGTTGCGTTTGCTTCATGGGGAAGTCGTAGAGGAAGAGGTTTTAACTCAAATAGAGAGAGCAACATGAAAGAAAAAAAAAAGAAAAAAAAAATGCAAAGAATAAGGAAAGAGACGGAGAGCAAAGAGCTTGATTCAAGAAAAATAATAAATAACTAAGTTGGCTATTGATAATCTAGTGTAGGTCTTTTTTTAGGTATATTAGGCATATTTTAGCTGAAAATTGGTTTTGGCTAATCTAATGTGGATGCACTAAGTTAAGTAAATTTAGTTTTTTTTTTTTTTATTAAAAAAAATTAATTAATTGAACGAAATTTGATTAGACTAGCTAAAGAAATGAGTTATTGATAATCGGTTGTAGTTATTTGAGCTATTTTTGTTGTTATTGTTGCTGTTGTTATCTGGTTTAAATTTTATTGTTATTTGACTTTATTTTAGGGATTTAGTGGATTGGGTCTTTTGAGACATGAAGTCAAGACTAACGGGAGTCATACATATATAATTATTTTTTCATTTTCTTTAAGAAGTCAATTTTTTTTTTTTTTTAGAAGTTAGGGGGTTCATTTGAACCCTTGGCTTCTATGTGTAGTCGCCCTGATTATGGACATTTAGGTTGTGGACACTGTGTGTTTTGTTCTTGTAACAAACACCCCCACCATTAAGTATTTGTTCGTGACTTGTGGAGACCTAGACATGCAAGGACCATAGAGGCATTCGTAGGACAACCTTGTTGAACCGCATATATAACGTGTTACAGGCATAATTCTGTATACCCATAAACTTAACTTCAAACTCAATTTTTAATCAGGAAATTAAAAATGACGGGTTTGGAGAGGTATCTTCAAGTCCCTCAAATCCTTCCTGCTCCCACTTAAAAATAAAATAAATAAATAAAAATTCAAATAAGGTTTGTTAAACTTTTTCCATCCCTTCCCTTTACTCCTCTCTCATTTCCCTTCATCCAAACATAGCATCAGATCTTCCAATCCTACCTTACACACAAGTAGTCCACATACTGCTCATCAACCTGCTCTTGGCCAAGCCCACACAAGGCTGTCATGATTTATCACTCTACATATTGACCGCAACACACACATATAGCCTGCAATTGTCCAGGACATGACCACAAAGTCCATTACAATCATAAGGCCACAATCATGGTGCCAATAAAGCCAACTCATGCAAACATGCATCGCAAAGGGACAAAAAAGTTTGCTACTACCCAAAATACCTTACTCAGCCTATGGTATGCATCACTCATGTACATGGATTTGTGTGATTGGCATAGATGTAATGTGCCTACATATGCAGTCAGCCATCTTAAGGGTCAAGCTTCTAGCAGATATCCAATAATCTGAAAAAAAGAAAAAAACGAAAAGAAAAAAAAGGAAACAAAACATAAAATACTAAATTGCATTTATAGAGTCATAATTAACATTTCGTTGTAAATTGGTTGTATCTAAAATTACTCAAACATAGAAAGGTAAATTGCATTTATAGAGCCATAATTAGCATTGGTTGGGTTGCTCTCCTTGTCTCGATTTCTTCATATTCTTAGCTAATGCGGGCCTTCGCCATCATTATTTCGAATGTCATTCTACCAAATCTTGTCGGTGCAAACATTATAAGCTCCACCCGTACAGGTAAGACAGCGTAAGAAGTTTCTTATAGTGTCTGTTAAGTTATTATGGTTCTCGGACTTAGGGTCTCCGTTGGAATTACAGATTCAATTCACATCCAGCTATGCTTATCATAAAATAAGACATTTGGACCCACTCTCCATTAGATGCCATTGTAATTTTGGTTTATCGAAAATAGGAAAAATAGATGTTATGAAACATTTGATTCAAGACAATTAGTTTAAGGATTTGATCCGACAAAAAAATTGAATGATAAATGACGTACTATTAGTGAATAAATCTTAAGTAATCGTGTATTAAGACCATTCTCAAGAAAAAAGAAAATTCAATATGTTGAATTTTTGTTGATAGAAGATATAATTGATAGTTCATACATCACTTATTTTATAGAATTTGGGTTAATAAATAGAGAAATCCTTTAAGGCCACAATTTTTAGTTTTTATCTAGGCTTTTGGCACGCTCAACACAAAAACTAGAGAGAAGAGATGATAAATTTTTTGGGGAAAGTGGAGAAAAGAAGAGAAAAGGAAATTAGAGATGCCGATATTATCATATATAATTTATATGTAAATCACTTTCTTATCCTTTATTTTAAAATAGCTAATTTTGTTACAAAATATTAAAGATTTGGGATACAAATGGGTGATTAAGTGGGTATAGGCTTAACTAATGGTAGAAATAATCAATGATCTTTGCTTAACACCACGCCAAAAAAAAAAAAAAAATTCATTCATTTATATGGTTGTCAAGAATTTTGTAACTCAGTAGTATTATATATTTTTCTTTAGATAGATAATTGGGATTGACTCATTCTCTTCCATTATTTGTAACTATCTATTTATCAAAAAAAAAAAAAAAAGTAGTCATTGATATTTACTTTTAAGTTTTTACTTATTTTGGCTAAGCGATACTAACGTCATGATTTAACTAGGTTTATGGATTCGACCTATATTTTCATTTCATGCCACAATTATGCTTTTCTTTTACCATACCTTGCAAAGCAAAACTTCGTTATTTTATTGGGTTTGTGACCGCTTTTTGGCTCCCTTTTTCTTTTATGGATTTTGTTAACAGATGTCTTTGAGGTAATAGTTAAAGAGCATTAAATGTTTATATTTTACAGGAAATAACGAATTTTTAATATTAAAATAATAAATAAAAAGAATGAAATACCCTTAAAAACTGTTTTTATATTATTTTAATATTAAAATTTCACTACTTTCTATAAAATAAAAATATTAAATATTTTTTTAACTATTATTCTAAGAGCACTCGTTAACGATATCCTTATTTTATTTTCGTTTTAAGTAAACATACCTAACCAACCACCTTCCTCATAAAAAGCTACTGCAGTACTGTCTAGCGTCTACTGGCTCCAAAACCAAAAACCCAAAACGGGGAAAAAAAAATATTCACCATAATGACAAGATTGCCCCAACTTGAAAAAACATGTTTCATATATATTTAAGGACCCTGCTACTTTCACACCATGGTGTGAAATAGTGTTTTCACACCATGGATATGGCAGTAAGTAATTGGGCCACGGCAGCAAGCAATCCCGCGGGTCCCACAAGTGCAAAATCAGCAACTTTAATGAAGAATAGTCTTATTCTTGTTACCAAACATTGCAAAAAAAAAAAGAGAAACACATGAGAAGGAGGGGATTACCGTTTATTTTTTTCCCTCCTCCTCCGTGGCAGCCTTCTTCTCCATCACGCCATGTACAACCTGAACAGCAAGCACAAAGGCAAAAAAAAACAGAACTTAGCCGAGAAGATCACGTCAGTTGTAAGGTTGGATTTTTGAAGTTTTGCTACTTATTATTTCTTGCCAATAATTATGAAACAGTAATCCTAAACATATAAACTTTTTTCTGTAAAACAGTGTTGCTGCCATTGTTGGTTGAGCTTGAGCTTGAGCTTGAAACAAAGTCACCATTTGGAGCAGAGACAGAGACCAACATTTGAGATTTGGAGCAGCATTTAACGTGAGTTTTGGAGTTTTGGAGGTGCATTGACTGCACTGTTCACGTGGTATGCATTTTTTTTTTCCTCTTTTTCTTTTTTGTTAGTTGTGTATAGTATTTAAGTTTATTTTTAGTGATAATCTGTACATATTGTTTTGTGTAATAAAAAATGAAAAAAAAAAAAATTATGCTTGTTTTAGGTGTAGCAAAATATTCATCATTATTGTATTATGGCTATAGATGTTTAATGGGTTTTTTCATGTTATTTTTTAATGATAATTTTAGTGAGTGTGTGTTGGTGTGTTTGAATGTTTTCTATTATTGATACTAGTCACAATGTAATACTTTAGGTTTAGGTTGTATATCATTATTGGTACATGATAAATTATTTGGTAGAGTTTACATTACATGTTATAATTAACTTTGGTATTTGGCTTATAGGTTGTTGCAGTCATGAGTACACAAGAGATGGATGGTGTTAGATCTTTTGGTGCTAGTAATAGTTTTGTGGAGGATTTACCACAGCCTGTTGAGGGAAACATGCAGGATACACCTGATAGTGTGAGGAATTCAGTGATTGAACCAAGGGTTGGAATGGAGTTTGATTCACTTCAACAAGTCATTGAATTTTATAAGCATTATGCTTATTCGAAAGGATTTGCAACAATTACAAGGAATTCAAGAAAAAAGAAGGGCTTTAGTGAGACTTCTTACGTAAACTTGAAGTGTAACCGAGAGGGAAGATACAGTAGTTCGGTTGATGATCCTTCCAAGAAGAGGTAGACAATAAAAAATGTGTGTGAAGCTGGGATCAAAGCTTCGATGGATATTATCGATAAAAAATGGAGGATATTGAGTTTTATTGAGGATCATAATCATGATTTGAGTCCTAGTAAATCCAGGCATTTTGTTGCTTTTCGGCATATAAGCACGGATACAAGGAGGAGACTCTTGATTAATGATAATGCCGGTATTAGGATAAATAGTAGTATTAAGGCTTCCGTCGTTGAAGTAGGGGGTTATGAAAATGTGACCTATAATCAAAGAGATGTTCGCAACTTTCTTGAAAAGGAACGTCGTTTAAAGTATAAGGAGGGTGACGGACAAGCCTTGCATGATTACTTCGTTAGAATGCAAGCTAAAAATTTTAACTTCTACCATGCATTGGATTTGGATGATGAGTTACGTGTGCGAAATGTATTTTGGGTTGATGCGAGGAGTAGGGCAACATACGAATCCTTCAATGATGTGATCACATTCGACACCACATATCTAACAAACAAGTATGATATGCCATTCGCCCCTTTTATTGGAATTAATCATCATGGTGAATCTATTATACTTGGTTGTGGGTTATTGTCAAGTGAAGACACGGATTCGTTTGTGTGGGTATTTAGGCAATGGTTGCAAAGTATGTGTGATATTGCTCCAAAAGCCATTATCACGGACCAATGCCAGCAATGCGGCGGGCCATTGAAATAGTTTTTTCGGAAACTGTTCATCGTTGGTGTATTTGGCATATTACGATGAAATTGCCGGTGAAGCTTGCTGGATTGGAAGCTTATCAAGATATAAAACATTTTTTGCTTAAAGCCGTGCATGATTCAATGACAGTGGAAGAGTTTGGAAAAATGGAATCATACCATCAGCATCATCTTGAGGAGAATGAGTGGTTGGCTAAGTTATATGAGGAACGGGAGCGATGGGTTCCTGCATTTCTCAATTCCAATTTCTTTGCGGGAATGTCGTCAACCCAACGTTCGGAATCAATGAATGCCTTCTTTGATGGTTACTTACATAGTTCTGAAAAGAATTGAAGTTCTTTGTATTATAGTAATGAAAGCAAGAAGAAGGGAGAGAGAGAATGATTAGAGAATGATAAAATGAGTGAAAACCTTCTTAATTGATCTTTGGTTTAGCACTATGTATATATACACTAAGAGATGAACTAAAACAGATTGTAACAAACTTAACAACCCATAACAGAATTAAGCTTAACAGCCTGTAACAGATTAGGCTTAACTAACTTATGAACACGTGATAAGTATGTGGTCAACTAGAACAGACTTATCAAGACTAGACCAAAGCTACTGCCGTTTACAGCTTCTGCATTAAACCTATACAAAAGCTACATGCCGTTTAGTGTCATCTTCTACATTCCCCCTCAATCGAATGGGGTTGCAGAGAAGCCGTGAGATTGCAACAGAGATCAAGGAAACGATGAGTAGGAAGACTTTTGGTGAAGATATCTGCCAATTGATCAGTAGTAGACACAAATTTAACCACCAAATCCTTGCGAAGGACACGTTCACGAATGAAATGAAAATCAACTTCAATGTGCTTCGTGCGAGCATGAAACACGGGGTTGGAGGCAATAGCGAGAGCAGAGACATTGTCGCACCACAGAATTGGAGGTTGAGACAAGTAAATGCCAAGATCTTTGAGTAAGGTGCGAATCCAACACACCTCAGCGGAAGCAGTGGCAAGGGCACGGTATTCTGACTCAGTAGAGGATCTAGACACGGTAGGTTGCTTCTTGGCTGACCATGTAATGGGATTAGAACCAAGGTAAGATAAGCATACCTGAAGTGGAGCGACGGATCATCTGGGTCACCAGCCCAGTCTGCATCTGAGTAGACTGACAAGGATAGAGAACCTGGAGTGAAAGCAATGCCATGATGCAGAGTACCTTTAATGTACCTCAAGATCCTCTTTGCTGCAGTAAGGTGAGTAGAGGTAGGAGTGGACATGTATTGGCAGACTTGGTGAACAGCAAATGAGATATCAGGTCTTGTGAATGTGAGATAGTGGAGTGCACCAACTAGACTTCTATAGCCATGAGGATCAGATAAAACATCACCTTCATGAAGAGATAGTCGAGTATTGGGGCTGCAAGGAGTCTTGGCAGGTTTGGAGTCAACCATATTGTGCTTGATCAGTAAGTCAGAAGCATATTTGGTTTGAGTGAGCAGAAGCTGCTCAGAGGTGCGAGTCACCTGGATGCCAAGGAAGTAGTGTAGAGTTCCTAAATCCTTGATGTCAAAGACTTGACTTAGTTGAAGAACCAAGTGATCTAGGAAGGGTGTGGAGTTACTGGTGAGCACTACATCATCCACATAGAGGAGCAAATAAGGCTATAACTCCCTTGTGGTGGTAAATGAAGAGGGATGAGTCAGCTGTGGATGCAGTAAACCCCAAGTGAAGTAACTGAGTAGTAAAGCTGTCAAACCATGCTCTAGGGGCCTGCTTGAGGCCATAGATGGACTTGTGGAGTTTGCAGACATAGTGAGAATTGGTAGTGTCAATATAGCCCTGAGGTTGGGCCATATAAACTTCCTCTTTGAGTGTGCCATGGAGGAAGGCATTTTTAACATCGAGTTGTCTTAGGGGCCAGTTTAGGGAGACTGCCAATGAGAGTATGAGTCTAACAGTGGGAGGTTTAACCACAGGGCTGAAAGTTTCATCATAATCAACTCCTTGTTGTTGATGGAAGCCCTTGGCCACAAGTCTGGCTTTGTACCTTGCTATAGTACCATCACTGTGTCTTTTGAGTTTGTAAACCCATTTGCAACCCACTATGTTCTTGTGTGGAGGTGGTGGAACAAGAGACCAAGTGCCTTGTTTCTGTAAAGCATCAAACTCATCTTGCATTGCAATACACCATTGAGAGTGTTGAGCTGCAATTTTATAGGAAGATGGTTCTGTGACAGTGTAGTCCACCTGTGCTGCATAACCGAGTTTAGGTTTATGGATGCCACTCTTAGACCGGGTTTGCATAGGATGGTGAGAGGTGTTTGGATTGACTGATATGGGATTAGGAAGGTGTAGTGCAGGTGCAGCTATATCTGGAGAGAGAGCTGGGGTCTGTGAGGTAGCTGTGGCATTTGGTACAGCTGTGGCATCTGACATAGGGACTGTATTGGGACTGTGAGGTGGATTATCTGAGGTAGATGTGGAGTGTATGGGTAAATGGGATGTCAATAGGGGAGGTATGGGACTATTGGTTACAAGGAGTGTATTGGGTATTGTGGTTGGACTATTGGATAAAGGAGAAGAGTCATGTAAAGTGGTTGCATGACCGAGAGAATCAAGACTGTGGGACTGAGAACAACAGTGTAAAGTAAGGAGTGTATTTAACCAAGACTCAGGTGAAAAGGTAGATGTTTGGAGAGATGATGAGGACTGGACAGAGGTAGTGAGGCCAGGGAATACAGATTCATTGAACAAAATATGTCTAGAAGTGTAGAACCTATGGGATGAAGGGTCAAAACAAATATAACCTTTGGAAGTGGAAGGATAACCTACAAAGATGCAGGGTACTGACTTGGGTTGAAGTTTGTGATTGTTGTATGGGGTAAGTAAAGGAAAACACTGACAACCAAAAGCCTTGAGGTGAGAAATTGAAGGTTTGGATTTGAATAAAAGTTCCCAAGGTGACTTATTGGACAGGATTGGGGTTGGTAGTTTGTTGATGAGATGAGTTGCAGTGGACACTGCATATGACCAATAAGAGATGGGAAGGTGTGACTGAGAAAGGAGAGCTAAGGCACATTGTATAATATGTCTATGCTTCCTTTCTGCCACACCATTTTGCTGTGGAGTGTGAGGGCAGCTGAGTTGGTGAACTATGCCATTATTGGCACAAAATGTATGAAACTCATTGGATGTAAATTCCCCCCCACAGTCAGTTCGAAAGGTTTGAATAGAGTGCTGGAATTGTGTTTTAACCAAAGCTGTGAACTGCTTGAAGATGGAAAATGTATCAGACTTGTGCTTAAGGAGGTAGACCCAAGTGAATTTGGTAAACTCATCAACCAAGACTAAGTAAAAACGAAATGCATTGATGGAGACAGTAGGAGCTGGACCCCATAGATCAGCATGAACAAGTTGAAATGGAGCAGTCACTTTATTAATGGAAACTGGAAAGGGTAACTGGTGCATTTTGCCAGCAATGCAGTGTTTACAATGAGTTGGTACTGAATTGAAATCTAAAGAAGTACAAGGAGACAAAGAAGGAAGAATAGTATGGAGAACTTTGGCACTAGGATGCCCTAGTCTTGAATGCCAGAGTTGCCATTTGAGAGTAGAAGAAGCAAGACAAGCTGACTTATTGACTGAGGCAGATCTGCAGAATTGGGAAGAGTGAATGGGATAGACACCATTTTTACTCAAACCCTTGTAAAGGAGTCTCCCCGTAGGTGAATCCTGAATCAAGAGTTGGTTAGCATCAAAAAGACAACTACAATTATTGTCCAAACAGAGTTTATGCACTGACAAAAGATTAGAAGCAATGCGTGGAATATGTAGGACATTTCTAAGTTGGAACTGATGATATGGAGTATGTAATTGAGCATTACCTATGCTTTGGATTGGAAGACTCTGGCCATTACCTACAGTGACCTGATCTGAACCTTGGTAAGGTGTTGGGGTGTTGAGGTTGGAAGCAGTGGCTGTGATGTGATCAGATGCTCCTGTGTCAGTGAGCCAGGTCTCAGAATTCTGAGTATGTTGGAGGTTTGAGGCACTTGCCATGGCTGCAAGCTTTGTAGGTGGATTCTTGCCTTGATAGGCAAAATCCATCCTATGATAGCAATCAATGGCATAATGGCCTGCCTTCCAGCAAATTTGGCATGTTGGTCTCTCAGGTCTGCCCTCAGGTCTGCCTTGAGATCCAAACTGAGATGGAGGCTGAGAATTGGAGAGGTGTGGCATCTGTGATGAAGTGGAATAAGAGCCAAAGGATCTGCCACCTCTGCCACGATTGGAAGAGTTCCTGCCTCCCCTGCCTCTGTTGTAGCCTTGATTGCTATTGAAGCCTCCATTAAAACCAGTGTGAGGTTTTTGATTGTTGGTGACAAACATTGCAAGTGCAGAGTTTGAGAAAGGGTCTGAGGCTTCAGTCATGGATTGTTCTTCAGTCTGGAGCAGAACTGAAAGTTTCTCAAAAGAGATGGTATCATCTCTAGTCCTTATTGCTGAAGCAAAAGGAGCAAACTCTTTTGGTAATCCTTTGAGGATCATGTGCAGAAGTTCTTCACTATCAACATGAACTCCAACAGCAGAGAGTCTATCTCTTGTACACTTTATTCTTTGAAGATAGGAACTGATTGACTCATTTCCTTTCTTGATTCCTTGTAGCTCTAACTTCAGATTAAGCACATTTGCTCGAGCTGTGCAGGTAAACTTTTCCTCCAACCTGTTCCAGACTTCTTGAGAGGTGGTTGAACCTATCACCATTGCCAACACAGGGGAAGAAAGTGTAGAATAGATCAAGGTCAGGAGTGCCTTGTCTTTCTTTTTCCATACTAGAAAGGCTGGGTTCACAGATTGAACACCAGCTTCATCAATGAGAAACTGCCTTGGTTGTGGTGTTGAACCATCAAGATGTTCAATCATGGAGTAAGCATCGAGGATAGCTGAGATCTGCAGTTTCCAGACCATATAGTTCACACTATCCAGCTTGATTGACATCAGGTTGGACATATTGTTGAGCAGTAACAATGGATTTGCCACAGGATCCATGATCGTGGGCTCTGATACCATGAAAAGAATTGAAGTTCTTTGTATTATAGTAATGAAAGCAAGAAGAAGGGAGAGAGAGAATGATTAGAGAATGATAAAATGAGTGAAAACCTTCTTAATTGATCTTTGGTTTAGCACTATGTATATATACACTAAGAGATGAACTAAAACAGATTGTAACAAACTTAACAACCCATAACAGAATTAAGCTTAACAGCCTGTAACAGATTAGGCTTAACTAACTTATGAACACGTGATAAGTATGTGGTCAACTAGAACAGACTTATCAAGACTAGACCAAAGCTACTGCCGTTTACAGCTTCTGCATTAAACCTATACAAAAGCTACATGCCGTTTAGTGTCATCTTCTACAAGCTCTACAACCGTGAAAGTATTTGTGGAGCAATTCGAGAAGGTAATGCGGAATAAGGTTGAAAAAGAGATTTTATCAGATTTTGAGTGTTTCAAAGGCAAGCTGGAGTGTTCATCATCATCTCCTATGGAGAAACAGTTCCAAGAAGCTTACACCCATGAGATTTTTAAGCGGGTGCGACTAGAATTTGCTGGGATACAGGGTTGTATCGTAAATGAGCTTGTTAGAGGTGGTGATGAAGTCAAATACAAGATTGAAGACGAAGCATGCCTAGGGAAGCTTTTTGAAGTGAGATTTAGTAGCTCCGAATGCTTGGTTGGCTGTGTATGTCGCAAGTTTGAGTTTAGGGGGATATTATGTAGGCATGCCTTATTTGTGCTTTCCCAGGAACGTGTGACTGTACTCCCTGACAGGTATATACTAGACAGGTGGAGAAAGGATATCAAAAGAAAACACACTTACGTCTCCACTTGTACAGATGATGTACAACATAACCCTGTCTTGGAAAGGTACGAGAAGTTACATAGACTAGCAGTCGGTGTGCTTGAGATAGGGGCTGAGTCTGTAGAGAATTTCAATGTTCTAGAAAAGTTGTTAATTGATTTGAAAGACAACTTTTCTCGTTCATGTGATAAACAGCCCTCGTCTCAGAGAAAGAATAGTGTTGGAGCTGCTCCTGATGTTGTTAGGACTGAAGTTGTAAGGAGTCCTATGGTTGTGAAGCGTAAGGGTCGACCTAGGATGAAACGGCTAAAGTCATCAATGGAGGAAGCGGTTTCAAAACCAAAGAAGAAAAGGAACACTGCCGCTGCTAGGAATCTTGCTCATTCTACATCAACTACTGGGGTACATAATTAAAAGACCACACTTCTTTTAATATCCTAGTCTATTATTGTTTATTAATTTTGGTTTAATTGTGATTGGATGGCCTAGGTTGGAGGTAGTGCTTATGGAGATGGCTCTACATCAAACATGGTAAGTATAGGTGATTTGCACTGTTATTATTCATATGTAGCAAAGATGTTATTTTGGGGCTTATGGTTGATATATATATATATATATATATATATATATATATATATATATATATATATATATATATTTTTGTATTGTAGGAATATCCAGTGTCCATGCCACATTCAAATGATGGAGTTATACACTTAACAAATCCAATGCCTTCCCAGAGTTTTGTGTCTGAGGTAAAGATATTTGTAATGTGGAAAAATTGGTTATTAAATCCTATTTATTGCATACTTATTGTACCATGTTTTCTTTTACAGTCAATGTCACAGACTCAAGCTCATGGAAACGAAGACCAAGCCTTAAACCTTACTTGATTAGATATATGTAAATAATTTTTTTTTTTTTTGTTAAACGATCCTCCTTTTTTGTATTACGGAAGGATGTGTTGGTAGTTAGTTTTTTTGTATCATGGAAGGATCCGTCTCAATCTCCTATATCCTTCAGCGTTGTTTGTTTTTGCAAGAGGAAAGAGAAAGTGTAGGCTCCTTTCATTTCATTAATATACACCCATTTGATTGTATTGTTTTTAGCTAGAGTGGATAATTAATGTATTTTGTCGTTCCAATGCAATGATAATGGAAGTGCATACGTATTTGAGTTATTGCTAGTGGGTTATTCTAAGTTTTTTATGTATTCAGGTCATGGTGAATTTCATGAATATAGTAATTTTATGAAAGTTATGTTAGTGGTATACTTTGAACCAAGTTTGCAGAAATTGGCTAAGTTAAAACAGGTTTCTGGGTTGGTTTCTGGGTAAAGGCAGGTTTCTGGGTAATATGGTACTGTGCACCAAGTTTGTAGAAAGTGTGGACAATTTTGTCCACACTTTAACAAAATTGTCCACACTTTCAGGCCAATAGGAACACTGTTCACGTATACTGTTCACGATACTGCTCACGTATACTGTTTACCATTGCTCTTCAAGTGTGGACAATTTTGTCCACACTTTGTTCAAATTGTCCACACTTTCTGGGGAAAGAGTTTACTGTTCATATAAAACACTGTTTACGCATCTGACAGAAAGTGTGGACAAAATTGTCCACACTTTCATAAAATTGTCCACACTTTTATCAGAAAGAGTTCACTGTTCACGTAAAACACTGTTTACGTATCTGACAGAAAGTGTGGACAAACTTGTCCACACTTTTATCAAATTGTCCACACTTTCTGGGGATGAATTTTACTGTTCACGTTTAAAATGTTCATATGGATAACTGTTCACGTGACTGTTTAGTGTTCTAATGTGCATCAAATTGCATGAATTTGCATGGCCATTGCAAGAAAATATACACATTAATGTCCACACATTGATGCAAATTGTCCACAATTTCTGGGCAGACTTAAATGTTAAAATAAACATTTTTCTGGTACACAACACATTTATTGAATACATTTCACTACATTCATTCATTCACATTCATTCAAATAAGCATCCTCATTCATTCAATCAAATATTGTCTAATTACAAAAAGTGGTAATGACTACACTACACATTTATTGAATTTGATACCATAATACAACAATAAGGCCCACAATTACAGCAAGTCCTATTGTTAACAACTTCTTCAACGATTGGATGTCATCACGATGTACTGGTTGGACCATATCACGCATGCCACGCATCTCTGACTGAAGTTGATGCAAGTCCAGTAACAGTTGTGATGCATCAAGCAATTGTGATGCATCAACCATGGATTTAGAACTGGTTGCTTGTGATATCTCTTCCATTCTTTCACAGCCAGCTCGTTGGTTGATGGGCAAACACCAAGAAAAGAAACCGCATCGGTTGGCAGCACAACAATAATACAATTTGTTTTTGTTTAAACTTGATTCTGAAATCCTAACTGATGCTCTTTTGCCACAAACACAGTCTAAATTTCTAAATCTCAGCCCATCTCTAATTGCACTATTTACTGATGAGGAAGACATCTTTGCTGCAAAGGTATTAAAATATGAATTTATATTATTAGGTTATTAAAAAATCATATAATATATTAGTTTATGTCAAAAAGCTTAGGGTTTTGAATATTAAGGGTTTGAATATTATTTAAGTTGAATAAATCATAATTAGGGTTTTGAATATTAAAATTTTCAATATGATTTAATTTGAATAGAATATGATGCAATTAGGGTTTTGAATATTAAGGTTAATTGAGGAATTAAATCAAGAACAGAGAGAGAGAGAGAGAGAGAGAGAGAGAGAGAGAGAGAGAGAGAGCATACCGAGACCTGAAGGATTCACAAAGTTGAACAAATAAAGAGGAAAATTGAAAACAACCAGCACCCCACTAAATTTCGGTCACAACCCAGTACAAATTTGGTCACAGCCCAGTAACAAAATCACATCCCACTGTTCAGACACCTAACACGCAGAGAAGATGGAGTGAGATTGAGAAGTCTTGTAAGCATTTAATGCTCTCTGCCAACCCAAAGACAGCTAACCCGAAATTGAGAATGGAAGAAAGACGAAGAAAACGTAGAGGCAGACAGCTAAGAAGAAGAAGAAGAAGCAAGATCGGGTTTTGTAGCTGAAGCACTTGAGGACTCTACTTCTAGCCGAAGAACACAGCAGCAGTAGGGACGTGCAGCTCCAAGAAGAGGACAGTTCGGCTGATGGGATTGCCGTGTCCTTGTGATCAGAAGATCACATCAGCCCCATCAGCCCGTGTTTTGTTAACCAGCTAAGAATGAGGTGTTTTAGTTGTACTGTGTAAAATATCAGCTCTTTCAAAGCAAGTATATACACGTTGAGCTGTTTGTTTTAGTTGTACTGTGTAAAAAATCAGCTCTTTGAAAGGAAATATATGCCGTGTAACCAATTGCTAGTGCAATTGCAAATGCAATTTATATCATAAGTGTGTAAAAATTAAATAGTTGATTTAATAAATATTTATTTATTCAATGGATGAGATTAAAAGTGAATATTAAAACTTTTAATCTTAACCATTAAAGCCAATTGCATGCTGCAATTATGCAAATCCATGATCTCAGGTTTTTTATGCAATTGCATAGGTTGTTTAAAAAACTTTGTTGATATTAATACAGTTCATACAAGGATTATAAATACAATTTTATGCTATAACTAGCCTCTTACACGCGCTACCGCGCGTTTTAGAGGCTTTTTCTATTTATCACTTTTAATTTTTTTTTAATTATTATCAACAAACAACAATAAAAGAAAAATAAAAATAAAAAATAACTATAGAAGACTTTTACTCCAATTAACAGTCTAGATATAGATATTCTCTTAAAAAATTTGTCAGTCAATTTTAATATTTTGTTAAAATTTCACACAATTTTACATGTAGCTATTTTATAAAATAATTACAAAATTCTATTTGAATTATGACCCTACATAGATTTGGATGGAAACAACAACCACACCGTGTACAAAATATATTTAATTTAATATTTTTAATTAAAATCAACAAACAACAATTAAAAAAAAAAAAATTAGACTACAAAGACTTCTACTCCAATTAATTCATCTTGGTCAATAATTTACACACGTGAAGGCTTCATTAGGAAGCCATACCCTATCAACTCACTTTTTGTTGTGTTGTTTGCTTGAAGTCCTCCCTGTATCGTTTCAAAAAATAAAAAATTTCTTAAGTTTATCACAAAAATTATTAGGTTGGAGAAGTTAACACAAAATACGTGCTAGAATATAATTACAAAGAAAAAAATAAATAAATAATCCACATTAATAAATTTTCAATATTCACGTGTGATGTTATCATCCAAACTCTCTCTATACATCATATTAGTGTTACACTAGTTTTAGAACTCCAACTTTGTTTACATCAAGTTGTTGTCACCTACTAAACCAAATTTTATTTTTAAGTAACTAAATAAATAAATAAAAACACTGTTGTTCAAAATATAATTGATAAAGTGTAACAGAGAAACCCTACACACAAACCCAACCCATCATGGCTTCCCATTCATAGTCACCTTGAGGAAGAGCTTTAGCCTCGAGCTATCCTTTGCCACCAATGGTAGAAGTAATGGTGTGAAGGTCCACAAATTGAAGCTTTGGCAAAGGTGATGCTCCTTTGACAAAGAATCGGTAAAAAAAAAGAATAATAATAAGTTTCTTTCTTTTTGGAAAATAATAGAACAAAAAGTACAAAGAATAATGTGGGTGTGCAAAACATTTGTTAAATTTCTAGACATTGATTAAAAGAATTGCAGAGGTTTTCAAATAATCTATAAAAGTTTTATAGATTTGGCACTTACAGTTTTTATGTTTTCCCTTATTTTCAAAATTGTTTCTTCTCAAATTGCGTTGTAGAATGATCCTTGTCAATGATTGAAAAGTAATCTTTTGAATAAGACAAATAAATGGAAACAAAGTTAGTTAGTTACTAAGTATAAAAAAGAAAAAGAGAACAACATTTACTTCAATAGTAATAAGAAAGCAATACATATCTTTAGGTTCAAAACCATAGCATGCTAGGCTGCTAGCCGATTTTCCTGGTATTTTGCTAATATCCATATATTCGGTGTAGATAAAATGACTTTACATTCAAGCAAATGTTCTAAAAAAAAAGAAAAAAAAAATTCTAATTATCTAAAACTGTTATACATGTGAACATACCTTTTGAGTGACTGTCTCCCTTTAAATAATTCTTGATAAACTGATGTGAATACTCTCAGCTTTCTCTAACATAATACAATTGGATTTAAAAAAAATAAAAAATAAATTTAAATTGCTTCGGAGAAGGAGAAGATAAAGTGATGAAGTATTGTGTTTTTTTTATTTTTTATTCCTTTGTTTTCAGTTTGAAGAAGGTTAATAGATATTGGTTAGGATGAGAGATGTGGGTTTTTGATCAGTGTAGTTGTGGAAGAGTAGGAGATTGTTTTTGTGGGGGTGGGAGTTATAGTTTTTTTATTTTTATTTTATTTTATAAATATATTTATTGTTATGGAAACTTGCAGTTATTTTTAAATTTATTTGTTTAATATGAATGGTGATTTTTTTAATGATTTTGAACTCAAACGAGGGAAAGGATTTTTGGTTTTTTTTTGGATAATTACTAAATTTAAGGATTTTGAAAACAGAAATGAAGGAAGGAAAACAAAGTTGAAACGGTTAATAATTTGATGGTTATCTTTCTATTTGGATAATGATAATTTTTTTTTTTTTGATGGTTACCTTTTAAAATTTGGTTTTTTTAAACGTTGAATGTGGGTGATTCTCAAAAAAAAAATAATAATAATAATAAAACGTTGAATGTGGGTTTTTAATTTTAGTTCAACGTGGGGAGTTATCAAAAAAACTTGGTGAATTTTTTTTCCTTGTAATCTTTTTAAATTTGATTTTTAAAAAATTGGAAAACTTTGAAATGTGGGAAGCAAAATAGAAAGTGTAGGTGCTTTTTTATTGCTAGTAATAGATTTATGCCTAAAAATTAGGATTTACTCTAAATGTTGCTTTCCTTAATTAACCCATATATAAGATGCAGTTTTTTGTTTAGTGTAGTTTGAAATATGTAAATATATTTTTTTATAAGGATATTTTTTACTGTACATTAAAGTGGACATGAGGGTATGAATGTTGCGTACTAGTATTAGATTAGATAATATATACATTAATAAGGTTACTTAAAAAGCCCAAACCCATTGTCATATAATAACCCATAATATAATGTATTAATATTTGAGGTTACTTAAAAAGCCCAAACCCATTGTCATATAATAACCCATAATATAATGTATTAATATTTGAGGTTACTTAAAAAGCCCAAACCCATTGTCATATAATAACCCATAATATAATGTATTAATATTTGAGGTTACTTAAAAAGCCCAAACCCATTGTCATATATTTACCATATTAATATCTGAGGTTGTAAAAAAAGCCCAAACCCATTTATCCACTGAAACCATAAAAGAAAGAGAAAGAAAGAATGGGCTGGTCCACGTGGGAAATTTGGTGAGAAACTTGTTAATATAAAACGGCGTCGTGTTGGGCTTTTGGGATGAAAGTGGTCCCCAAAACGGCGCCGTGTTGGGCTTTTGGGGGGAAAGTGGTCCCCAAAACGCCATCGTGTTGGGCTTTTGGGGGGAAAGTGGTCCCCAAAACGCCGTCGTTTTCATTCTTGCATGTTTAAACCAAGCTTCCTCAACACGACGCCCTTCCCTCTCTTCCAAACTGAAACTGAAACTGAAACTGAACCGTGCTATCTGACAGTCTTTCCTCTCCCTCTCTGAACGGTTTCCTTTTACAAACATCCCCAAGAACAAACTCCAGTCCTCTCAAACACTCAAACTGAAGCCAACGTGACCCCTTCCCTTGCACCCGTAGACAGAACAGCACAAGGAACTAAGAAACCTCCTACCAAAGAGAAAGGTGAGTTTACATTTCCATTTTCTTCTGTGATTTTAAATTTTATGTGAGTTGATACTATGATTGGACTAAGATTGTGAAATATTTTGACTTTCGTTGACGAATTAGCTAAGTGTGGACAATCTTAGGGTTTTGTGGACAATCTTAGGGTTTTATGTATATTTTGTCTGCTTGCCATTTTTGCAATGTACTCATCAAGGTAATCAGTGCTTGAGTGCTGCATTTATATGAGTTTTTCACTTCTTTCATCCAATCTGTTTCGGAATTTACATTAGCTTTATTTATCTGATTCTTTTGGATTATTATCTGTATTACAGTGCAGTTGTTATGTAAAATTTGTACTTTATGAGTTGAAAACAAATTTTCATGGTCCTTGAAATGCAACTTCCTTAATTTCATTGGAAAGTTGAAAATGAATTCTGCTTAGTTGTTATTTGAACCCAAAAAAAAATCCATTGCATTGTAACTTGGTTGGACATGTAAGTGTATGTGGTTAGTTGGAAGTTGGAAGTTGGAACCTTGAAATGCAACTTCCTTAATTTCATTGGAAAGTTGAAAATGAATTCTGCTTAGTTGTTATTTGAACCCAAAAAAAAATCCATTGCATTGTAACTTGGTTGGACATGTAAATGTATGTGGTTAGTTGGAAGTTGGAAGTTGGAACCTTGAAATGCATCTTCCTTAATTTCATTGATTGAAAGGTGATGCTTGCAATTCTGCTTATTTGTTATTTGAACCCCCAAAAAAAAAAATCCATTGCATGGTAACTTGGTAGGGACATGTAGCCTATGAATGCAACTGTTTGACTGGATACTCTTCAAGAGAATTCATTTAGTACCTATTGCTTGTCACTAGTGATTCTACTTTTTAATGTCTGCATATTTTAACTACCAACCCTTTGGTCAGAAATTATTCTTTGACTTTTCTCACTCCTAGATGTAGCAATCTTAGGCCTGCCCATCTTGCTTCGTTTAAGACTGTTATTTTCCCTTAAACTTAGGTCCACTAGGATATATGGGCCCTAAACTAACTAATACCAATTTCTTTGTAAATTAATTTTTCATACAAACATAAAGCTCAATCCCTCTACGGCAAGTCTAGGATTTCATGGTTATGTGCTTGATGGGAGACTTGAAATGCCAAGGCTTTGGTCTGCATAGCAAGTGAGGGAGCTTTGCTTATTTTGATACCTTCTCAATTTTATACCTAAGCTGGATGCATTTATGAGAGTAAAATACTATACAAATATACTTTACGCTGGTCAGCCTGGTCCTCCACTCCAGAACCAGTCTACAATATTACATTACGTAGTCTATCCTTGGTCTCCATGGAGTACTCAATGCTTTCCTAGATTACTGGACAGTGTCTTGTTGTTGAACTAAAGAACCTGAACTCAAAGTACGTCCTCGGTGTGAACCAGTTGTATATATAGATTAATTGTTACTTTGTTAGCTATTACTAAGATTCTAAAACCGTAGTTCTTTCTTTAATTTCTTTCCCATGAATGGACAATGACCAATGAATGACGTCTCAAGCAGGGAAAGGGCATTTTGAGTGAATGGATAGCTTAAAATAAATTAAGTTGTTCTTACTCTATTTTATATTTCTCTCTTTTTTTCTTCTTTTACCCCTTGTATTCACATGCTTGAAGAATTTTTAATTCCTAATACATGTGCTTTTAAACTTTATATATTAAAACCATAATTAAAAGGCATCCCTCCCCCACTTCAAGTTTCTCAATCCTATGGAAGAACCTATGGCTGGTGTTATGTCTTGCACAAAATGGGATTGGAAGAACCTAATTAATACTAAACAATTGTGCTTTTTTTTCTTTTCCTTTTTCTATCCTATATGTATAATAGGGAGTAACAAAAACGTGACATTATTTCTTCTGGGAACCTTCTAGTTGATTAGTTCCATCACGAATCTTATGTGTTTGCTATGTGTTTGAGAATATTGTTACCTACGTTCTGCTATTATTTGTCTTGTGTACTCTATATGCTCATTTCGATTAGTAAAATTAGTTAAAAGCTATTACTTTCTTAGCCAGTGGCAAGTTTCTTACTGATTTCAGTTAATGGATATTGTTGTATGAGCATATATAAAGGAATAAGAGAGTTCCATGAAGAAGATAAATAAAACAAAACATGTTTAAACTGTGATTAAAATGTGGACAATGTTAGGGTTTTCTGGACAATTTAAGGGTATTCTGGACAATTTTCACATTTTCTGTATAATAGTGGCTTCAATTGGCATACTTTTTTAATCCTTGTCTTGGCATTACAGGCAGAAACATATAATGATGATTTATCTTCTTCTTTAAACTTGTTAAAAGAGCTTTAACATGTTTCAAATATGGGATTATCCTCATTGTAATAAAAAGGTGGACAGTTAGGTCTTGGGTTCAAAACCCATTGGGTCCTTGTGTAACTTAAAAAAAAAAAAAAAACATTTTGTATGACTTAAATGCTTGTGTGACATGCTGGCTTCAAGACATAGTGTCTTTGGATGAGCTTATTCTTGTTAGCATCTATCCTCTATATCTTGTTGTTTCTTTTAATGATCAATGATTTTATGAGATATTCTAATTCTATGGATTTCCATTTTGCATGTGGCCAAGGCAATGGCGAGTATTGATGTGAACACACCCGCAGGCAACATAGAAGTTGCACCTCGTATTCGCCATCATTGCATTGTTAGCAAATTGATGGATGTTAACAAGAGCTTATCTGAAGAATGTAAGAGCCAGCTGCAAACCACTCCATTTGGGTGGTTGTTGAATCTCCACTGCAACATTGAGGCCAGTGGACGAATACTTGAAGTGATGGCTACAAGTTGGAATGCCGATGCACGTGCATTCCAAGTGGGTGATAGGCTCATACCTTTCACCCTATATGACATTGCCCTCATATTGGGGTTGCCTGTGAGGGGGGAGCCAATTGATTGCAACCAAGTCTCATTCTGGGGGGTCTGTGGTGGAGAAATTGTTAAATAGGCATTTGAAGACAACTTCACCAGAACGAACTCAATTGGTGACATTGCTCACCAAACCTTCCATACAAGTCCCAAATAGGGTTAGGTTGTATATTGCCCTAGTCTTTAGCTATTTTTTGTTTCCTACCACCTCCAAAAAAGTCAACCCAAGCCTCCTACCATTGCTTGATGATAGAGCCAACCTAGGTACATATGCATGGGGGAAGGCAGTGTATGACTTCTTGGTTAGTGGTTTAAGCCGCGCAGCTTCATCGATGCAAGCGAAAAAAGGTAGAGGCAACTTGCACATTCAAGGTTGCACTGCCTTGCTTCAGGTAAAATTTTTTTTATCCTCATTGTTTACTCCACAACCATTCTAAATTTTGTTTTATTCTTAAACTTACCATTGATGTCATCATTTATGCAGATATGGGCATGCGAGCACTTGGGGGTTGGTCAGAAGAATGCTGAAATTAACCAACCTTTCCCAAGATTTTTAGCATGGACCCACCAAAGAATGTATACTAAGAAGGCAAGGGAGGCCTTTAGTAACAGTGCCAATGTAAGTATCTTACACTAAAGTTGCGTACTAGTTTAATATCAATGTTAGTTTCTTATAAAGATGTTGTATGTTAGTATTTTAGCGTTCTAATTCATATATCTTGTGCAATTTGCAGGTGCTGTCCGTGCTTGTAGCAATGCCATGGGAGCAAGAGTTCAATGTGGTAGAAGAAGCCATGGAGACCTTGCAAGAAACCCATGGCAGCTCGCACCCAACCATATCAAGGGATGATGGGGCTGGACCAAGCAATATTCCTCAAACGCCGTCCAATCAATTGCAGCTAGAGCTCCAAGCTGAGAGGGCTGAACGGGAAGCTCTAGCACGACAAGGTTCGGCGCTTAAAGGATGAGCTTGACCATGTGAAGGGTCTGGTGGCCACGGTCCTAGAGAGTAGCCCCAATATTCAACAAAACCAGACCGCACCCTCACAAAACCAGCCCCCACCCTCACCCTCACAAAGCCAGCCCCCACCCTCACAAAACCAGCCCCCACCCTCACAAAGCCAGCTGCCCATTCAAACCCCCATTGTGGACTTGCCAAGTTCACCGTCCAAGGCTGTCAAGAGAGACAAAGCTGCCAAGAGAGGCAAAGCTGCCAAAAAGAAGGCCAAGGTGGCGGTGGTGGACTTGGCAAGCTCACCATCAAAGCGGGACAATGCAGGGGAGGCAGCTGCAGCTGTGGTGGATTTGGTGAGTTCACCATCAAAGGGGGCTACTAGTGTGACGTATACAAGGGCGAAAACACGAGCCCACAAGAATCTAATGATAGTGGCCCCCCAATTCGGAACCAGTTAGAAATGAGGTACGTGTGTTGTGTAATGATAAATTACTTAAGAAACACTATGAATGACATATGAAAATCACATATGAACTAACTTTATGTACTCCATATGTTGTTGCTTTATGTTGGGTTCATATGTCATTTAACTTTATGTTGGGTTAAATGCTCATGCTTACTTTATGTTGGGTTAAATGCTCATGCTTACTTTATGTTGGGTTAAATGCTCATACTTTAACTTTTTTTTGTTTAAAAATCACATATGAAATAACTTTATGTACTCCATGTTTAAAAATCATGAGCAGTGGGTGGATGCTCATTTCCTATACCAGCCAACAGCTGCTGATGAGGCTGTCTTGGCTGATTTTAGGAAGAAATGGGGGGGCGCGAAAAGGCGGGCCACTAGGAGAAGGTTGTAACAACTCCTTTCTTTCAATTATGTAATGATTTATGAAGTGATTATCAATATTACCTCATACTGGTTTATAACACGTTTAAAATTTTCTAGGCCCAACGAGGTTGATAGCAATGAGGTGGCAATCTCGACCGAAACATATGAGCTCACGGGTCGAGAGGTGTCATCATTGTTAGGCGATCAAGCTCAGGACGATGGTTCTAGGTGGATATCCACCGCGGTAATTACATACTCATTTTGCATTTTAGATCCTTTATTTATTGCATATTTGAGACATGAGTTTTACAATTCCACATTGTTTACTAAGCAAGTGTGACACACGCAGGTGGTGGACACTTTCAAGGATGTCCTTATGCAAAAACTCACCGAAAGCGGCCACCCTCCACCGTACATAAACTTCATAATAAGCGTACATGGCGGGGTAAAATAACAAAATTTCAACCTTGGCAAATACTTGTTCATACTTTTACACTATGCATGATGTCAATACAGCGAGCTCTTTTGTCGAAATAACTAACTATGATTTATGCAGACTACGATCCTGGGTATGAGTCAGTCAACCTCAACACAAAGAGGCAAAAGAACAAGAAAGGGTAAACAACCCATTCAGGATGACCAGCCTCAACCACAATCTGTGTTCCGCCCTAGTTGGGTACGCGCAATGCCGGGAAATTGCAA
>OU015769.1:26879634-26898573 GCA_907173295.1 Fagus sylvatica | reverse complement strand
TTAATAATTATTGACATCAAATGTAAAAAATAAATTAAGAAAATGTGACTTCAAAAAGTATGTATAAGTTAGGTTCAGAAGTTGTAATTTTAAAATACGTGAAAAAAAATGTATTCAGAATGAGAAAATGAAAAAATAATTTGAAAAAAAGGTACAATAATGTATTTTGCGTATGTTAGATTCAGAAATTGTAATGATCATGGTTGAATATGTTAGATCAATATTTGTTGTTAACTAATTTATGAATTTCTTCATTACAATATATAACTTTTTTCATTTATAAATGATAAAATGTTAACTTCAATTAAAATGGAACTTTAGAAAGTATTCTTAACTTATACAAGTAATATAATGTAATTTAGCAAAAATAATAATAACATAACAATTTTTTTGATATTATGCATAGAGTATATTTGGAAAACATGTGTCATCTTAGTCATCCACCTCTTCTCCATTAGAATAACCTCCTATCATGTGTCGTCATCATCAATTATATCTTATATATTCAATGGTTAAGTTATAGTTAGCTACAAGGGAAGGTATAAATCGTGTGTTGGTCTCTTCCTCGGATCAACCCTAACCGTACCATCCGCTATAGATCGGGTGTTAATTGGAACCATAAGAAATATCCAACACTTTCCTGTTTGGATCAGATTTGCTGTTCACATAGAAGATGACCATCAGTATACTGTCGTATACTTTAACTATACGGGTTTGTTCAAAAACATATATGGTGAGCCAGAACGAAGTAAGTACTAGTGTATAGACAATTCTTAGTTATATAGTACTGTATGGAGCATTACTATATGGATAATTCTAAGTAAAAAAATATTACAATTTGTTGTTTAAATATGTTACTCAAATGTAATCGTACTACCAAGGTGGTTATCAAATGTAAACACAAATACTAATAACATTGTATGACATACGTTTTTAATACGTTAGTTTGTATAATTAAATTACATAAAATATCAATGTTACTTTTCCATAACTAAGTTCTAAATTATTGAATTCCAATGTTGTACTTATATTTTTTGAATTTTAATATTTTTATTATAATTTTTTAATTTTTTGTCTTTACTGATTTTAATATAAAAAAGTTATTAGATCTTATTATATGTATGTATGTTAGTGTTGAGTGTCGAATTATAATTTTTTCCCCCTAACTAAAATTTAGATATTATATATATATATATATTATATATTTTAATTTAAAAAAATAACATAACTATTTTATTCATTAATATGTACATTTTTTTGGTAATTTATTGATTAATATTTACATGTAAATTAATTTAATTGATTAAATATTTAATTACTTAATATTTTAATACATACATTAATATATGAGGTTACAAAAAAAGCCCAAACCCAATGTCATATAATAACCCATAATATATATATTAATATTAGCTGATGTTAAAAAAAGTCCAAACCCATTATCATATAATAACCCATAATATATATATATATATATATATATTAGCTGCTGTTGAAAAAAGCCCAAACCCATTATCATATCATATAATAACCCATATATAAAGATACATTAATATTATTCAAAGCCCAAACCCATTATCATATTAATAACCCATAATATATATATATATATATATATATTAGCTGCTATTGAAAAAAGCCCAAACCCATTATCATATCATATAATAACCCATATATAAAGATACATTAATATTATTCAAAGCCCAAACCCATTAATTCACTTAAACCAAACCAAATTTACTTTAAAGAAAAGAAACCAAAAAAGACAAAAAACTGGGCGGGTCCAAAAAGAAACCAAAAAAGACAAAAAAATGGGCGGGTCCAACGTGGGAAATTTGGTGGGAAACTTTGTCCCCAAAACGGCGTCGTGTGGGCTTTGATAAGGAAAGTGGTCCCAAAACGGTGCCGTGTAGGGCCTTTGGGGGGAAATATTAATCTCCAAAAACGGCGTCGTGTGGGCTTCTGGGGATTAAGTGGTCCCCAAAACGGTGCCGTGCTGGGCTTCTGGGGATTAAGTGGTCCCCAAAACGGCGTCGTGCTGGGCTTCTGGGGATTAAGTGGTCCCCAAACGGCGTCGTGTTGGGCTTCTGGGGATTAAGTGGTCCCCAAACGGCGTCGTTTTTACACACCTGCATGTCAGAAGCTTCTGCAAGCATAACCTCTCTTCTGTCTCTTCGAAACTGAAGTGTAACTGTTACTAAAACTTTGAAACTCTCTATCTGACAGTCTCTCCTCTCCCTCTCTCCACGGTTTTCCTTTTGCAAACATCCCCAAGATTCCAACAAAGGCCACTCCTCTCAAACACTCAAAATAATCAAGACATCGTCACCCATTCCCTTGCACCCGTAGACATAACAGCACAAAGAACTGAGAAACTTCCTACCAAAGAGAAAGGTGAGTTTACATGTCCATTTTATTCTGTGCTTTTTAATGTTTTTGAGTTGATAGTATGATTGGACTAAGTGTAGACAATGTTTGGGTATTCTGGACAATTGTTCGGGTTTGTGGAGAAAATTAGGGTTTTCTGTACAATGTTGGTCTTTATTTGTTGGTTTTCTGTGATTGGGACATGCATTTCAATTATCAATTGTGTAACTATCAAAAGAAATACTTTTAGAATATCTCTAAGCCAAAGGCACACATCGACATTATTTAATGTTGAAATGTAGTTCTTTACAAGTGCAAATTGCAACCAAATCATCAGTCTTGGCAATTCATGTAAAACTGTCGTTCACACTAGAATTTTAATTAATGTGAGAATATCTTGCATTTCCACAGTTCTGAAGCAACAAAAAAGTGGAAGATAGATTTTCAGATTCAGTTCTAATGAATAAAATTTTGAAATCCTAGTCTCAACTAGCTTCAGAACAAGATATGCACAACCCTTTTAGTCATACAAACAAAATGGGTACAGAGATTCCAATTGGTTGGAGTCCCAGGTTTCATATTTTTTGACAGCCTGACCATAGACACTGGAAATCACTGTTAACCACTAGAAGAGCTCAAATAAAGTCAATTATTGTGTTATTTGGCAACACTCTGAGGAACCTATTTGGTTTCTAACATCTGCTTAACAGCAAGTTATTCTCAGTTGATAACCTAACTTCTGTATTTAATTTCTTTTGGTTCTCATGTGTTTTCATATTATCCTGGTGACTTGGTTATATAAATTATCATATTCACCTCTATAAAAGAACCATAATTTGAACATATTAATTTTAGTTAAGTCTATCTTTCATATTTGACAAGTGTTATAGCTTTATGGAGGGCAGCACACACATTACATGCCTTGCCTTCTAATAAATTTGAAGGATGACCATCACCTTTTCAGTTATTTGTACTTACTAGCACAGTCTCAAAATCCTAAGCTTCACTTGGTACAAGTGGTATCAGAGCTGATAGTTTAGGTGGTTATATCATGAGCATTTTGGCATTTTTTACCTTGGGACCTGAAGTATGAGGGGAGATAGGCTACAGGAGCTTTGAGTGTAATTAGGTAGGACGTATCAAAGGTTTTTGTTGAAACATCTACTAGATACAAAAGCTAGAAATTTATATAACCAAGTCAAACCCAATCTTAGCCTAGCACTATTGTAGCAATTCTTGAGGATTAGGATGGGATGCATCAGAATGCTTTAATATATTTCACTAATCAATGTGGTATATTAAAGTATGAGGAATGCTTTATAGTACACTCCAATACTTGGGCATAACAAGGAACTTTAGCATTTATAATTGTAGCCTGTTGTGTGATCTTCTTCTCTTTCCATCTCTATGTGTGTGTTTCACTCCCCATTGAGGAAGTGGGTGAATTTGTTTTCAAGCTTCTAAGTTTACAACTTAGGCTGTTATGAGTTGTGAGAGAACAAATTAATAAGAGAAGTTAGGCTCCAACATAGGCTAAGTGAGTGGAAGAAAAGGCCTCCCTAGCTATAGGCCAGGTTAAGAGGGCTAGAATCTAAAAATTAAAGGTGTAAAGCAAGTGGATGCAACATGCATTCAGTGAATTTGACAATAACCTGATAAAATGGCAGCTTGAAACTTCGAGAAGCCAATGCAACCTCCATTAATGTCTTCCACCTATCATATGTAGGTTCTACATGCAGTAATGTTTGTCATTTACCTGTCCAGCCATGTGTGCCAAGTACTTGTATAGTAAATATAGTACTAGTGATGACTGATATTGTTTTTTTTATTTTTTGTTTTTTTTGTGTGTGTGTGGTCATAGGTTGACTTGAATGTGACAAATATGTTTGGAATGGCCACAAGTTTAAACTGTGATTAAAATGTGGACAATGTTAGGGTTTTCTGGACAATTTAAGGGTATTCTGGACAATTTTCACATTTTCTGTATAATAGTGCTTCAATTGGCATACATTTTATACAGCATCCTTGTCTTGGCATTACTACTAGGGTAAAGATGATTAGAGTGCCAAAAACAGAAAGAATAAGAATTTGTTACATGTACAACACATGAAACTTGTTACTACATAATGGAATAGTGTGAATCCTACAATAAATCTATTGGTATCTTTGTGTGACATGCTGGCTTCAAGACATAGTGTCTTTGGATGAGCTTATTCTTGTTAGCATCTATCCTCTATATCTTCTTGTTTCTTTTAAAGTGAATGATTTTATGAGATATTCTAATTCTATGGATTTCCATTTTGCATGTGGCCAAGGCAATGGCGAGTATTGAAGCTGCACCTCGTATTCGCCATCAGTGCAGTGTTACCAAATTGATGGAGGTTAACAACACCTTAGCTGAAGAATGCAAGAGCCAGCTGCAAACCACTCCATTTGGGTGGTTGCTGAATCTCCACTGCAACATCGAGGCAAGTGGACGGATCCTTGAAGTGATGGCTACAAGGTGGAATGCCGATGCACGTGCATTCCAAGTGGGTGATAGGCTCATACCTTTCACCCTATATGACGTTGCCCTCATATTGGGGTTGCCTGTGAGGGGAGAGCCAATTGATTTGAACCAAGCTCATTCTGGGGGGTCTATGGTGGAGAAATTGTTAGATAGGCATTTGAAGACAACTTCACCAGACCGAAATAAATTGGTGACATTGCTCACCAAAACTTCCATACAAGTCCCAAATAGGGTTAGGTTGTACATTGCCCTAGTCTTTAGTTATTTTTTGTTTCCCACCACCTCCAAAAAAGTCAACCCAAGCCTCCTACCATTGCTTGATGATAGAGCCAACCTAGGTACATATGCATGGGGGAAGGCAGTGTATGACTTCTTGGTTAGTGGTTTAAGCCGCGCAGCTTCATCGATGCAAGCGAAAAAAGGTAGAGGCAACTTGCACATTCAAGGTTGCACTGCCTTGCTTCAGGTAAAATTTTTTTTATCCTCATTGTTTACTCCACAACCATTCTAAATTTTGTTTTATTCTTAAACTTGCCATTGATGTCATGATTTTTGCAGATATGGGCATGCGAGCACTTGGGGGTTGGTTCGAAGAATGCTGAAATTAACCAACCTTTCCCAAGATTTTTAGCATGGACGCACCAAAGAATGTATACTAAGAAGGCAAGCGAGGCCTTTAGTAAGAGTGCCAATGTAAGTATCTTACACTAAAGTTGCATACTAGTTTAATAAACATGTTAATATCTTATAAAGATCTTATATGTTAGTATTTTAGCGTTCTAATTCATATATCTTGTTGTTTGCAGGTGCTGTCCGTGCTTGTAGCAATGCCGTGGGAGCAAGACTTCAACGTGGTAGAAGAAGCCATGGAGACCTTGCAAGAATCCCATGGCAGCTCGCACCCAATCATGGTGAGGGCTGATGGGGCTGGACCAAGCTCAATTCCTCAAGCGCCGTCCAATGAATTGCAGCTAGAGCTCCAAGCTGAGAGGGCTGAACGGGAAGCTCTAGCACGA
The DNA here is from genome assembly GCA_907173295.1 of Fagus sylvatica. Lineage (NCBI taxonomy): Eukaryota > Viridiplantae > Streptophyta > Magnoliopsida > Fagales > Fagaceae > Fagus > Fagus sylvatica. The sequence continues at coordinate 26,892,681 of OU015769.1, read as the reverse complement.
CAAGTTCGGCGCTTAAAGGACGAGCTTGACCATGTGAAGGGTTTGGTGGCCGCGGTCCTAGAGAATAGCCCCACTATTCAACAAAACCAGGCCGCAACCTCACAAAACCAGCCCCCACCCTCACCCTCACAAGACCAGCCCCAACCCTCACCAAACCAGCCCCAACCCTCACCAAACCAGCCCCAACCCTCACCCTCACCAAACCAGCCCCAACCCTCACCAAACCAGCCCCAACCCTCACCAAACGAGCCCCAACCCTCACCAAACCAGCCCCAACCCTCACCAAACCAGCCCCAACCCTCACCAAACCAGCCCCCACCCTCACCCTCACAAAACCAGCCCCCACCCTCACCAAACCAGCCCCCACCCTCACCCTCACAAAGCCAGCCCCCACCCTTACCCTCACACAGCCAGCCCCCACCCTCACAAAGCCAGCTGCCCATTCAAGCCCCCATTGTGGACTTGCCAAGTTCACCGTCCAAGGCTGCCAAGAGAGGCAAAGCTGCCAAGAGAGGCAAAGCTGCCAAAAAGAAGGCCAAGGTGGCGGTGGTGGACGTGGCAAGCTCACCATCAAAGCAAGACAATGCAGGGGAGGCAGCTGCAGCTATGGTGGATTTGGTGAGTTCACCATCAAAGGGGGCTGCTAGTGTGACGTATGCAAGGGCGAAAACACGAGCCCAGAAGAATCTAATGATAGTGGCCCCCCATTCGGAACCAGTTATAAATGAGGTACGTGTGTTGTGTAATGATAAACTTAATTTATGTACTCCATATGAAAATCACATAAGAAACACTATGAATGACATATGAAAATCACATGTGAACTAACTTTATGTACTCCATATGTTGTTGCTTTATTTTGGGTTCATATGTCATTTAACTTTATGTTGGGTTAAATGCTCATGCTTACTTTATGTTGGGTTAAATGCTCATGCTTTAACTATTTTTTTGATTAAAAATCACATATGAAATAACTTAATGTACTCCATGTTGAAAAATCATGAGCAGTGGGTGGATGCTCATTTCCTATACCAGCCAACAGCTGCTGATGAGGCTGTCTTGGCTGATTTTAGGAAGAAATGGGGGGCTCCGAAAAGGCGGGGCAGTAGGAAAAGGTTGTAACAATCTCTTCTTTCAATTATGTAATGATTTATGAAGTGATTATCAATATTACCTCATACTGGTTTATAACACGTTTAAAATTTTCTAGGCCCAACGAGGTTGATAGCAATGAGATGGCAATCTCGACCGACACATATGACCTCACGGGTCGAGAGGTGTCATCATTGTTAGCTGATCAAGCTCAGGATGATGGTTCTAGGTGGATATCCACCGCGGTAATTACATATTCATTTTGCATTTTAGATCCTTTATTTATTGCATATTTGAGACATGAGTTTTACAATTCCACATCGTTTACTAAGCAAGTGTGACACACGCAGGTGGTGGACGCTTTTAGGGATGTCCTTATACGAAAACTCACCCAAACCGGCCATCCTCCACCGTACATCAACTTCGTAATAAGCGTCCATGGCGGGGTAAAATAACAAAATTTCAACCTTGGCCAATACTTGTTCATACTTTTACACTATGCATGATGTCAATACAGTGAGCTCTTTCAACAAATAACTAACTATGATTTATGCAGACTACGATCTTGGGTATGGCTCCATCAACCTCAACACAAAGAGGGAAAAGAACAAGAAAGGGTAAACAACCCATCCAAGATGACCAGCCTCAACCAGAAGCCGTGTTCCGCCCTAGTTGGGTACGCTCAATGCCGACAAATTGCAACCGGGTAATTATAGAGACCTCCAACTTTCATTTTGTCAAAAACTGTTGTTACATATCTATTTTCATGTGTATGACCTACCCTTTCGTGTTTCTTAATGCAGATTTTTGCCCCAGCATGGCACAATGGCCATTTTGTTATGATGGTTGTAGATTGTCTACAAAAAGTTTTCTATTTTTTTGATTCTTTGCCTACTGCAGTCCGTAGAGCTTTGGCACCAACATTGGTAAACACTTGTTTTGAAATTTCAGTTTTCTTGCTAACCCAGTATTATATCCCACTGATACTACTTTTTGCTGCTTGCATCATAGAGAAAAGCTTTGGAGCAGATATGCAAGGAGAACTTGAAGCATACGGATGTCCATACATGGCTCCTACAATACAAGGATGACATACCAACCCAAGATAAATATGCGTAAGTACCAATATCTATCATGACCTCAAATGTAATTGTTGCTATGTTGGTTCTGGGTTCACTTCAATGTTATTACCATTTACCAGAAAATGTGGACAATAATGTCCAAACTTAAAGATAATTGTCCACACTTTCTATGGATGTTATGGATGTTACATAGGTTGTTGGTACATGTTGGTTTCTATGGATGTTATGAAAAATAGTTACAAAAAAATATAAATAGCTTGTTGGATGTTATGGTACATGTTGGTTTCTATGGATGTTATGGTACATGTTGGTTTCTATGGTACATGTTGGTGTCAATTGAGAAACAGTACAAGAATCCAAAAACAGTCCTAAATAGCTTCATTTCAGAACATGGAACATGAAAACAGTTTTAGGGTGTACCTGCATCTTCATGATATCTTGTTTACTCATCCTTTCTGAGAGAGAGAGAGAGAGATAAATTTAATCAAAAAAGAAAGGAAATGGGTCTTTAGGGCTGAACCTGTAAGCTGAGAATAGTGAGACTTAAGAGGTGGGATAAGAGAGAGAGAGAGAGTGAGAGAGTTCAAGGGCAGTTGGTGAGCATTAAAACACTTATCTTTAAGCTTTGTCTTTCTGTTTCATGGTGTTTCATGGTTTTTTGAACTTTATTTTAACATGTTAGTTGCTCAAGCTACAAGAAATATCTTATAGTATATATAAACAATTGGAAATGGTTTTGCTGGACATTACTTTTTGGCTTAAAGTGGTTCATAGCCTAACTTGGCAATAAGGAAAGACATAATTTCCATAAATTATGTTGATCAATGCTGATTTTTATGTACTTTTGCCTCAATTTTTCCAGTTCCGACTGTGGCATTTTTATGTTGACATTCATGGAATCCTTGATTTTTACAAACAAGATAGTCCAGTTCAAAGAGGTATGATTTCCACACCTTCATTTCATGATGCATTAATGCATTCATTTTAAGTCAAAACAACTAACCAATAATTTCTAAATCTCTTTTATGTTTTGTAGGCTGATTGCCCAAGAATAAGGGAACGCATTCTCCTAGAATTGTATTACACTTCCTTGCTGCCCAAAGCTGTACAAAGCTGAAACTGTGCTTGCGGCTGCCCAATTCTTTACCGGCATATAGTTGTTATTTTTTGACACATTTGTTATTTTTGTATTTACGTTTATATTTTTTGTATTTAAAACTCTATTCTTCCTATACTTGAGATTCTATTAAAGGTAGTGAACAGAAACAATATCTTTTTTTTTTTTTGTAAATGGAGTAAATAAATAAATGAAATGGTGGAATTGGTTGGATATTTTAGGTTACCCATGAGTTTCTTTTATATTTAATGTTACCAGGAGCAACCTATTGCCATTGCAATCTTCACATTACTTGTTGTGAAAGATATAAAAAAAGGATGTCTAAAAATGTTTCCCAAATTGTGGTGAAACTACATATGTTCAAACAAATACCCAGGAGCAAACTATTGCCATGTCTAAAAGGAAATAATAAAATTTGGTTTTTTTTATTTTGAAGTGATTTTGGTTGGTTGAGATAGAAAATGACAAAATTGTTACAAAGATGCTAAGAAACATGTTTAATAGATGCCAAGAAACATGACCAATTCATATGAACATGTTTAAACGTTCATACAATTTTCTGGAAAATGTGGACAAAAACATGAAATTATGGACAAAAACATGACATTGTGGACAAAAATTTCGAATCTACTTATGAACATTTAAGTGAACCTCATACAATTTTCTGGAAAATGTGGACAAAAACATGAAATTATGGACAAAAATATGAAATTGTGGACAAAACTTTCGAGTCTACTTATGAACATTTAAGTGAACCCAGAAATGTTCATACAATTTTCTGGAAAATGTGGACAAAAACATGAAATTGTGGACAAACATTTCGAGTCTACTTATGAACATTCAAGTGAACTTAGAAAGTGTATTTCATGTTTTTGTCCATAATTTCATTTTTTTTGTCCATAATTTCATGTTTTTGTCCACATTTTCCAGAAAATTGTATGAACATTTCTGGGTTCACTTAAGTGTTCATAAGTAGACTCGAAATTTTTGTCCACAATGTCATGTTTTTGTCCATAATTCCATGTTTTTGTCCACATTTTCCAGAAAATTACATGAACATTTAAACATGTTCATACGAATTGGTCATGTTTCTTGCCATCTATTAAACATGTTTCTTGGCATTTTTGTAACAATTTTATTAATTTTTATCTCAACCAACCAAAATCACTTCAAAATCAAAAAACCAAACTTTATTATTTCCAATCTCAACCAAAATCAACCAAACCCTCAAAAAAATATTGAACCCGACCAAACCTCCAAACTTTATTATTTCCAATCTCAACCAAAATCAACCAAACCCTCAAAAAAATATTGAACCCGACCAAACCTTTAACTTTTATTATTTCAAACCCTAACAAAATCATCCAAACCCTCATAAATACAATCAAACCCCAACTTCAAACATCAAAACTTCGTTATTCCCAAACCCAAATAAAACCCAAATCAGATCCATCAACACTTTCAATCCCCAAATCTTTCAAACGGCTTCATGAGGACAGATCGGGGAGAGGAGGAGCAGAAAATTCGGGAGGAGAGAGCAGAGCAGAGCAGAGCAGAGCATTCGGGAGGAGAGAGAAAATTTCAGAAAAAATGAGGAAAAATGGGTGTTTGGTTACACGGATAGTGGAACTTGGAATAGCAAACCGGGGATAGCGGGTTTGTCTTTTAGTGGGGGTGTGAAACAGTGTCTTTCACACAGGGTGTGAAAGAAACATTTCCCTATGCAAAATTGTTTCATGAGTGCGGAACAAGTTTAGGATATAACTTCTTTTTACAGTTGATGTAATATGTAATGATCAATATATAATAAAAGTGATTTTTTAATGATAAGTATATAAAAAAACGATGTTATTCTAATAAAAATTTATCTTCTTGTAATGGGTAAAAATATCGAGTGATGAACGGAACCGCTTAACGACGAGACTCGGCACGATAGGGACCTGATTAGGCAGTTTAATCAGACGAGACACAAGCTTAAGGGAGAGAAAACATAACAATGAACAACATATTTGACGTGGTTCGGCTAACAATGCCTACATCCACGGGAGGGGGTTTCTCACTAAATCAATGGGTAGAAATATAAACAAATGGCTCAATAGCCTACACAAAATCAAGATCAAGGGAGCTGGAGCACCATTCTCTTCTTCTTCTTCTTCTCTTTCTCTTTCTCTCTTTTCCTCTTTATTCTTCTTTCCTTTCCCTGTCTGTCGTGCCCCCCTCCTTTCTTTCCTCTCTTCTTTTATTCAATTCCTCCTCCTCCCCCTTCATGGGCCCGTTAGGGCTTCTTTTAATGGGCCCGTGTGGGCCTGGTTATGTATTGGGCTTAGCCTATTATTTTTTGGCACTACAATAACCCCCCAGTCTTCACTTTCCCGAATTTCTAGAAAGAAGTGGAGGCTGGATTTGCTTTGCAACGAGGTAGAGTTAAATTTCCTCCAATGATTGAACTTAATGTGACAGGGTAATCTTTGAGGCATGCTGAGTCGACGAGGTAGAACGAGACCGTAGGGGTCGTGGTGAGGCCGTAGAGGCCGGGAATGAGGCCATGGAGGCCGAGATAAGGCCAGTGAGGCCGAACGAGACCATGGAGGTCGAATGAGGCCGCAGAGGCCAAACGAGGCCGTTGAGGCTAGGATAAGGCCGTTGAGGCCGAGACAAGACCATAGAGGTCAAACGAGGCCATGGAGGCTGGGATAAGGCCATTGAGGCCGAAATGAGACCGCAAAGGTCAAACTAAGCCATGGAGGCCGGGATAAGGCCTTTGAGGCCGAGACGAGACAGTAAAGGTCAAACGAAGCCATGGAGGCCGAGATAAGACCGTTGAGGCCGAGACGAGACCGTTAGAGGTCAAACGAGGCCATGGAGGCCGAGATAAGGCCGTTGAGGCCGAGACGAGACCGTTAGAGGTCAAACGAGGTCATGGAGGCCGAATGAGGCCGTTGAGGCCAAACTAGGCCGTTGAGGCCAGGATAAGGCCGTTGAGGCCGAGACAACACCGTAGAGGTCAAACGAGGCCATGGAGGCCAAGATAAGGCCGTTAAGGCCGAGACGAGACCGTTAGAGGTCAAACGAGGCCATGGAGGCCGAGGTAAGGCCGTTGAGGCCATAGGTGATTCAAAATCCGAATCAAGTAAATGAACCTAGGCCAAGAATCAGATTCCTTTGCTAGAGTTTTAATCTTGCTGCTCTTGAGCGTGGGCATTCTTACCCGGTGACCTAGGCAGATATTTAAATCCGTCGTCTAGCCACAACTTTAAACTATTAGAAGTTTTTTCACGCCACACCTAGTCTCGCCAGGGTTTTAAATTATTTAAACCTTCAAGTATTCCATAATAATTCGAGTTTTGATATCTTTAAGCTTCAAAAATAATCCATAACATTCCAAGCTTTAATCGTCTTTGCAAATGAAAGCCAAAATTCTTTTAAGCATTAGGTGTGTTCGTAATTATCCTAGCTTTGTGAAGCTTTTAGAGAAAACTGGGCAACACCTACAAAGTACAATCGGGAAAACATAAATACATGGATCAGTAGTCAAATGGTGCACCTATTAACACACAAGGGATGCTAAGTCTGTGCATAATTCCAAGCAAGTGCGCATAAGTGTTCAAAGATATGTTGCGTCATTTGATATGAACTATGGTTTGTAAACACGTAAGCAACTACGCCTACAACAAATAGGCGGTACCAACCCTCGTGCATGTGCCAAGTGGTTACTTAGTTAAGAAATATTCTAAATGAGTTCGAGACACCACGAAATTATAACTTGAGATGGAATCACCATACGTGTCTCCGCAATTTTTAGAAGATCAAAAGTCATACTTATAAATCATGTGAGGAGCTAGCCCCCAGTGGCTTGTCATGACAAACATAACCGCAAATAGGTGTTACGTAACAAACTAGGGCTCACAAATAAGCCTAAGCTCATAAAACCAAAGTGTGGTGACAAATTTGCACATTGTCCTAGGGATGTGTGACTAAAAGTGTGAGTAAACACTAACATGTTCATACAGAGATGTCGAACTACACATACTAGCATCATTAAGAGCAAGCAGTGTAATATTTGAAAAACATAACATAATAAATAAAGGCACGCAGAGACAAGTCTCTCAATTGGCCAAAAGAAGTAGATTCAAATTGACACCCCTCAAAGATAGAGCGGATGCCCAAGAGCAAATATATGTAAGCAAGGTTATACGAAGATGACACGTACGTTTGTGGTCATATAAATTTATTCCTAAGAAAAGCTTGTTAGTAAAATGATTGATCTCGATGATGATCTCAAAACGGATACCGTAGTCATTTGTTATGGTTAAACAGGCGGTCTTAACCATCATAAAATGATCAACAAGGATTCTAAAAACCACTAGGCAAAGCTAGGTTTGTTATCTCTAAATTCTCAAAATCATGATTAATAACACCCTAGAATTAAGCTGAATTGTAGTTGTCATATTTGTTATGCAAGCAGCACAACGAAAGATAATTATGAATGACAATAAGCACTAGATTAATAAAACAGTATGCCATATTATATAAAAAATGGCATGTTCAATTTAGATGTGCAGGTAATAAACAATCACAATCAAATCTTTGCAGTAAAAATTTTTTTAGAGTGAAAAGAGGCTTCCTTGAATCCTCGGAGTAGTGCGGGGCATTCCGCTATTTTCCCCCTTTTTTTTTCTGCTAATTTTTAGGCCTTTTTTTCTTTTTTGCAGATGGTTCGGGTCCGGTTCGAATCCGGTTTGGGTCGGATCGAGTCCGATTTGGTCCAGATCAGGTCTGGTTTGGTTTGGTTCGGTTCGAGTCCGATTTAGATCAGATCGGGTCCGGCTCGAATCTGGTTTGCGTCGGATCGGATCGGGTCTGGTTCGGGTCGGTTGACGTGGCGGGCCGGGCGTGTGCCAGGTGTGTGCCTGGCACGCATTGGTGTGTGCTCGGCATGCGCTAGCACACGCTGGGCACGTAGGAAAGTGGCCAAAGCAGCCACCGGCGCGTGGGACCTCTGATAGAGATGATTCCGCCGTGACTGACTAGATCGGGAGAGCAAGAACCCGATAGTGAGGTCCACCACTATAATTCGATGCTCGAAGGAGTGGGTTTTGAGATCGGTGGGGCGGCTGCACGTGGAGCTTCCTTGCAGGAGGTTTGACCGGCGCATGGCGGTGCGTGCAGCTCCGATGGTGATGATTTTTCTGGGTTTTTCGTATAGATAAGCGACGTCTACTCATTGGTCGGTCATTCAAACTGAACTCGCCGTAGCGGTTCCACAAAACGGCGCCAATTGTAATGGGTAAAATATCGTGATGATGAACGGAACGTGCTAAACGGCGCGAGACTCGATGGGGACAATTGGACAGATGACTACGAGACACAAGCTTGAGGGGAGAGAAAACATAACAATGACAATATATTTGACGTGATTCAGCCAACAATGCCTACATCATGGGGAGGGGGTTTCTCACTAAATCAATGGATAGAAACATACAAATAGCTCAATAGCCTACACAAAAGATCAAGGGGGCTAGAGCCTCATTCTCTTCTTCTTCTTCTTTCCTCTCCCTGGTTTGCCGTGCCCCCCTCCTTTCTTTCCTCTCTTCTTTTATTCAATTCCTCCCCCTCCCCTTCATGGGCCCGTTTGGGCTTCTTCTAATGGGCCCGTGTGGGTTTGGTTGTGTATTGAGCTTAACCTATTATTTTTTGGCACTACACTTCTTTAACATTATAATTTTTTCTTTTTTTTGGTTAATGTATTATCATTGACATTTTACCCATGCGAATACACGCCGCCCGCTATTATTATGGTTTAAATTGCTTGATTTTGTCGGAACACATAGTTCATGTGAACCAGTTGTGTTGTTGCTTAATTAAGTGCAATTCATAATGTCAAAAGTAACAAGTCATTATTATTCTCAAAAGACAAAGGCTTTAATGCGACATGACCTATTCTATGGTTGTTGAAGAAAAAATACTTAAATTCGCGTTTATATTAGTATCACCAACCATACCTAACTCATAATTATGCTTGGTTTGTTCTTAAGGATAAATTAAGATCGGGTAGTAGTCCATCAAACTTCAACTTATCATGTAGTACCAAAAGAACATAGAAAGGTAGTACTGACAGAGATATTTTTCCTTCGAGCTAATATTGATGTTTGATTTACGCTGCTTGTAGATTTTCCATTCTACCTACACAACCTTGTTCTTTGGAAATTACTCTTATTTGCAGATGTAAAATTAAGGTTTGTTTGGGTTTATTGTCTTTTGAAAGAAGGCCGGGAACAGTTATGATCTGCCCCCAAAATTTTGGTACCCAAAACATGCTCAAGAAAGGCATGGAAACACATTTATTGCACTTGCCCAAAGAAACCTACATCTGCTTACGTTGTCCTTGTGCATGTATGTTTGGTAACTAGAAAAACATTATTAGCTTAAATAAAATAAGTTATGTACGAGGGGTTGAGAACAAAGTAGAACCATTATTATTAATGAAAAGTGAAAAGTATTCAAATTTGAATTAATGAATTAATGTGAAGAAAGATATATTATTGAAAAATGAAAAGTGAATGAATGTTATACTTTGACTTTTGAACACACAGGAAAAAGATCCTCTCCATCATATTATTTCATAAACTAAAAATATGAAATAGAGGGAGTATTATTTCTCCATCCTCTTGGGAAAAAAAAAATGCAGTGTTTTGACATCTTATAAATTATTTAAGATCAAATCCTACATTCTTTGAATTGGGAGAGAAAGAAAGGAACAGAGAAAAGAAAGGGGGTTTGAGAGAAAAGTGTCCACACTTCGTCAATTCCCAATTTTTTAGTACAAAGTTACAAGCTCACTAATTGCCTTTATTTTTAAGAAGAAAAGAAAGGTTTAGTAACTACTCTCAACAAAATTTAAGTACCAAAGAATTAGTCTTCGAGCCTAAATCCAATTTTATTTTTATTAGGCCACTCTAAATGGAGATAGAAATTCTTCACTAGTCTAGTCTAAGTGTGTGTGTGATGGCTCAAACCCACACCCTTATAGAGGGATGGAATCATCAAGTGGGAGGAGGGAGATACCACTGAGCAGCCCAATGGATGAAACTAAATCCAATTTCAATATACCAAATCTATGTGTATTCAAATTCATATTAAGGTTTTTATTAAAGAGTGTCAGACACAAGTTAAAGTGCATTTAATAAATCATTAAATGATTTTTTTATTTATTTTATTTTTTATTACATTTTTTAAAAAATAAAATAAAATCAAGTTGTATACAAATATCAAGAAAAACACACACAATCATAAGAGCATTCACATCGAGTGAGTAAAAAATTTGCTACTTTAACTTTTCGAAAAGCCACTTTTCTATTTTACTCACTTACTTTTACAAACCTCATATCCCACTATTTATTTTACAATACATCATATTAAAATAATCTTATAAATTATTTTTAAACTTTTTTCTTTACATCAAAACTATTTTACAATAAATCAGATGCTACTCAATTTCACAGAGCAATAAAGACCTCCGATAAAATCAAGCAAAACCAAACACTCCATCCAAACAGAAAACAAAGTCATCAGTTTAGTGTTGTAACAAAACTCCAATGCCAAAACCTAGTAGAATACAACAAATTAATCCTCCCCTTATCCGTATACCAACATCACCAAACCCTTCAAATGAAAATTTCCACACACGATTCTTGAAAATCAACCTACAAAGTCGCTTGTCGGAGCTGTCAACCCACGTTATCCATCTCTTTTCTCTTTTCCCCTTACCTCCAATTGTCGTTGATGGATCAATGGTGGCTTGAAGGATGCGCTTTGTGAATGGATTTGAGGTGGTCTAGCTCAGAAGTTGATTTGGGTGAGCTTGAATTGGTTGGGATGGCAATTGGGTGTTGGGTTTGTTTCTTTTCATAGCAAACAATGAGTTTGTGCCGGTAGCATGGGTAAACAGTGAAGATTTGTGTTTCAAGGGTGACGATATGCTTGGGTTTGGGTTAAGTTGTTAAAGGGTATGTGGTTTGAGTATAAAGGGTTTGACATGGGTTCTAGTGGGTTGAATCGAGGCATTAGCATGGTGGTTTGAAGGTTTTTAACGTTGATTTGAGCTAATGGGTTTCGGATTTTGGCATTGATTTAGTTGTAGATCAAAAAAAGCCACAATTGCAAACGACACCGACATAGAAAGATATTCTGATCTAATTTGATCCAATATGAGCTAATGGGTTTCAGATGTTGACTACGCCCAAGGATGATCGAGGGAGCAGGAGGGGATGAAGGAGGTGCAGAGATAGTGAGCCATGAGAGAGAGAGAGAGAGAGAGAGAGAGAGAGAGAGAGAGAGAGAGAGAGAGAAGAGAGAGAGAGAGAGAGAAGAGTATGAATAAAAGAGTACTTGGTATTGTTACATAAAGCTCCGTTTGTTGCACTGTAAAATATTTTCAAATGTAAATGATTTAAGGGAAAATGGTTTCTTTTTCGGTGTTTGGTTGCATTCCAGAAATGCTTCGCTCGAAAAATAAAATAAAAACCCACCCCCAACACCACCGGAATCGACCAAAAACCTACCACCACCACCACCACTGAGACTTATCGCGATCCATCCCACAAACCCACCGCGAGCCACCCAGACCCACCGCAAGTCAAACCCTCACTGGAATCAATCAAAAACCCATCTCGTAACCCACCAAGACCCACTGCACAAAACCAAGAATCAAGCACAAAATCAACCAAACCCAATCAACTTCAACCCACTGGCAACACCTAAACCCATCACCGACAACACTATAACCCATAACCGACGACAATCAAACCAATTTTTTAGATATGGTAAATCTAAAAAAAAAAACCAAAAACCATTTCAGTTACAGAGCAAAGGTAGAGCGGTGGCTACGATCCTTGCTGACGAGTCACCGATTGTTAATGAAATCTACGACTGCTACGCCATCCTTCAACTCGACTGCCTCACTCAGAGCCTCGACCTTATCGTCACTCGTTACCGTCAAATCGATTTCCTCCTTAAACCCGAAATGGGTAAGTGCTATGCGAGAGTGACGAAGGAGGTGGTTGTGTGAGAAAGAGCAGGGGGGGTGAGGCGTGCGATTTTGGAAAACGGTTTACGAAAAAATTGGGAGTAGTAAACCGTTTTCCATTTTTTACACTAAGTTTTCCGGTTAACGGAAATTATTTTCCGTTTGACCAGTATTTTTTCAACAAAACAAGCACCCGAAAATACTGAAAATATTTTACAAGAAAACAAACGGAGCCTTAGTACTGTAACATCTTGTATATTTTTTACCAAAAGTAAAGGATTGCATGGGAGGTTTATTTTTGTGACTTTTAGCTACAGTAGTCAATAGTAGCTATTTTGACCAAAAATACAATTTACCTATCCAACTAGGAATGCTCTAATCAATTTCTACGTGCAAAAAAATGAATTATTAACAATTTTTTTTCTAAAAAAAAAAAAAAAAAAAAAAAAGAGTATATTACAACGCATAATTGAGTATTTATAATTTCTTAATTTGTGTCCTTAGGACACACTGCCCAAATTCCATTTTCGTGAGATAACAAAGATTTTATTATAGTCTCTCATTTGGGACGACCAAAAAAAAACCCTTTAAGATGACATTCATTGAATTAAAAAACCTATTAATTCTCAATATAAAATGAATGAGCATCAACTCGACAGCCAAGGAAGAGATTTCCTTCTCAATAAAATAGATCTAACAAGAGCATGCAGATAATTTCTTCATCTCACTAA